>VWZG01012372.1:4748-80191 GCA_013396735.1 Grallaria varia | reverse complement strand
AAAAAGTACATGAAGAAAGATGTAACTGTTTTTACCCTGGTCTCTATAGTCTAATGAGGATCCTTATAAGAATATGCTATTTTTAAAAATTGAAAAGGTAGAAGGGGAACAGGAGACTTCAGCAGTATCAGAATAAATGAGAAAATATTTTAATGTTTAATTTTTGTAGTATATTGGCTACCATTAAAGCAACAAACATAGATTTCCAGATGTTTGTAAAGAGTCCAACAGTTATATTTTATATCTATGGCTGTAGTAACAATTTCTGTTCAGCAGCCTAGAAAAACATTTCATGTCACAACAGGAAAGAAATATTACCATGGGTCTTTTTCCCCCTCCATCCCCTGTATGGCAATTCTGAATACTTCAGTCAGTGCCAAATAAAAATGATGGTTTAAAAATTAAAAGCACAGTCACTAAGGGCAGGGCATAAATGTGCAGATGTTTTGTGATGCTGAAGAACTTTTCAGACAACAGTCACAATGCTGTTGTGGAGAGGACTGGAAATCCATCAGACTTGGACACTTTCAAAAGAATTCCCTTAGCAACACTCTTAGAAAAAGGCATTTACCTTTTCATATTCTCTTAAGTAAAAAAACAGAATTCAAGACCAAAAACCTACTCATAATGGCTTTTATATGTTCTCACTATTTTATTAGCAAGGGATTGACTGCAATCTGTTAATACAAGTGAGCAGCTTCTATCTAGAGTTCACTGGGCAACCTGTACAGGTGGAAGGCTGCATTGTCCCAAAGCTGTGTACAAAATACTGATTTTTTTTTTTCCTTCTCCAGGAAGGAGAATTTTTTACAAGCTTATCAGCTGTTTCTGTTTCAGTCATCTCTGTGCCTTAATGATGTTATACAAACAGCTGCCCAAAAATCTTGTCTATACCATGCCTACATGGGTAGACAAAAGAGGTCATGCATAACAACAAGTTTTTAAAGTCACTCAGTTGTAATGAGTACTTTTAATGCCTGTGCATGAAGATCGACTTCTTGCCTCCCCAGAGTTGGTAGGACTTCTGTGACCATGAGTGTAGCACTGAGCCATGCTAACAGAGCATGAGCTTTTACTGTTGCCTCTCTCTTTACTGTCCAGTGGTTCCAAGGATGGAAATAAAGATCAAAAATACAAATGTATGTCAGCTCCTCCCTTTCCTGTTTATTTTACTTGCTTTTAATTAGTAAGGTGAGATCACAGGAAAGATTTTCTGCACTGCCTGGCCCAGCTGTGCTTGAAAGGGTGCAGAAAGCTCCCTAACAGTGGCATGATTCCCCAAGCAACCAGAAACTCTGAAGCAAGAAAGTCATGGGCAGCTGTGCTACTTCCTAGCAAAAGGCAAGGGGGGATTGCAAACAAAAGCAATGTGGTGGGAGTACTGGCTTGTGCAAGACAGGTGGTCCAGAGGGGAAAGGTTGGCATATGTTAGGGGAGGCAGGGAGAGGACCAGAAAGAGTGCAGCCACTGGGAATTGTGGAGTTGAAACTGCATCTCTGATGGCCTGGCCTCTTTTCAAAGCCCCAGAAATTGCCTGTCATGTGTGGCTTGTGTCAGGTGTCAGGTATCTGGTTTCCATAATGAAAAGCACCAATTAGCAGGTAAAGACAATTCATTAGGTGCAACATAGCAGAACTGTAATTAATTATTAGATATTATTTCTCACAAAATGCATCTCCAAGATCACATTGAATTAGCCACAATATTGGACTGATGGAGCATAAACAAGGGTAATGATAAACACCAGTGAATGAATTTCGGAAGAGATGGTTATTAGGGTACCAGTGTGTTTCATGTGGGGTTTATTTAATGGTCTCATTAATGAGCTGGAAAAGGAAGTGAATAACCATTTAATTAAGTTTGCATTTGATACTAAATTAGAAGTTGCTGCAGACACCTCCGAGGGCAGAGAAATAAATCAAAAGGAGCTAGAAGCTTGCGTGGTAAAGAAGAAAATGAGATCTGGTATGAAGAAAAAAGCAAGCTAATCTCCCTGGAAGCAAATAATCTAAAATGTAGCTATCAGTGGAGGAATTCTGGAGAAAGCAGTATTGAAAGAGAGGTAGGGGTGTTAATGGACTATACATTCCATCACAGCTTGGATATATGTTTACAGAAGCAACGCATCAAGGAGCAGGAAGGTAATAGCCCTTCATCGCAGGGCCCTAGTGAGAACCCATCTGTAATGCTGCACTCTGTTTTGGGCACTCTGTTATCAGAGAGATATAGACAAATTGGAATGAGTTCAGAACAGAGCCATAAAAATGATCCCACATCCCTGGAGATAATGACTTATGGAGAAAGATCAGAAGACGCAAATGTGTAAAGCCTTGTCTGAAAGATGACTGAAGTAGGGCAGAAAAACAGTCTGCAAAAATGTGAAAGCAAAAAGGGAGGAGGATAATTTATCATAGTAACTATTAGTAATAGGATGAAATAATAAGTAACAACAATAAATTTTAAAAGGGCAACTTCAAGTTAAATATAGGGAGAAATTTCTGACAGTGGAATTTGGGTTGGTTTGCAGAGAAGTTTCCCAAGGGTAAAAGTAAAAGCTGCATTCAAGACATTTAAAATCAAATTGGACAACTCACTAGAAAATGCACCCTGCTATAGGGAGCAATTTTCCATTGCCTGGGGAATAAGCTGGATGACTTAATAAGATATTTTACACTCAGGTCTTTATGACTGTGATATTTTTAATATGCATGGTCAACTATTTCAAGAAAATACGCATTTCTTCTGCTGCCAAGGCTGATATTACAAACACTTGCATGCAAACATAACTTTTAAGAAGGCAAGTAGCGCTGCTGACAGCACTGCACTGCTGACATACAAAAACATAAGCCTGAGCTCTTCAAGTTTTTGCAGGCTGAGAGTTTTAGATCTTGAGTTGTCAATATCAAGATGGTGTCCACAGGTAACCACATTATTTACGGGTAGGTGAAGAAGTGTGCAAAACAGAAGATGGGGGTTGGAAGCTCTAGTGCAGATGCATTATTATTGTTATTTTTATGGTTATTGCGATTACTACTTATGACCGGTAGTGTGGGTTTCAACTCAATTTCTCAACTGTTCACCTTTTTGATTTCTGGCTTCCACTTCTGTGCTGAGTGTTCATTTGACAGTGTAAAACTGCTTTCTGTACTCTGTTTTTTAACATTTGGTATTTTTAATATATCCTAAAATGCCTGTTGAATGAGAAAAGAGATAAGCTGAAGTGAAAACTTGACCCTCCCTCAGATGAAGAACAGATGGCAAAGGCTATGGATTTAAATGGATATGAGAGTAACCCCATATTTTCCCCCCGGTTATAGCAATGTAATGTCGAACTCACTTCACTGTTCATTAGTTAGTAGACACAAGCTTACAGGCGTTCAGAGAGGTATGCTCCCTGAAACACCATGGTTTTTCCATGTGGATTTTTTTATGTTCCTGTTTTCTTCTTTCTCTCCCCGCTCCCCGATGGGCTGTGTGTGGTGCTGGCAGCCTGGTGGTGCCACAGCCCAGTGCCAGAGCCTCAGGACTCTCCAGCAAGGGGTCAAGCAGCAGCAGCTCCAGTGAATCCGAGACCAGCTCAGAGTCCGACTCAGAGAGCGAGAGCAGCTCCAGCGAGAGTGACGGCAGCAAGCCCTCGCATTACTCCAGCCCAGAGGTAAGGGTTCTGCTCTTTATGATCTAGGGTGCACTTTGTTATTACACCCACTCACATTTTTTCCCAGTCAAGTCAACACAAGGAGGCTGTGGGAAGATGTACAAAAAAATGGAAGAGAAGGGCCCAGGGATCCTCCTACTGGCATGCTGTGAAATGCAAGTGGCAGATTCTGAGGCAGGTGAAACAAAAATGAAGAAAAAAAATAACCTTTTGATATTTTCCTTAAACAGGGGATGAGTGGAGCACCTTGCAAGGCTCACAGCTTGTTTGAAGTTTTGTGCAACTCTGCCTCTATAGCAATGGGTTGCTTAGTGTTTAAGTCCTGGTGTGGGCTCTCAGCACTGCAAGGGACCTAAAGGCTTTGCTACACAGGGAAGCTGTTATAAAACCAGTTTGAGGGTGGATTTTTAAAACAAAACAGTTATTTTTCACTCACGCACTTCCCTTGCCTCACTCTCCAAGTGAATTATTCTCTGCTACTGCTGCCTTTATGTGACTTATTTTAATCTGCCCCAAAATGGTCAAAACTGAATTACTCATGGTGCAAAATGTTGAGCCCAAACTTGTCATGTGGAGAGCTAGTACCGAAAATTTCTACATGCAGACAAGCCCTAGCCAAACTACAATTAATCTATGACACCACCTGCTTTCACCTCTGCAGAAAGCTCAACAGACACAACAAAGCTACTTTCTCTGCTCTGCTTCTCTACCGGGATTGACATTTTTACGTATTTTGGTCAATACACGCCTTTAGAATGAAACCATGAACTCCACAGCTGCATCACACACATTAATGTATGTAAAAATATTCAAAAATCCAGTGGCAAGATTGTAAATACACATGAAATACAGTGTACCTTCCTCCTCCACATAAAGCATCCAATCACCAGACACCTCCCCCCAAAACTATACCTCACCTATTCTGTCATCCTGAAAAAAAATTACAGTGAAAAAACAGCAAACCTTCCTTCATCTTTTCCTTGGTTATTTGGAGCCATGTTTCCAATCAGGCAAAATGCAGCATTCCCAGAAACATCCTTAATATATTTTTCTTGGGTTCTGTCACTTTTGTTCTTTATTTAGCACTTACCTTCCTGTCTGTCTTTCCTTCACAGTACTTTCAGATCCATTTCCAGTTAATTCCCCTCTCACTTTGTCCCTTTCCTACATCTCTCTCTCTTCCTTACAGTCTCTCTTACCTGTTGCCCTCCCTGCAGTACCCCATGTCTTATTTCCCATTATGAGCTTTCTCATCTGACCTGTTAAGACCTTGGTCTCTCTCTGCCTAATTCCCCACTGGAAACAGTGCAGAGATCTCATGCTTGGTCTCTCCTCTCCCTGTGGAATCTCAAAAGGTGGAACAAAAGGGGCGAAGAGAAGAAAGAGAAAGAATCATTGTGAGAGGAAGGAGATACGAGATGAAAGGAGGAGAAGCATAGAACCCAGGAACGGAAGAGTGACTACTATCTAGGCAGATGCCCATGCTGCTTGGACCCAAGAGCAGCAATTCTTCAGGGAATGCAGGAAGTTAATTAACTGAGGCAGGTCATGGATTTCATAAAGTCAAGCAGAGGACTGAGTCATGGAAACATGGAGGAAGTGCCTTCTCTTAAGCATTTTATACATATCCTCTCGAGATCTGTGGAAGTACTTTTGTACAGAGCCTGAGTTGTCAGTGAACATTGTCACGAAACAGCTGTACCACTCCACCAGATTGCTTGCCTCTTTGCATTATATTTGTGTGGTTTGTCTTCTAGGACATGCTGTCTGAAACATGCATATACGAAAATGTAAATGACATGTGATGGCTGCAGTGATTTTCATAGGCCATTTTCATCCCTTGATGGGATATGGTAGTTGGCACACATGGATAGGGTCAGGGTGTCCCCAGGAAGTAGGATACCTATGTTTTCCCCAAGGGCAAATGCTTTTCCAGGCCTGTTGTATGACTGATGGTACCAGTTCAAATATGCTTACATGATGTCTCTGACTGTAAGTCCTTTCAGCTTTGCATAAATGCTTTACTTACATTTATGCACCTAGTGATGCCATCTTTTTAAAGTATATTCCAGTTTCTTACCCAGTAAATGGAAGGAGACAGGCCCTTGGAAGCTCTTTGAAGGAAGACTATGTCCACCCAAGTTTAAGTAGCAGACACGATTCCAGACCTAATCTTAAAATGAATTTAATATATTGGATAAGACAAAAAAGATAAATACATCTTTGCTTTTGATTTAGCATTAACTGGTAAATTCGGGGACAATGAACTTGAGTACTCCAGCACAATGTTTGGCAGGAACTCCATTATTTCCATGCTGGGAGAAACGTAATCTAGAAATTTGCAAACCATTATGCAACCTTCATTCTTTTATTTCCCCCCATAATCTGAAATATTGTATGCATATACTCAAAGATTTTTATTTCTAGGACAGTGTACCTTCTGCATATGAGGTTATATAACAATTCAACTGCTGTTTCAATTCTTCTGTAATTTTTTCCTCATCTCATTTTGAGATCTTGAAGTTGTCCTCAGCTGTCTAAATGGAGTTGCCTAGAGTGTAAAAGCAGCTGATTGTAAAGCATACATATAAAGTAGATTAGATGAATTGCACCCTAAAAGTGTCTGTTTCTTTCCATTGACTATTTAGAGCCTGTAGTGACTAGCTCAGCTGTCTACACTTTATGTCTGCAGTAAACTAAGAATAATTGCTGAGCTAGAACAGGAGACAACATTCAGGCTAGTTTCAGTGATATGGACAAATTAAGGTGCCTCAGACATTAATGTGAGTAGTTACAGTTTTGTGGACTGCCAAAACTAAAATTATGAACAGGGGTCTCAGGCTTCTATCTCCTGTTTCTTCGGTGAAAGCACAAATTCTTTGAATGACCTTAATTAATGTCATAAATGAGGAATCTGGAAAACAATGATGTCTTGTCCTTGCAGTTATTTCAGATGGTAGAAAAAAACTTGGGTGTTAGTCTATAGAAAGAGCTACATTTCTAAAGCTAAGAATTTGGGCTTTTTGTTCTTTGTTCCGTTAAATTACCCTGCAGACCTTCAGTGAAGCTGGCTTTGGTTATACAACCATGAATTCCCAGTATGCAGGGGGGAATGGGCAAGAAGGAAGCAGAGAAGCCATCACATGGGGAAAAGGACCAGTGGTGACTCAACAGTAACCGATCCGTAAGACAAAGATGCCCTTTTCTGAGCCCACCAGCCCCACGTACCAGATTGCAATGTCCTTTACAGAGTCTGCTGTTGTGAATAGTTCACAGCCAGTAAAGTTTCTTCCTCCTTTTCAAGGATTCACATACACAAAAGAAAGGGGGTTTACCACTAGACCAACTGTAGACATTATCTTTGCCAACAGGAATCATGGGCTTTAGGTGTCTTGTGAACTTTTTGACAAGACTGCAAACTACACTCTCTCTTCCCTCCAGAGAAAACTCTTTGTGGCAAGAACCACCTCTTCCAGTATATGTGTGCTGTGCCTAACACATGGGAATCTCCAGTTCTAATTTGTTAAAGCACTAGCAGCAGTGTTAATAGTACCAATAAAGTAGTAGCAATAATAATAATCACCATCATTTTCTTCTTCATCACCACCATCATCATCATTGCCGTCTAAGCCTTAAATATAACGAGAAAGCACCAGATTTGTATGGGGATTGCCCTGAATGAAGTATTTGATAGCAGGGCAGCACAAGCAAGTTACCATAAGGATAAATTAGTATGTGGATTTACAATAGACAGAGTAGACAGCAGGGATGGCAGATAGCTCAGTCCTACCCAGAGTGGGCTAACTCCATGCACATATTACAGGCTGTCTAATCTTTCAGTGAAAGTGGTGTCATGCTTCAAATTTACCACATATTAGTCACACCTTAGGTCCCTCACAAGCACAGAGTGACCCCATTACACTGACATTGTTTAACAGCCCTTTACCCCAGGACATGTTTCTGGATAGTGATTTGACAAAAGTTTCTTTTTGGATGTAGGCCACTCATACCTCTGGTTGCACTTGCAGCCTTGAAGAGATCTAAGATATGTAGATATGCTGTGTGGGAGTCATTCCACCTAAATTTGCACGCTTCTGCTGTAGATACCTACATCTGCTCATCACCTCAGCCTCCCCTTAACAGTCTGTGGAGAAGAACAGACATTTTTAGGGCCCAGCTCATCTGGTCTATATCAGATGTCTATTTCAAGGGGGAATTTTTCACACCCTAGAAGAGCAGTCCACTGGCTGGAGAAGGAACTTGTTGACTAGCTCAGATATAGGTGTCTATCTTGTACAGATGAATCCACCCACCATATTTAAGGAAATGTATTACATCCTTCTCTTTCTCTGTGAAGCCTGGCACATGTGTATGTCTTTGGTGCATTGATCCTTGAAACTATCTTTGTCCTGTTAAGTTCCCTGGTTTGAGTTTTCAAGCCAAGCCTATATTTAATTGCAAGTCAGCTGATCACAGACTGTTATTCCTATTACTGGTGCCCATCTGGGCACCACTGGCATTACCCCAATTTAAATCTGCCCAGTTCTCTAAAAGGCCCTGGGGGCAGCGTATTTCAATGACACAAAAACCAAAGGGTAGAGAGCATTGAGGTACTGGAGTACTCTGGAGATACATATATATATTCATATATACTTCCATCCTTACATGCTGCTGAAAAATTTCCAGTTCAAGGAAACCAACTTTTTTTACATAGAATGGTATGTGACATACTAAGAGGGGTGATGTAGACCGGAGAATTAGGGATTTTCTTTTTCTCCCACAAATAATTACATAAGACATGTAAAACGGACTGGCAAAAACTTTCAAGTGAATTTTCCCAATCCCTTTTTTCACCAGGCCTGCTACTCATTCTTGGCTGTCATGATTTTGTTCCCTCACAAGGTAGTTTCTTTCTTTTTTTACGTGATTTCAAAGTATAGTAATTTTCAGGTAGAACAATCAATTGAATAAATTACTTCCAAAAATGAATTGGCATCACTCATGTACACTGACAATCTCAAATATTCCAAAACTGTATCAGGGCCTGAAATTAGTGAGAAAAGCTTTAAAATTCTGATTTTTAGAATTTAGATTCTTTTCATTTACCTGATGGGTTGCAGGCATTTTACTTTTGGCAGATGCACCTTAAGGGATTTTTTTAGCAGACAGGTCTCAAGGTTTTTTTCAGCAGCCACAAGGATTTGAGCTTTTATTTAAATTAACCCCAAAAGTGCAGCTGAAACTCTTGACAAAATTAGTAACGCTAGCAACACTGTTGATCCTTCTTATTAGACTTCCTAGTTGGCTAATTGGTTGGTGGGACTGTAGTTAATCTGCCTGAATAGCAGACATACCATTCTAGGAAAGTATTGCCCTGCCAAGTTATGGCACTGTAGCACTTAATCACTGTTTGCTGCTCATTTATTGTGATCCCTTGAAATACATATTTGGTGAACTGCTGTTTTCAAGAATTACAAGGTACAAAGAGGCAGAATGGGATGTAACAGAAAACCTGGAATTTTTTGAACTTTCAAGTGGCACTCACTCTGACCTGTACTAATGGACAGAGGTGTATTTTCCCCATGTACTTCTCTGTATGTCCTTTTCTTAAATATACCCGAACAGTGGAAAGACTTCCACATATAGTGAACCTTTTATTATATATCTAGCAAATTCAGTATGTGCACAATGAGTGGCACCAAACAAATCTATCTGTATTTTCAACAGCAATAAAGTGTTGTTCACTTTAGATAAAGACTTAAGAGATGTAAAACTACAGCTTCATCCCAGAGAAATATTGACCATCCATTTTCAAGATTTACAGCTCAGGAAAGAAATTCCTCATGTAAGATATTAGGGAGTACACTTTAAAAAAAATAAAGGCAAACCAGCAAACTTCCCAAAGGTTTTGGCTAGCTCAGTAGTGACTAAACTAGACACTTTCACTAGAAGGAATATTCTTATCATATGAATTCCGATGTCTAATATTTTTGCTTATTTTAGGAGCCTTTGCTCCATGCAGAGTGAATACAAGCCTCAGTGGGTGATTTCTGGAGGGGCCCTTGGCTGTGCAGGAAACCTGTGTTGCCCTCAGGCATCAACTTTAAATAAGAAGTAAGAGACTCTTTTAAGTTAGAGACTGTGGATATTCTCTCTTGAGCAAACTTTCTTCCCGAGCACTGATGGCTTTCATGTTTGACTCATGACATGCTTTTTGATTATTCATATGCAGTATCTTAGTGAATCAAATTTTGGTTCCAGTTGAGGAAATTAGGAGATTTTTCACTTCTGTGAGGTTGTTATGGATGGCCCTCTACATCATTTATTTCTTTCAGGGATTTTTCCTTTTCTCTTCATTTTACTACATTCAAATTACTGATTGCAATAAGCGCTAGAAAACACTCACGCATTGTTCTGAAATAACATTGTCTGAGCTGTGGTTACATTTGAAATCATGATTATCCCACTTCTTCCCTGTCCAAACACCATTATGTTTTAGATGCTCTCTTATAACTTGATGGTGTTGTGACAGAAATGAAGAGGGAAAACTAGCAGCCGCACAATACTCACAAAATGAGCACTTGACAGCACCACCACACAACAAATGTTTGTGGGATCTCACAGGATTATAAAGTCAATACCAGGCAGTTTATATGAACCGCCTGGTTAGCCCTCCAACTCCCCACCAAATGCCTCCTTAAATACTTTCTGTATTTACTGAGATGGCACAGGACACCAAATACATATCCCAAGCTTTCCTGCTAACTGTCCTCCCTTAGCCTCAGCTGTACCCTCACCTTGTTTTCATCCCTTCCTATCGCTATTACATTTTTTTTCTACTTGGAAACTTGGCAGTGTTTCCCGGTAGAGCCAACGCCAGTAGTGCTGTGTGAATGGCCCTTGGGAATGCTGAATCACAGCCAGCCATCCTCTTTCCCAATGCCATGCTGAAACCAAAAGCATCCCCACCGGCAAGGCATGCCCCAGAGCCCCGTCCTGCCGCACTGGGCCGGGGGTGGCTCTTGGACCAGAGGAAAACCTCGGTGGTAGCAGGAGGGATGCGGCGTCTCTGCCCCTGAGGGACCCCCGGGGTGGGCGCAGCGGGGGCTCGGCACTAAGCTCCTTGCCGTCTGTTTTGTTTTCAGCCCGAGCCGCCCTCGTCCAACAAGTGGCAGCTGGACAAGTGGCTGAATAAAGTCACCACGCACAAAGCGCCCATCCTCACCCAGCACGATGGCGCCGCGCTGGACGCCCATCCCTACTACGGCCGCGTGAAGGGAGAGCGGCAGGACGGCGAGAAGGGCCCGGCCGAGGGCCCGGCCGAGCAGCGCGGCGGGGAGAGCCGCGGCGGGGAGAGCCGCACCGCCACCGCCGCCGGGGCGGACGGAGCGCGGCCCAGGACCGCCAGCAAGGCGCCGGGCTGCAAGGGCAGCCGCCAGAAGTCACCCCTCGCCACCGACGGCGCGCCTCCGAGGCGGGCGGCGGGCAAGAAGGCACCGCGGCGNGCCGGGCACCGCCGGGAGCCCCGCTCGGCGGCAGCGGGTGAGAAGCGCCGGGCCCGGGGGCCGAGCAAAACGGCGCCCAAGTCCAAGGAGTTCATCGAGACCGAGTCTTCGTCCTCTTCATCCTCCTCGGACTCCGGCTCCGAGTCGGAGCGGGAGGAGCGCCCGCTGCCCAAGGCGGCGGCGGCGGCGGCGGCGGCCGGGCCCGCCAGGGACGCGGGGAGCGGCCCCGCCGGCAAAGGCCACGGCGGCTGCAGTGCCTTCGGCTCAGTTAATGCCAGGACTAGTAGTGACATAGCAAAGGAGCTGGAGGAACAGTTTTACACCCTGGTTCCTTTCGGTAGGAATGAGCTCCTGTCTCCTCTGAAAGACAGTGATGAGGTAAAGTCGCTGTGGGTCAACATTGACTTGGCTCTTTTGTCCAGGATTCCAGAGCGTTTGCCCGAAGAACCGCTGGCCATGAGCGCCGAAGTAAACCAGGCAGCCAGCCTCCCGCAGGGTAGTAGTGCTGAACCCCCCGCAGAGAAGGGTTTACCGAAATCTAGAAGGAAACGCAAGGTGAGCTCCTGGGGCGCGCATCAGAAGGGGTAGGTAGGGAAGCCTACAGCAAGTGGGAGGCAAGCGCCGCCTGTGCCCGCATCCGGTGCTCGCTGGCAGTGTCTCCTGCGGGACAGCATTTCAGAGCTGGGATCTGTCCCTGCTCCCCATGTAGGGACTGGCCAAACACCAGGGGAGTTGCCATCCCAGGTGATGATGAAACTCCTGACCACGAGGGATCACCGCCCCTTGGAGACAGCGTTCACTGCTGGCACATGGCTTTGCGTGCCTCGGCGAGAGCACTGTCTTTTTAGTAGGACAGTTTTCTTTCCTGAGGCTTCTCTCAAAAACTGAGCATTTGGAAATTATGCGCAGGTCAGCAAAGGGACAACTGTCTGCTCTTGTCATGATCGGCATGGTATCACTGCGTGTGTGGTAAAAAAAGAGGTAGCATCTTTTTTCCCCTCAAATTGTCGGCAAGAGACAAACCCTTCAGCCCCAGCAGGGAGCCCTGGCTTTGTGCGGGTGCACTCGCTGAGACCTGGGACCAGCCTGGTTCTGGAACCTGCCTCCCTCACACCCTGTCGGCTCCTTTTGCCCTCAGGGCTCTGTAGTAGTAGTAGATGCTCACATCCACCCTCCAGCCTGCCTCGCCTTTATGCCTTGTGGTGCTGAGGAGGAAACTACCTCCACTTCATGGCCACAGCTGTCCACCAGGCAGGCTTTCTGGTATGCTTGTAGCAATCTGACCCCAAAAGTGACTCTAAACTGGAATCGCCATCTGCTCAATTTTTGGGCAGTTTTGCTGTGCAGTCAGTCATATGTTGTCCTCTGAGCTACTGTGTATGTGCAGATGGATCTGTGTATTTTTGAGGACCATTTGTCTAAAGCAGTCTTCCCTATTGTTTCATCTTCCTTCATTTTTTTGTTCTTTTTTTTTTTGTTGTTTAGCATCTTAAAGGTAGCAGCCCTGTTTCAAGTGGGGAAGTGGTGGAAACAATTCCAGTTTTATATTATGCTCCTTTGTTTACACACTACCTCTTTAGATTTTACTTTTTTAAAACATGAACCAGTCATCTCTGATCCATGTTAGGTTTATACTCAAAGTATCATCATTTGAAACAAAATGACAGAAAATACCAGCCCCGACTTGTAGAAATACTTCCTTATCTGTAGTAAATCTGAAACCGACAAAATTACTACTTTTATCTTCACTTAGTGTGAGAATGAGGAAGAGTGCAGAGACATCAAGAAGACTCAATTAGAGCGAGAGAGTTCTTCACGATTAGCTGCCTCTGCCCACAGCATCACAACAGCAAATCACTGCAATATGAATGAAAATAGGTAAGGCTTTTCCTTCTTATTTACCACTTAGCCATACAAACAGTTGCAGTTTAATGCCGTGTGTTATTTTTTACTTCAATAGGATTTATTTTTTAATTATCACATTTTATGTTGAAAAATTACCCACTGCATTCTCCATTCTTCAGGTTTAATGAGTTAGTAGCTCCTGACTTATTTTTGTCTTTGCATTTTTGTCCTATTGCACAAAGAAGTTTTGAGCTCAAGTGTGAGGCTCATGGAATGAGTCATTATAGCTAGAGCGGTGTGATTGTCTGAGACATAGTCCCAAACACTGTTTTGTAGGTACCAATTCACATATACAACTGTCTTATAGCCCTTTCCTTACAGTCTACTACGAGTTTCAAGCTTGTGTAAATAGAATTGGCTGTGTAAATAGAATTATGTATCTGTTCTGTGGAAAACATTGAAAAAACTAGTCATGACAATGCCTGAAATGCTCTATCCAGAATATATTTGAGATCCATTATTTTTGAGATTACAGGCATTCCACTCTGTGTAATTAGGAAGTATTCTAGGACAAGGAATTTAGACTTTTTTGAAAAGCGATATTTTCAAAGGATGTAGGGCATGAAACAAAAGATGAATATTTAGCATTTGCTGACATGGTTTATGCACACAGACCCTTATCAATGTCAGAGCAATCGCACTTGAGTTTCTCTGGAGGCTTCCAGCAGTCAAACTTAGATATGCATCTTTTCAGAGTTCGACTGCATGCTGCCTGGTACATGCTGGTCATCAGTATTTTTTTAAAAAATAATTCTTCTGGTAGTATCAGGATATGTCTTGGTGTGAAACTGCTGTAAAATAAGAGAATATTTTTATATATTGTAGTAGGCTTTTCTGTTGTACACATCACTGATGAGCTTGAGCAGTTCTTTTCATTAATACTGAAAAAAGTCATGGAGAAAACTAATACATACAGTGCTTATTCAAAAATATGCATTCAATTTCTTTGTCCTGACATGTCACATATGTTCCATAAAGTGAAAACAATACACAGAACAGTTTGGTTTATTGTGGGTGATTGCATGCAGGCATGCCGTTCCTATTACTGCAGTGTCGTATGTTTCACGCATTCATTTTCAGAGTAGCATGGGTCTCACAGCTTGCTGTGTCACAGGATTAATTCTGTGCTTGCAGGAAGCAGGACAACAAGTTGTGTCTCTCTTAACATTATATTCAATACTTCTGATGGCAGCTATATATTAAAGAAACAATGTCTGAAATGTGTATTTGCCTCCTAATTGTTTCCTGGTTTGCTCTGCTTCCAGGATGTTTCTGTGGTTTGTGCTAGTGATATCAAAGGCTAATATTGCCACAGCTAAGGGAGGGCTACTGAGTCTGTAGCTAAACCAGCAGTGCAGATATCAGGAGCTCCTGGTACTCCTGTAACCAGCAGCTGTTCATGCTGTCACATCCCCTTTCCAATTACACCACCATAGATGCGTGTGAGGGTCTCCTGTAAATACGCTCAAGAAACTTGTTTGAAACCAGAACTTTCTTTTTCTATCTCCTTCTCTTTTCCCTTTTCCATTTATTTTTCTCTTTTTTTTTTCTCAGTCTTTTTCTTTCTTTTATTTGTTGGTTTGTTGGGGGTTTTTTTGCCAGAGTATAATTATTCATCGCCTAGTAGAGCTACCCAGATGGTTTTGGCAACACAGCTGTGGGCTGGTAGCAAAGGAGGAGCAAAACCACCTACAGACATGAGCATTTTTTACTGTGGAATTATAGTCTGAGATGCAGACTAAGTAAGGTGCTGTTTGACAAGAAAGGCTGCAGGGTCAGGCAGAGATACCCCAAGTATTTTGCACCTGTATCAGTGCTCACAGTAGATTTAGGTGGGCCCTACTCAATGTGCCAATGGCTGTGTAGAAGGTGTACAGCATGACTACAAAGTTCAGCTACTCCTTGCAAGCTCTGGGCCAAGCTTTTGAGGCTTGGGTACACTTCCAAAGAGCTGTGGCTTCTCTTGGATGCTTCAGGCCCGCACTTTGACAGTGATGTATAAACATGGTTAGCCAAGGCATGGGTTTATGTTTGAAAAGAGGAAAAGAAATGACGGCATCAGCCTGTACATTTAAATTAGTGCTAAAGATCTTATTTTTCTTAGAGGGAGAAGAAGGGCACAGTTGTCTATCTTACACACCAAGTCATGCTTTTGTAAACAGCATTGGTCATTAAAGCAAAACAGTTGACACAGTGTCTTAAAGGTACCACATGCTGTGAAATGGTAAAGGTTCTGAATTACAATTCATGGCTCCTTTTACAGCTAGTTTTTAAAGACTTGCCAGATAAATGGACAAATGTATGATAAGAGCACGTTTAATTGGCTCTAGTCTCTGAAATTATGTGCAGAGATGAAGTATAGTTCTTACTGTATTCTTTTTTGCAATTCCATTAAGTGTATATTGTCTGATACAGTAACGATAAAGAACTGAGAATTGTCCATAAAAAGTAATAGTCTGAATAAAGGGGAATGTGACAAGGAAAGGTATAGTGTTAAAATAGTCTTTCTGACCTTAATTGCAGTTTTAGTCTTAATGCCAGTTGTCTCCTTAAAAAAAATGGCATTTTTTGTGTGTTGCTTTAGTATTTTCGGCTAAATATTTTCTTCAAATTAGTGCATCTGAAGTTTATTTTTGGGCATATTTTTATGGTCTGTCTGACTTCCCTTCATCCAAAGCTTCTCCTGAATAAATGAAAGCTGAAAATACTGTGTTGTAGCTTTCTGCTTTAGAAGATGGAGCAACTCGCATTTCTCTCCGTTTACTGTTTGCATATGCTTCCTTTTGTCTGCACTACCATTCTATCTTTCTTTGTCTTCAAAATCTGTGTTAGATTAGTATAAACAGTGCTACCGAAGGCTGGGCATTGAGCACAAAGACAAGGCAGTCATCTTTAAACACATTTCCTGTTTTAGTTCACATATGGTTTTATTGCCATGGCTTATAAATTGTCACCTGTAATGGTGAAATAGGGCTCCATAACCTCAACTTACACTTCAGAGCCTAATCTTCATCTCCAGCTATCCCTTAAGAAATGGTGAGCAAGTGGTCATTTATCTCTGTATTTTTTTTTTCAAGTACTCTGATACAGACTTTATATTAACTCCAGAATTACAGTTTGCCTTGAAGGGAAAGAGAAGAAACATGATACAAATTTGTAAATGAACTCTTGGTCCCAATACTGTAAGCTTGTTTCCAGATACCAATTGACTTTATCCTGCCAGCAGGTTTTTAATTCAAAGTTTTGGTAATATATAAAACATTTACCTTTCTCAAAGCCAGCTTTGTGACACTCCATTACTGTAATTTCCATTTCCAGCTTGGCAATACCAATAAATAAAAATGAGAAAATGCTTCGGTCACCCGTCTCTCCTCTCTCTGATGCATCAAAACACAAATACTCCAACGATGATTTAACTTCCTCCAGCAGACCTAATGGCAGCAGTCTATTACCTTCCATCTCCTCCAGCAAAAAGCATAAGGGTGAAATCCAGGCGCAGCCACATCCCGGAGACTTCAATGTAAGTGTATGCTGTTGTTCACCATATAAAGCCTAGCAGTATATTTTTCACTTCTTATTGCAGTCTACGGTAGTTTTGCAGAACATTATGCAAAAAAAATTGTAATAATGAATATTATTTTGCAAGTTCATCTTTTTCGATTTCGAGCTCAGCAAGGCACAGAAGAAAGGAAAGCAGGCAGGCTGTAAAATGGGCAAATAACAAAGGCTACATAAGCAAAAGGTAAAAGCTAATGGCCCAAAACGAATGGCTGTAGGCCTCCAGGGCATTGTTTGGGCATGATGCAAGGCCCTGCCTTCATGGTGCATGAGGCCCTTACTGTATAAGGGCTTACTCTGCCACTGCCTAACCATGAGTGTGCCTGCAGACAAGTTCTCCTACTTGTCTTAGAACAAACTTTCTGAGGTCCTGCTTAAACCAGTGAAACACAACACCAGACTCACAACTCGGCTCCATCAGAGCCCAGGTATTCATATCCTTATCGAAGAGTCTTGCTCACACTAAATGTGCCCAGAGCACTCTTCCACATAAGGCTGTATTACTACACTGCATGGTGGCCACTGCCTTCAGAGGACAGAGAGGGAAGAGTAGATGCTGCCCCCATTTATGTATGTGTTCTGTGATTAGGATGCTGGAGTAAAGAGTTTGTTAGCTCTTTTGATTCAGAGAATTCCCATCTCTCCCTCTCTCTCATTTCTCAAAATCATACCATACCCTCGGGCCTACAGGGCGCTGATGGTAGAAGATCAAGGGCAGAATATTGTCACATCCTCCCCATGACACTGTTCTGCTTTGTGTGAAATTCCTCGAGGAAGCAATTTGGACACTATCATCTTGATAGCCACTGCTGGAGCATCCAGTTAAGCTGTTAGGGCCCTCTTCATCCTATGCTCCTCTCCTTGCTACAAAAGCAGTTCATATATTTTATTGTATATCTATTTGCAGTATTGGTTATTGGGTATAAAAGAGGCTTCAAAAGCCTAAGTATTAATGCCTAAGCAACTTTTAGGTAAGCAATCTTCCTGAGTTGTAGCAATGGTCTCTTCCAGCCACTTTTCCTGTGGGGATAAATGGCCCCATCGTATCTGCATATACTTAGATATATTTATTTTTTGAGAGTGGAGTAAGAAGTAGTAAATATAATATTAATTTTGAACAGTTTTTCAAAAACAGTTATCATAAATTGTGTGCTTCAAGAACATCCTACAGATGCTTTTGGAAAATTGAAATAAACTAATTATATAAAATATTCCAATAAAAAGGCATTTAACATATTACAGTTAATAATTTATTCTTCATTAATTAAATGCAATTGTTTTAAACATTTTAACTTCTAAAACATAAATTTAGAGGTTTATAACCCATTCAGAATTATAATGATATGATTCTTCACTGGGTATCTTGAAAATAATTTCAATTCCTTCACAGGCAAATGTGTTGGAAATCAAAAGTAAAGGGTGATTGCTTTATGACCCACACTCTTAGCAAATGCATTTTGCTGAGATTTTCTGCATAGCCTAGCAATGCACCATTTGGTCAACATTTAACAGTCTTTGCTATAAAATTCTTATGTATCTAGTTATTCATCTGAAAACTTTAGCCTGCTGAACTGATCTGGATGTGCCATATAGAAGATGAGAGCTCATGAACTATAAATGTTAAAGTTAACTTTATTTTATGCCATCTTCCCATCTGGCACCTAACTGGCAGGTCCTTCAAATTTCTGTTACAAACTGCAAGCCAGGCTTGCCCAAAGTAGGTTTTTATCCATTTGAACTCTTTTCCCATTTCCCTGGTGTCCTTTTGTCTGTCACCTGATTTCTGGCAGTGGTTATCAACCAAAAACAACCTAGGGCTCTCTGTTTTGCACTGTACCAGTATTAGTAGCCCAAAACAGCAGGTCTCTTGGTAGGATGAAGGGCTCGAGGAGGCCCCATCAAGAACAGTACTGCAGCTGAGGGAATACATGAGACCCTGCCAGAAGACATGTGCTTCCACTGCAGCACAGAGAATTGGTCTTTCAAGCTGACCAGGGGCCCAGGGCACAGAGAAACCTGGACCTTGAGCTACAAATTCATACCACACAAGCACATCAGCCGTGCAGTGTGAAATGAGTCAAAATGTGAGTTCTTGCTCTCCTGAGGCAAGGTACAATGCCAGTTTGGAACCTGAAGCCTGGAGATATAACTTGATGTTCTAAATGACCACAACAGGTCTATTCTTTCATAATTTCACTTACTGCGTTTCAGAGTGTTTTGTGCGTTACTTCTGCTCAGTTTCTTCTGTATATCGTATTGAAACTCAAGCCCTTTACAAAGTTCTCAGAGCATTATCTGTGAATTTGTGGCTGTTTGTGACAGGACACTTGTACATATTCCCTTGCTCAAATAGTAGGAAAACTAACTTCTAATTTACAACACAATGCAAAGACACTCTGGGTTTTTTTGTTATTTGTAGTTTTTTTAAGTTAGTAGCCAATTCCTCAATGTCTTATCTACTGTTTGTTGTCTAGAAAGCAGTTCACATCAATTCAGAAAATGTTCTTCTCTGCAATAAGCCACAGTCCCAAACAGAGCCTTGGTCACCTCTGTCCAGCACACCCAGGGACTGCAGAAGGACAAAGCTTATTTTTGATGATATGTAAGTACCGATGACTTTAAAATAAAACAATGTAATTTTCTGCATTTAAAAAGAGAAAAGTACAATTCGTCAAACAGGAACTGAGACATGTCCAGAATTACAGTAATACTTACTGTACATTGAGAAATTAATGAGATACTATATAAACTCCTTAATTTTTCATCATATATTAAGCCTGTAATGGTAGAATAGTAAAATCCATAGAATTATAGTCATAGTTTGTCTTGGAAGGGACCTTAAAGATCATTTAGTGCCAACCTCTTTGCCATGGGCAGAGCATGTCACCCACTTTTGACCAGGTTCAACCTGGCCTTGAACACTACCAGAGATGGGGCATCCACAGCTTCTCTGGGCAACCAG
The DNA here is from genome assembly GCA_013396735.1 of Grallaria varia. Taxonomy (NCBI): domain Eukaryota; kingdom Metazoa; phylum Chordata; class Aves; order Passeriformes; family Formicariidae; genus Grallaria; species Grallaria varia. The sequence continues at coordinate 60,606 of VWZG01012372.1, read as the reverse complement.
TTCCCAGCTTACTTCACCAGCGTCACAGTAAAAATTTCTTCCTAACATCTAATCGAAACTCATCCTTTTTCAGTTGACAGTTATTTCCCCTTGTCCTATCACTACAAGTCCTTGTCAAAAGTCCCTCATCATCATGGATCAGTGAGGACTGGCTGTTCCCTAAAGGACAGGGCACCAAGAGCCAAGATGCAGAATGCACCTTGTAGGGGTACAGTCCCACAACACCTGAGCAAGGTGAGCAGGGCAAGCCCAGGTGTGGAGTCAGGTTCAGCCTGAGCCAAGATCCTCAGGAACTTCCATGGTGATGATCAAGTCTGAGGTCAGGCCAGGAAGACAGACCCCGGGGCAGGGTCTAGATCAGTGGGGGCACATGGCCAGGCACAAGCATGGCTGTAAAGGGCTCACTTCCAATGCGTTGGACAGGGAGTAAAGGCCCAGGCCTGAGCTTAAATGGATTTCTTTAGCCCGTGGGCAGAGGCAGGGAGGCCCACATGAGGCAGGTTGGGGCATTAAGACTTTATGAGTATCCTCATGCCACTGGTATTAATTATGCACACATCAAACTATTAATGTATCATACTCATAGCAAGGCAGGGTGGGAGAGGCATCTTCTTGTGCACCCTTTGGAGCAAGGGAGGAGGTCATACAGGAACCTTGCATCCCTGAGCCTTGACAGCTACTGCTGCTTCCGATTTTTTTTCTGGCTGTTGTAGAAGAGATTCTGTTCAAGGTATGCCTCAAACTGACTGAAGCTCTAAGCTGTGTGACCTTGACATGTTTTTCATACACCCAGACTTTCACCCACAACATACCTAACTCCTTTATAACAAAGGAAATCCTGGTATAACAACCTTATTTTCTCAGGAACTGCTTTCTACCAGAATTGATATTTTTTAGTATTAACAAGTATTATTGTTGTTGTTGTTGTTGTAATGTTTGTTTACACTATCTGGTCTCAAGGGCAACTAGAGAGGCAGCAGCCTATTGTAAAGAGAAACAAGGTTTCCTACTATAAGTTATAAATAATTCCTGTGGATTTCAAAACGTTGTAACTGGTTTGTTGGTCAAGAATAGAAACCTTAATTTCTATGTATATTCATGGCAGTCATAAGCAAGCAGATTAAGCTAAATAAATGTAATCAGTTTTTCTGCCTCTTTTGGAGAAAACTCTCACCTATGTATATATCCTTATTCTCCCTCCTTCTCCACCTCCCTCCGTGTTTTTAACTCTTCCAGTATGTTTATTTAACTATCTCCATTGAGAAAATATGAAATTGTTTAGAAGTACTACATAACTCTTCATATCTCTTAAAATACTTTATAATCTATAATTTATTTGCAACTGCTTAATTTTTCTGCAGTTTAAATATATACATACAAGGCATAAAGGTGTCAAAATTGTAGGCTGTGCTCGTCTCTTTGGATTAGAAAGAAACATAGAAACAGCTACAACAGAACTTTTATATCTTCATCTGATTTTCCCTCAAGATGTTGACAAAAAGTAGGGGAACTGATTTGTTTCATTTTCGCCCTAGGATACTGTCATAGGAGATCTGCTTTGGTCAGCATCTGTGTTGAGTGGCTTTTATCACTTGCTTTCTCCATTAGTGATAGAAGTGATTTCTGTGGCAGGCGTCTCCAATAAAACTGTTTCAACTTTTCAGTGAGAGATACAATTAAACTGTTAGTGTATTGTGCCTTCCATGAAGAATATCCCCAAGCAACTTGTAGACCATTTAAAACAAAATCAAAAAAGCCAAATAAAGTAAAACACAGAATAAGGTATGTCATAATTTGCCCTTAAAAACCAGAAATGGTTAAATGCCTGTTGTGCTAACTAGAGGAAGGACATTGTACTCCAGCTGTCATCCACAACCTGCATCTGGGGTATGCCACCAGAAGTCCTGCTGTACTAGATCTTGATTCTGAAATTACTGTGCAGAAGTCACTGAAATGTAGCAGATTAGACTGGCTGTAAATGTTAAATCTCAACAAATTTGTCTCATGTGTTAGAAGGATCAAATTAAACATGGCAGCCAGTGTCTTTCAAATTCGTATAGTACCACAGCAGAGCATTTGAAGAAATGCAGTAGGTCTAAATTATATAGTAATCCTAATGGCAGCATTTGTCCAAAATGATGCCTGTGAAGTATTTCATCTCATAATCCATGAAGTTCTGAATTACTGTAATCCAGCCATGGCTTTAAAGTCTTAATTTTAATCAGACTCTGAAGTTTTCAGGAGGCTAAATCCCTTATATTTGATTTAAAAAAGCAACTATTTTTTTTTTGACCAATCAGTGTCTCTTTCCTTTATTCTCAATTTAATTTCTCCAGATCATTGACTACAGCTGTCACTAGCAATAAATTGGAACACAAGTAGGTCAATAAAAAGTATATCTTGCTTGGCAGAGTGCTGTATACAGATACACTGCAGTATAACAGTAAATATAGCTAACAGTCTTCAAAAGACAGGCAAAATTCTGCTTCATCTGGTTTGTCATTGTTTACTGATGGATCTGGATATGCTTAGAGGTACCCAGCATGCCTCATATGTAAGTGACATCAATGCTGTTTCCAGTAGTAATTCTTAACAAGATATCCTGCATTTCTGGCCTTTTTTGTCTCCATGAAGAGAGTGTTTTAAAGGCTACATAGTAATGCTTCAAGCCAAATTGATTCCTGCTGTAATTTCACTGAATGATAGAATTCCCTAGAACTTCATTTAGGAACAAAGTCTGTTGTCCTTGAAGAGATAAGCACAGACATGCTGTGGTGCCCAAGGGCACAGTCCCACACCCTCCTCAAAATACTCCGTATGTGGTATAAAAAAGAGCAGTGTGTCCCCAGCTTCCCAGTTTTCCTTATGGTTAAATCAGAATATGCTTTTCAGGATTGTTTTATTGCATTGTGGGTTATTCTTTCAAACTTGGCATGTGTTTTTTCTTCACTTACATTTATTTTTCTTTTTATCTGGCCTTAGAGGAGCAAGACAATACATCTTCTACAACCTTTTTTTTTTTTTTTAAATTCATATTTTGTTGAATGTCTGTTCCACCTTTATGGATTTTGGTGCTACACACACCCACCAGTGTGCATTGTCCAAGGGACATATCCTGTGGCGCGATAGAATTCCTCTGTTAGTTTGTCAAACAATAAACCATATACCCTGACAGAAAATATTCAAACTGTAAAGATGTTATGCAGAGAGCTCATGAAGAACTCAAAAAATAACTTCTTGGCACATCTCTTTGTTTTGGCTTGAAACCTCAAGTGTCTCATTTTCAAAAGTCTCCTCTTCCTTGTTCTTCCTATTCGGAGTGGAAAGGAGAAGGTGCTCTTGGGTTGTGACCCCCATACAACATCTGGAAATGATCTCACTTTGCATTGCTCAAAATGCCTCAGGGACTCCTGAAGTATTTAGAGGTACTTTTGTAGCACTGAACACATCCTGGGGAGTAGTTAAGGAACAGAATTGGGCTCCCCTTTCTTCTCATCAGCAATCTGAAAAATCACTGGTCGGACAGACCAACATCTACAACACTAAGTTCCTCACAAATTCATATGCTTACTTTGGACTGCTTCCAGTTTCTTGGCTTTCGGGGATTTCAAGACATGGTCTGACCATGCCAGTCTCCCTCTTCTTACTTGTAGCACTGAATTTTCTTATGTGTACCTTGCGATGATAAGAGAACATTAGACATGCCAGGCACTGCCTCCCATGCCAGTGTCTCCCATGCCAGACACTGCCTCCCATGATTAGATAATTAAGCTGCCTGTTCTCTGCAAGACCGCCTACCCCCTTCCTTTATAAGGACACTTTGTGAGAGTTTAGTTTGGTAGGAAACAGATGCTTAATCAGCTCTAGCAGGAGATTCTCACAGGGTACAGAATTTATAGCCACTGTAGCCTGTCATTAAAGGAAAATCAGAGCTGTGGACCTCACTTGAACTTACAAGTTACATCCATGCCCCTCCTCTGTTCCTGTGGGCAAGTGGTTCAGCACTGCTTATCTTTGTATGATTAAACTGTCTGCGCTCCTCAAAACAAAGAACACTCACTGCCTCCTGAGAACAGTCCCTGGCTTGTGCTGTCCCCCAGCTGTGCCCAGGCATTGTCTGAAACTGAGCTCAAAACTATGCCAGGGAGAGTGAGTATCAGCAATTACACAGCATGGATGATCAAATGATAAAGATGATATCCTTGCCTGGATTGTTTCACTTGTGCAGGCATAGCCAAGGAATGTTTTTACTGACAGACTCAGATTTGAAATAGTCTCTAATAATTTTGCCACTCAGGGAAGAGGATTTGTTTGCATAAATTGATTTCGATGTAGCTTTTTCTTACTCTGCAGAGAGACTAGAAAATATCTTCAGTTCACAATGATTCATAATAGTGAGCAAGACAAGGGTCTTCTAATCAGTTGCAGCAAACTCCCTCCAGGTCCCAGCAGCAGAGCTGAATCTCACAACTGGGAGAAGACAGTCTCTCCCACGAGTCTCTCCCAGTCTTTCCTCACCTCTGCAACTGGTGAGCAATGAGGAGATGCCTGCCACAGATGATGAGCACCCTCCAAATCCTGCTGCTCTTTGAGTAGTATAGGTCTCGGGTTGAATATGAGGAAATCTCAGCTAACTTCCATGGTGTTTGCCGTTCTACCGCATCTCTGGTACTTGAGAGAACTTGTTTTCCTTAGGTTTGGTTTCTCTTGTAATATGTAGAAGTCCATCCCAGTGTTTGTCTAGTTGTGCTGGATCACAGAGCAGTGTGGGTTTTCATCACCCTTGGTGCCAGAATTCACAGATGCAGTGTGTAAGAGTTATTCTAATGCCTCTAATTGAGACTGAATTCCCAAGTCAGCTTTGCTGTCCCTGTGACAGTGGAAAATACCTTTACATACATTAGAAGAATGTGTTTCAAGTCCATTTTTCACCATATAATTACCCAGAAGTTTCCCTTTTGGACTAGAAGGTTCACTGTAATGCCCCCAGGGTGCAATAGCTGTGGTACTCCAGGGAAGCCTGGGAGCTTTCCTGAGCATTCCCTCAACATATAAAGCATATTTTCATCTTCCAGTGATAACAAACCACATGGGCAAATGATCATAACCTCTTTAGTCTAGAGAATCACAGACTATTCAGACTCATTTTTAGCCTGGGAATACCCTGTTCATCTTGAGAGCAAACAGTGAGTTATGAAGGTGGAGAGGGGCTATGATAACCTAACACACATGAGGAACATGAATTCCCAAAACCCCTATCAGATGTTTACCTGGTCTTTAGTCTCTGATTGTGATTTCTTTCAAATCCTGTGATTACCAAAGTTTCTTAGACAGGCTTCATAGGACAGGATCCCTGGATAGAGTCTTTGTTTCAGCATCACCTGCCTCTTTCAGTGTTGATACCCCAGAAGTTTCACCCACACCTTGTCTTCTCCCTCATCAGAGCTGGGTACATGAGAGCTGGCTGCCAGGTAATCCCTGTCCCAGAAGGGCCTTCAGCCTTTGGTTTTCAGCTGCTTCTTAAGAATTCAAGATTTCATTCCATGGGATTTTAAAACAAAATAGATCTGGACTGCTATAGTCCTGCCCTCTCTCCCTAAGTCTGATTATAAAGGCTTTCAGTCCATCTTCGACTTCAGTTAGCTTATTTCAGGATATCTGTTCAACATACATTGAAAGAGACACAATTGTAGTTTATCTGCAAGAATGCAATGTTTTCTTCCTCTGCTTTTTATACAGGAACTTAAGTCCCTGTTGTGAATACTTCTTTCATTCCTCTCTCTTCACTTGTACACTTTGCCCTTGCATGTTTTAGTCTAGATATTGATTTCACATGGATATCTGTAAGTCATGAATCTGGGTCATACCCAGGAATTTGTAGTAGATTTTGACTCTTTCTCGTGGTCTCTTATATTTTACTACATTGACATGGTTAGTCTGGGGGATTTTGCCTTTTTTGCCAAAATAGGAGTCCCCACTTATTTTATCCTACTGCATTTAAGTCAGGTGCCAGGCTTTAATTTTGTCTGCTATTTTTTGCAACAGTAACACTCTCTCTAGGTATCTGTACTGTTTATCTAATCATCTAAGCTAAGTCGTTGACCTTGTTATAATAAACCCAAAAAGATAGTAGTTGTGTAGTTGAGTGAGTAACTTTTTCTTGCATTTGGCCTGACTCCAGTGAGATCCTTTGTGCCTTTTCTTTCTGAAATGCCTATAGTATTGTCATTTAATTGGCTCCCAAATACTCTCCCGGCCCTCTCCACTTGCATACTCCTGTGCTGAACTTCCAGACCTGCTGGGTCTGCCAGAGTGAACATGAGACTCCCATAGCTGGGTTGCCACTTTGTGCAGTACCAGAGGCTCTCTCTCCCCGACCCAATGTGCCACTGTGTGTGCCGTGCCTCAATCACAGCAGTGCCACATCCCTTCAAACAGCATTTATTTTAAGCTGTGGAATGGTCAGGGAGAGCACTATTTTGTATAGTAATACCCACTCAGCTCTGTCGTTCACCCCAAAGAACAACACTCCTGCATGTGACCCAGCATGTCAGACAGACTCCTGACACATGTCCCTGTATGAAACAGCAAATAGGCAGGGTTGTGTACACCCGCTTTTCACTTTGTGTGGTTTTCTTGCTCTTACAGGATTTTCTGCTCCTCCAGGAGTGAAAGCTCAGGGCATACTGGCACAGCTTCAGAAGTGGACAGGGACTTACCCTGGCTATGCCAGTTTCTTCTGATTTGCCCCTAGCTCTGACCGACTTTTAAAGTCGCTCATTTCAGTGTTCTAGTTCTTTCCAACACGCCCACTTTTTCAGGGTTTAGACTACTAAAGTTGTGAAACTGGTCCTATATTTAGAATTATGATTTAAACTGCTTTTATTACATGCAATTGTTGTACACTGAGGGAGCACTAGTTGGTTTTTTTATAACACTTCAGCAGTATTATCTCTGAAGGGTATTAAAATATGCACTTGGCTACATTTATGATGTTTAATTGAACTTTTATTAGGTTTTTTTAATATATCCTCATAAAGCACCATACGACAGTAAGAAATAACGTACAAGTGGTAGATTATGTAAATGAAGCAGAAAATGCTATAGTTTAGTATTTAGTTCATATAAAATATAAAAATTAGATGAAAAATGTGTGTTTGAATGCAGTTATAATTAAAATTGTATATTGGAGTCTAAGCTACACCGTACTCTGTAAATACCACTGCTCGGTCTGAGTTCCAAGGAGATTATTTTGCAGTAGATACTGATAAATTACTGTACAAAGCAAGGCTTTTATTGATTGACTTTGTTTGATTCTCTTCCTTTTTTTTACTGCATGAGTTTACATTTTTGCAATTATCTGCTAAACTGGAGTAAATTAAATTCAGAGAAGGCCGCAAAAGACAAAGGGTGTAAAGATGCACTGTAATGGCATGGAACTAAATAGGATGAGATAAACATATACACACAGAGAAGCATTTCACCTGGGTAATGGTAACCCCACTCTTTGGAGCTCAACAGCCCAGAAATTCTGAAAGGCTGCTTCTGGGAGGGGAGTAATTACGATGCCTGCAGCCATCTCACCTCACACTGGGATCCCGCACAACATAACAAGTGGTGCAAATGCTGTCTTTCCCGCTGGTTTTCGACAAGCTCCCAGAGAAAGTGGTGCCAAGGCGAGTTGAGAGAAATTCTGGACAGTAGTGGATTGTTTGATAAATTTCATCCTGGATTCAGCCATAGCCATGCTACTGAGGCTGCCCTTGTCAAAGTCATAAATGGTTTGAATGCCGCTGCTGAAAAGGAAGCCTGGCCTTGTTTGTACTATCAGATCTAGCCATGGGGGGGTTATTCTGTAAAAGCCTCGATTCTGTTGTAGTGCCTAGGTGACTGGCTGGTGTTGACTGAGAATGCGTTGAAATGGTTCCAGCGATACTTGATTGCTTTCCCCAATCAACGTAGTAGGGTAAATTCTCCTTGAGAGCAGCCAGTTTCACATAATGACACTTGATCCCACGGAGAATTCACCAGCGGCCTGACTTAGTTGGCGCTGATGCTTTATGCTTTCTCGTGCCTTTCAGAGAGATATATGAGATGCATTAGAGCAGTGTATTAGAACTCCTTTTTGGCTTTGTTGAAGAGGACTATATTTCTCAAAGTACCAACAATCAGATATTCAGAAACAAAAGACTTTCTTGTACAGTCTAGATTATTAATACAGATAAAACCCCTTAATTTGCAGTCAGACTTCTTTTTAATTTTTTAAATTTTTTTTAAAAAGAGGTCTGAATTCTGTTTGTAAGTCTGGAGTGACAGTGCTGATGTCAATAGTTTCATACAGTTGTAAATAACTTACAAGAAGAATCTGACTCAATTTTCTGAAAACCAGAAATCATTGAATAACTTTCCTTGGAACTTCAGTTTACATTCATGACTAATAAACCAAACAAAGAGACTCCAGTGCTGCTTCTGTTCCTCACAGCCACTCCAGTTCAACCAGTAGCCTAGTACCATTTTAACCCTGTGGAAATGTTTCTATTCTCTCTTCTCAGGCTGTAGCAAGGCTGTGCAAAGCAGGGGGTTTGCAAAGTTGAAACCAAAGACCTGAAAAGGGTTTTAGCTACAGACCTTTCTGAATCTCATCATTGGGAAAACAGATTTGCTTCTCCTCCAAATGCCTCTCATCAATAACATATAGTATATGAAATTAGCATCCAGTGAGATTGCCTGCAAATTTTCCAGTCTGAGATTATCACCAATGTAACTAAATAAGCCAAGGTGCAGAGGAAATTTGGGTGAACCTTCACCTTTGTAACAGAGATGGGTTTTGGTCACTGGGTCACTATAACTTCAGAGTCTGTAAAATCAGAATATGATTAACAATTTTTTGTGAACTTCATAGATACAAAATGTGTAGTATGCAAAACAACTGTCCTGAGTAATTAATTTAAACATCATTTTTCTCATGTGTCTTCATATGTCCATGAGCTGAGGCAACCTCTTATCTTCAAGGAGCCCATAGGAGAGGGTTTTTTTTCTATTTTTCTACTTCATGGCATTATAAACTGTTTTGTTACTGAAATGATAAAAGAAATTTATACACTGTACAAAAACTTACACTGAATCTATAGGACATTTCAACTTCCTATTTTCACACAACATGCACATTAGGTATCTGAATGTAGAAGTTATTAACATGGAGAGATAAATTGAAGAATGGTATTTCATAGATGTAATAAAAATACCAGAATTTGACTTGGCATATTTATTAACACTGTTGAACAAGTTCTGTTTAAGAAGCTAATGATACCCTATCTGGTTTTTCTCAATGCATTTTAATTTCTGTTAGACATCCCCTGATTTCTAAATCAGTTTTGTATTTTTGCTATGGAAGTACCTAAACATTCACACAGAGAATATATATACTTCGTTTTAAAATGGCATTTTAATAGTTTCTCCTTTTTTATATTAGACTTCACAAACAACAATTTGATTTAGTACAAACTGATGACTTCAGTTCTTGCATTATACTTAACAACCCCTCAGCAGGGCTCTCAAAGCAGGCTTCTTGGTTCAGTAATGTTCATGTTCATGCTAATACCCCCATTGCTAATCATAACTTAGAAGAATAAAACCTGCTGCAAGTTGAAAACCATTTTACAATTAACTTATAAATAAGTCAACCGTAATTACATTGTGTTATCTCACATTGTTTTTGCAGCCTCTTGCCATGCTTCAAAAAGGAAATTAGACATACGGTACTGGGTGGTATTTAGGAAGGAATGTTGCAAAGAATGTATTTTAATGACCTGAGTTTGAAAGGCTTATATAAAGGTTCATCCTTTGATCATTTTAGATGGATGAGACCACTGGTTTATTGATTTGCTCTACTTTGCTTTGGGTTTTGGTACTTCATAGTAAACCATCTTACCTAGGTCACTGCACAAGACAAAGAGATAGAATGTTTTTTTAAGAATGCCTTCAGTGTTTCTGGAAACACAGCTATTTTTCTATATCAAACTAACACTATTTCAATGTGGAATATTTCATAATTGACCAAGACCAAATTCAGATGGTTGTTCTTATTAAGATAATGTTAGCATCTTGTTGGGCACAGGAAGTAGTTGCAACTGCAGTAGGTTATGAGATCCTGGGACACAAATCTGTCTTTAGTCCCCTTGGTGACATAATAGGTAGAGTAAGCTGGGGTGAAATTTCACTCTGCGGGAGAATAATATTTTAAAGAAAGTTGGAACAAAGGAACTGCTTTTCATATCAACAAGTTCTTTGGGACAGACATCATTCTAAATTAGCCAGAATTTGAATTTCATTTCCATCTAGTTATATTTAGCCTTTCTTCTATTCAAAATAAGGTTGACTAACCTTCTCTGATGCAATTAAATATCCTTAAAACTGTGTACACATCAGTAGAAAGAAACAGACTAAGTAAACGCACTGCCAAATAGCCGTATGGTCTTAAGGAAGTTACATGGCTGTCCTCTTCTGTCAAGAGGCTCTCCTGTGCCCCCAGTGATCTCAGTTATGGATCTGAGCATGTTCTTACTGCTGTCAGCAAGAATGTTTTACTCATCCATCCCACTGACTTCACTGTTTAGATCTGCATCTTCTCTGACTGACACAAAACATTTTGTTGAACACATATGCAGAGAAATCCCAATTTCAAGAAAAAAACCTACTTAGGAATGTGAACTGGTTTGGGCTGGGTTAGAGTTAATTTTCTTCTTAGTTGCTCCTATAGTGCTGTGTATTGGATCCATGACCAAAAACACTGTTGATAATACAGGGATGCTTTAGTTATTGTTGAGTAGCACTCAGCCTCAAGGTCTTTTCTGCCTCTTACCCCACCCCACTGAGCAAGCAGGCTGGAGGTGCACGAGGAGATGGGAGGGGACACAGCTGGGAGAGCTGATCCCAGCTGACTACACCATCTGGTGTCATGCTCAGACACACAGAGCCAGGTAGAGAGGAAGAAGGAGAAAGGGTCGATGTTCAGTGATGGCATTTATCTGCCCAAGTCACTGTTAAGCAGGTTGAAGCCCTGCTTTCCGTGAGATGGCTGAACACCTGCCTGCCCATGGGGAGCAGTGAATGAATTCCCTGTTCTGCTTTGCTTTATCTATTAGTCCGTCTTTGTCTCAATGCACAGGTTTTCTTACTTTTACTCTTCTGCACTTTTGCTCTTTTGATTCTTTCCCCCATCCCACTGGAGGGAAGTGAGTAGCTGTGTGAAGCTGAGCTGCCTATCGGAGTTAATGTAGAACAGATTGCTGAGTGGGAATAATAGTGGATCATTTACAACACCAAGCACTTAAAAGCATGAATGGTAAAAATATCAGAACTCATACTAAGACTACTCAGGAATATCTCATTTCCTCTAGATAAGGATAACCAATACTAAGAAAACTGTTTTGCAAGGCAAAACTTCCCTCTCTGAGAGAGACAAAGATGTGGCATCAACCACAGTATAAGCTGACAAGAACCAGGACATGTTTTAGCTAAGTAGAGAATGAAGAAGGTCACCTACCACCTATATGAGACTGGAAAAATCTGCAGGGTCAGGATATGTGAACACTTTTATGAGAGGCAACAACTGCAGGTGCAAGGTTATGTTCTGAAATGACATGGCAAATGGCTATTCTCCACAGTGACTGAGAAAGGTGCCATAGGGAGAGCTTGCGGGAGGAGATGAAGAAATTTGCTTCAGCCATGAGGAGCTTACTGAGGTGATGACAAGGAGACATCAGTTTGTTTTCAGTTTGAATGGGAGTGGATAAATCTGGATCACAAATGGACTTGTGAATTTCAGGACAGAGAGAGAAGTAGAATTTGTGCCCTGCAGGTCAGGTAGGTCAAGGAAGGGATGGAATCTCTGAGATCTGTTTAAGGAGAAATCAATGGAGAAGTTGGCACTAGGAATGCCGGTGGAATTGCAGCAGGCAGCCCAGCACTGAGTCGGAGATGAACTCCAGGCAGCAAAAGTAAACAGTGCTCTCAGCATGCTTACAGATAAGAGGGAGAAGAACGAGATGGTAGCAGTGGAGGCAAGCAGGTTCAATGTGTGTTTTCAAAGTGGAGAGATTAAACACACACTTGTTTTGAGAGGAGAGTGAAGCCAAGGCAAATAACAACGTACAGAGAGGAATAGAAAAAGAGGTAAGCAGGCACCAGGGAGAAGACAGAATATCTTGTTCCGCTTAACGCTTATATCCATTTCGCAGATCAGAACTGCACTAATTTGGGAAGCAGTTTATGTAATCCATAAAAATGCATTTTATTAGCCTTTTTTTTACTTTGAATCACTGACTTCTAAAGAATGAGAACAGCCATAAACGCTATTGTCTCCACAGGCAGCAATTTGAAAATAGAAGATGCATGGTTACACGATAAGTGTATTTCCTTCATAAAAAATATTTGCAAATCAGGTTTAAAATAAGGGAAAAATAGCTTTAAAATACTCTGCACTTCAGAAAATAATAAAATGTCTTCTTATTTTCCCCTGGTAGGCCACGCAATGCAGATTACTTTATGCAGGAAGCTAAACGGAAGAAGCATAAAGCAGATGCAATGGTGAGAACATTTTCTTTCCAGTTACATTGCTCCAAATTATTTTTGTAATGTACTTTCTTCATCAGTGCAGTATTGCTGAGGTAATTATAAAATCTATTATAAGGATGGCTAGGCTTGTTAAATTAAGAAATGTTTATATAATCAAATGTTCATAGCCCAATAAACTATGACTTAACAAATAATGACTTACTGAGATGAAGGCCTAGATAAATAAAACTTTCCATTTATCCCCTTCCTTTAATTAGTAGCTATAGTAATGGAGGCTGCGTAAGGGAGCCACATACCTGTCTTCTCAGTTTAAGTAGCTGGCTAAGTCCTATAGCTGCATCCCTAAATCTGATCTTGTGGCTGAGGTATTTGTACCTTTTTTTTTTAAGAGTTTTGACTTTTCAGTGCCAAAAGAATCCTGGTTTCATGGCAGATATTTCCCAACATAATCAGAAGCACACAAGGAATGTATGCAACCTTAGGGGAACACCTAGCACACAAAGGACTGTTGCAACAGATTATTGCAACAAACAGATTCTTGGCCCTGGCTTTGACCTGTCTAAAAATATAGCCAGTAAGAAAAAGGGGAATCTGAGGTTATATGGAGCACTAAACTTGTCTTTACAAACAAATGGGTGCAATGAAGTATGCAGTGCTCCCGGAGAGCTCTGCTTAGCTGTCCCTCAGCTTTCTCTAAGGCTGTGTTGTCCAGCACCATGGATAAACCAGCACAGCTCTAACAACGTGAAGTCTCTGGGATGGCAGTCCATGGAGTGGGACCCTGCATTAGTGTGGCTGCCTTGCAGGTGGGAGTAGCTGCATTCCTGCCTTACTCTGTCAGACAGACACTTTGCTGTCACACCATCAGGAAAGAAGAAAGGTGGCTCAGAACCTCTGTTTCTTCACCTCTTTTTTCTCAGCTGTGCAGAATGTAAAAAGGCCACGGAAGCAGAGCCAAGCCCTTAATTTAGGATACTAATACTGAGTTTTACAGTCTGCCTGAGTTTATTAGCACAAATTTCTATGGTTTATTCAGTTCCATATTACTTTAAAATTAGTCTTAAATCAGAAAATATTGTGGAGAATTACAAATGGTGTATTTTAGTGTATTGCTTTAAAGAGAATGGAAAAGATCGCTTAATATGCAAAGGAAATTCTTAGCCTGAAGAGAAATGTTTTTATGGTAGACTCACAGAAAAAGGGGTTGCAAGCATTATTCTCTGCTCTGACACAAGTTTCCTGCATGAAAGTCACCTAGACACAGTTTAAATAGCCTCATGTCAGTGTTAGGTTGTTGAAATATCCTCCTCATTCTGCTTTCTTACACAGTGGACCAGTCGCACCTTACTTACACCTTGTGAATTGCCCTTTGCAGGTACTTCCTCTCCTTCCTTGGCTGTGTAGGCATCCAGGAGGAAATGCCATATTGCCAAAGTGCCTCCAGGCACTTTGAATCACCTTGCTGGGCTCAACACCTCCTACTTTGGCACTGCATTACCTAACACAGGCACTTACAGTGAGCAGCCTGAAAATTACTCTAAGTCTCTCTGCTCCTCAGTCCCCCATCTGTGAAATTGGGATAATAGCACTTCCACCCGCACTGGAGCATCAGGGAGAGAAATACAATAAAAAGTTTGTGAAGTTCTCCAGTATGATCGCAGTGGGAGTCATATAAGAACCTAAAATAGATTGAAGCCAGTGCTCCATTCCGAAGTTACTATTTAAAATCTTTATCCCTTGGAAAAGAATAAGGTCCATTAACCTTTCACTGTGTGCATCAGATTTCAACCAAATGCATCCAGTCCATTAATGGGCTTTATGTACCGCAGGAGTTCTGACTGAAGGAGAGAGAAATCAGGACAGAGAGGTATTAGTATGATTCTCTCTTCACATCAAAAATGAAATTCTGAGAGCAGATAAATGGTATGTAAGTGTACACATATGAACATTATGTTCACATTTGCATATACACTGTCACTGAGCATATATATATGCACATATATGCATATAAGTACACAAATACACACACAAGGAAGTACCAAAAATAGGAGAAGAAATGGGGCAAGGAAGGAGGATAGCAGAAGATTCTGAGGGAGCAGACCACTCCCTGAAAGAGGATATAGAAAGCAAATTCCTGATAAGAGGAGAGCAGTGCTGAAAATGGTAGGGATAAAGAAGGCACGAGAACAGAGATGAGCCTTCGTATATGAGTTAGTAATCAAAGTATTTAATTCTCTTCTCTTAGTTCAGCATATTCATTTACCTTTCTTTGTTGAGTGATAAAAAATGACATCTGCAAAGATACGTGAAACCCTTTTTAATGAAAGCTCGAACAAAAGGCCTGATGAGTTTGTGGAATATCCAGCTTTGAAGAGCTTTGAAAAACACTTGTCAGGAATGTCCTAGGTAGAGCTGATCCTTCTTTGGACACAAGAGTGTGGAACAAATAACAGAGCCTTTTTCAGCTCTGCTTTCTGTATCTTATGATTTTCAGTCACGCACAGGGTTTGATGGGGTTTAGCTTTCTCTCAGGAAAAATTATGAATCTGAAGATATACCAACTTGTGTCAAGTTTACAATTTATGTTGAGAAAATCCCATCAAATGTAACCACATTTTGATGATTACACTATTTCTGTGTCCTTATTTTTTCCCTCTAGGTGGAGAAGTTTGGAAAGGCACTGAATTATGCAGAAGCAGCACTATCGTTTATTGAGTGTGGAAATGCAATGGAACAAGGCCCAATGGAATCTAAATCCCCTTATACCATGTATTCAGAAACAGTTGAACTCATCAGGTAGGAAAGGGAGGAGATGATCTCAGGGGTTACTCTGTGCAAACATACCCATCTGCATTATCACATAGTTTCCTACATACATTTAAAGGGGAAAAATGAAATCCTCACAAGTGCCTGGTCAGTCATATGTAATGTGTAAGTATTATCTGTGATTTCTTTGGAAATTAAATCAAGAAACTGTGAAGAATTTAAAGAACAAAACAAAACAAAAAAACCCAGCAACAACAAAACAAACAAAAACAAACCAAAAAAACCCACAAAAACAACCACCCACACCAAAACCCATAACCAAATATTTTCATATTACTTCAATAGTTTCATGATGTAAGTACCAAGCTACTCAACAGAGAAAAATAGTAATGCATAATAACAAAACATTCTCATGGAATGGTAGTTTGAAAAATGTTGCAGTGAGTTTAAGACTGCTGTTTAAAGGTTAGCTAAAAGAAGATAGGAACAGTGATAGAAGAATGGACACTCGAAGTCCATTTGGTGTGTATGCTCCTAATATAGCCCGTGGAGTCCCAGCAGCAGCCCAGCTCACCCTAAAGCCACCCATACCTTTAGTCACCTTCATGGCTCTCCAAACAGGACAGTGTAGAATTCAGTGCCTATGGAGAAAACATGTCTCTTAAGTCCTTTTATCCATTATAGTTAGTACTAACAGTTAACATTATTGGCAACGCTGGTAGAGAAAGCAAAGGTCAAAATCTTCCCAGCAGCTGAGGGACTCTCTCCACAACAGAGTGACACAATAGTGGAGAAGGCTGCACTGGCAGTGACCGTGGCATCGTTCCTCAGGACAGTCAACCATGCAGCTCGCATCAGAATTAAGTTCATAGGAAGTAACATATTTTCAGTTTTAATCATATTCATAAGGAATCAAAGCTTCTAAAACAAATGCATTCTTTTGGACTTAGTGTTGATGCGAAGACTTTCTCGCATGTTAATAATTCCACTAGCATATTATTCCACTCAAGGCTGTTTTCTCATGCATTTCAGTGGATTAAGGTCAACTTTCTAACTAGAAGGTTATTGAACAAAATCAAATAGGTTTTTTTCTGTACGAGAATAGTACACTCTCTGGAATTCTTCTCTTCTTTTTTTTTTTTCCTATCTCTGCAATTCTTCTGCTTTTGTTTTTTTTTTTTTTTCATTTTTCCAAAAGGCAGAAAGCTCTTTCTTTGTCTACCCTGTCTTTTCTCATGGTAGTAAATATATGATCCTAACTCTGGAAATGAATTTTGCTTGCAGATCCATAGCTTTCAATAATATGTGTAGCTGTGGTTGTGTTGTGGTATGAATTGCTGTTGATCTCACTTTCTGCAGCTCAAAAAAATAAGCAGTTTTCTAGGTATGCCTGTAGAAACAAAATGTTCATACTGAATCTAGGCACAGATATCACGATCAGAGTTTGAAAGCAAAGGTAAGAAAAAACCACAAGCAGCTAATTATGGGGAACAGGTATTTTTCTGGAAGTGAGCCCAGAAGCACCGTGTGTTGTCCTAACCTTGTCTGTTGTTCAGGTATTCAGCTGGAAGCTGAGATTTCGAGAAACCAATTTGTGATTGCATAGCACATACACTCTTGAAACAGCAGTGCTACCTCTGTGGATGTTTAATATTTATAGAATTTGAATGTAATGTCATATGAGCAAAAATAGCTCTGAGCCACATGTTCCCCCTCTGCTGTGCTCTTCTCCGAGAAGCAAATCTGGATAGACATGCTCAGAACTGGCAGGGTGAGGTCAACACCAGCTTCCAGGCAGGCTGTCTGCCTTCAAACGCTCCAAGAACCTTTCTGCATGAACTCTGTGTAACTGGGTCTCCGCAGCAGCGGAGGTTATTTTGGTAGGACGGCATCACCTCACCAACTAGGCTCCCCTCTGGACTGTTGGATGTTCAAGGGAGTTACTGCTGTTCAGAGAGTGCAAGGAGGCATGCTAATGGCAAAATAGCTCTGAAACACAACCAGAAAAAACACATGTATGTCTGGTAACTTGAGCAAATATGCATAAGGGGGCAGACCAAATGACACTGGCCTGCTTAGCTCTCTGATCAGCAATATAAAGCTGTCTCAGTTAACTCACGGTGGCTTTTTCCCTTTTACTTAAGGTATGCAGTGAGACTAAAAACCCACTCAGGCCCCAACGCCACACCAGAAGACAAACAGCTGGCAGCATTATGGTTAGTAGATCAAGCGTTCCTCAAAAGGCTTCTTTTCTGCGGTGAGCCAGTTCTTGAAAATCAGATGCTGGATGCAGCCAGATAGAATTATGTCCTCTATTGAAATTAAGAGAATACTTTCTGCTCTGGGAAGGTCCAGCTCTTGTATCACTGTACCAAGGTCTGCATTCTGTCTCTGTAAATAAGCAATTCATACTTATTTATTGACTGTGACAGGTTGGCTATGGTATGTCAGTGTAATTAATTTTTAAATGCCTGATGGTTTGTTGTTTTTATGAGTGGTGTGCTTTTTTACCAACAGCTCGGTAAGTTCTTTTGTGGCTGACATTTTAGGCTCAATAATCATAAATTATATTATATGAAGGGCAGTATGGTGATGGAGATAATTAAGCCTATTAGATTATCCACTAAATTGACTTTTCTAGATATATATGTAAGCACCTTAGATTCTATAGGATGGTTGCTGATTGCTAGTAAAATACTAGGATGTTATTAAAATGAAAGTTTAATTTAACATCTATGTAGTTAATACATAAAACACCTATTATGTGGTTATTGAGTCTCAGTAAGTGGACATTTACAATCAGCAAGTGTGTTTTTAACATCTATTAACCATCTGTTAAAAATCCAAATGAAATGCATCTTCAGCCTCCATAAATAAGGTGCCCTAATTAATCATTTGTATAAAAAGGAACAAGATACTGAGATGCAATTTTTCTAACTTGTTTTTTTATTTTTCAAATGCCCTTTCTCTGTCACTGGTGTGCCCTGTCGTTGGCAGGTGCACAGAATGCATTAATGGCAAGGGCTTTAAAAATGCTTAGGAGGAAAAATGACTAAAGAATGGTTAAAAAAGAATATTTAAAGCCATATTAGGAAGGCTTGGTGAGAACTGCTGGAGCGCTTCGGTGTGTGAGGAACTACATCCAAATTCAGGGAGCTGCTGCATCTGTTTCAAGCAGCAGAAAGGTCAGCGCGAGGGAAAGCAGACGGAGCCTTCTCTGGGCGATGAATGGCAATCTTAACTCACCGTCTGCCAGCCAGCAGATGAGCTGACACCATTTGCATATGTGCTGTACCTGTGAAGGTGACAGAGGGAGAGTGATGGAGGAGGCAGCGAGGCCGCCGCATCCCGCGGCCGCTCCCGGAGCGCCGGGCCGGCTGCCAGCCCGCCGCGCTGCCGGCGCCGCTTCTCCGGGGAGACACTGTCCTCCAGCGGCCACGGCTGGCATTTCACCGCCGCCTCTCGGCATGAGCAGCCCTGCCTGGCGCTGCTTCTCTCGGGGGCGCTCTGCTAATGTGAATGGGGCTCGCCGAGGGCTGGGCAGCCCCTGGGCGCGGGGCGGTGGGGAGCGCTCTGCGCCTGCAAACTCGAGGCGCCTTCTGCTCCTCCGCGTCGGCTCCAGGACTAAATACTGCTTGAAAAAAAAAGGCCTCTGCTGCCAAAGGAAAAGTGAAACACACCGGGTTTTTGCTTCGAAAGTAGTGTTAATGTGTGGCGTCCCCATACTCGCCAATCCAAAATTTGCTGGAAAGAGGTGGTGGTGTTTCTCAGTTCAGAAAACAGACTGGTACACCTCAAGCCACTAGCAAAGAAATGAGTTTGTGTGTCCTGAATACTGACTACTAGCTATTGGGATACATAATTACAGTCAATAGCTAATACTCTCATTTAACTACATAGCCTTAAAGGTGTGTGGCACTCTGCAGACTAAGGAGGAGTTCCAGTACAGCATGTTGAGTTTTTCAGTCCATTGCTGATTTCCTCTGCAGACTAAATTGGCAAGTAGCCTGGGAATTGCCTTCAGCCTCCAATATAATCTCCATTCTGATTTCTCACAGAGAAGCTTGACCACTGAAATCTGGGCAGATCTGAGGTTTCCCTGTTTCCCCGCCATCTCCAGCTTCTGGAAGAGACCACTGGATGTATACAAACTACACCACATAACTCGAGTTCACTATGCAGGCTCTAGACTGTTGCAATAAAGTCCCAGGATAAGATATCTCAAAAGGCAGTCTTTGCATTTACAAGAAGAAATACAGAAATATGCATTTGCTGGGTTCTAGGAGGTAGTGACCTTTTCATGGGAGATGCCTTTGATTAAGTGTGCAGACTTAAGTCAGAATCAAACCCTTCTGAGTACAGTTTGTTTAGTACCTCACTGGTAGCATTTGTCAGTGTGACCTGCCCTCGCTGTAGTACCTAGCCCTGCTCATGAATGCATGGCAAAGTCTGGCATACTGCAAACAAATGGTGATAAAGCCGTAAGCAAGGTTCTGTCAGCCTTCATACTGTGTTAGTTTAAGAATTAGAGATAATTCATTGGGATTCCTGTTTAGGGGTCACCCTTTACCTTCTGCTCTCCCTTGTATTCTAGTTACCGCTGCCTGGCCCTTCTGTACTGGAGAATGTTCCGGCTCAAGAGAGACCACGCAGTCAAGTATTCGAAAGCGCTTATTGAGTATTTCAAGGTGCATTATTTATGGCATGGTTTTAGATCAATGCAATGTGTCATTACAGGAGACAGAGCATTGTAATAAAATAGTATCTGCGCTGGGATGAGTTTTTCCCCTGTGAAGTCAGTGGAGTTTTACCATAGACTCCCACGACAATACCTGATCTCTAGTCAGTTCTGTTGTCTTCACAAGGGCCCCTCTTTGAAAAATACATACTGTGTCCCTTCACAAAGGATGATAAATTTATTGTACTAACAGGTATTTTCAGATTATTCTTGGTCAATTATCTAATGCTATCCTGCTCTGTTACGATTAGGTTTTGCAGATTTTGACCTAAGAATCCCCTCCAGGATTACACTTCCCAGTAGACTACCTATGAGTTGAAGACTTTGATTTAGATCAGTCCTCAGATGCAGTGCTTCCACTTAGCAGGCCTGATAGGTAGAACAGTGCAGTGGGACATTTTCTTACCTGAGGAACTGATAAACAGCCCACTCTGTCTTCAGCGGGAGTTGTACAGAAGCATCAGAGGGCAAACAGACTGCCTGCCATGTACTTGGCACTGTTGGCTTCCCATTCCTGCTTTGCTTCCCCTTCCCCTGCTTTCATTTTTTACTCTCTACCAAGTCCAAACACTGGTTATTTTGAAAAATACTGGGAGTCCGTCAAAGTCTTTTACTGTATTTTATTTGACAGGCAACCTTTCCCTGGAAAGTACCTCAAGAGCAAAACCTTACAGGTGGCGCTCACCTAGCAGTCAATCCATACAGCATTTTGTACAAACACAAAAATTAGCCTTTATCATCCCAATTTTATTTAAAAAAAAAAATTAACATACAAGTGCTTTAAGACAAACTCTGTTGGGGGACCTGAACAGCCATATGTCTTTGAACCCAGGGCTCATCTCTTGGGGGTTTTTTGCAGACAGAGGAACCTTGAAATGAAAACATACATCCTTTGACATTTTGTTAATAAAAAAATTCAAATACAAGCACAAATGCTCATGACCAGATTCTGAACACATGAAAACAGTGAAGGGAAATGACAGATCTGTTATTGTCAAATGGAAATTGAAGCAATGTAATTGCTTTAAAAATTTCACAATATATAATTCAACACGTTATGTTTCTCTAACAATGGCTTGATTTCAGGAGAAAGAAATATGTGCCTATTACAGTATTTTATTTTTCTTTACCAGTTCGGAGAATAGCTGCATTAAGAACAGGATGGTCCGGCTCTCAACCATGTAAAATGTCTCCTACTAGCAGACAGAAACTGTTTCACAGCAAACATAAAATGGACTTACACTCTGCTGTAGTCAAGAAGAGCTTGGTTTTTTTCAGAGCTCCTGCTGATATAATGGTAGCATAGTTTCATATTAGAAAGTATTCCCACCTTTGAAAGCGAAAATGGAAAAAAATCCATTTGCGATAATTTTCAGTGGAAAACAAGCCAATTCTGCACTCCTTTCATATTTGGTATCTAAAAGCTTTCAAAACCAAGTGACGTGAAATGCTGACTGCATTAAGAACTTCCACGTATATTATCAATCAAAGAAAGATTTTAAACCTTGTTACACATGTTTGCAGGGAAAATTAGACACACTTTTCCTTTAGAAAAGAAAAAAATTACTATTTAAATTTCCTTTTAAGTGTTTTATTTCCATTATAAAAAAATTAATGCAGCAGAGAATTAAAAAGAAAGCATAGATATTCAGAGGCGAGACACATTTGAGAGTATGAAGAAACCAGGAGAATGGGTAGCACTAGGCAAAGTGGCATAAGGCATGGTCCCTTACAACATTACACTTTTCAGAATTCGTACCCACGCCTTTCTGTTGCAGAACTGAGAGAAAGCTGGAGCAATATACCTAAAACATGAGAAAAAAGATGTGGGAGAAGTTGTACAGTAAGGCAGGGCTGGTTGCATTTACAGTGGAAGTATCCTTGACTCCACTTCGATTTCCATATTTTCCTGCCTCCAACTCTGTAAGTAAATAACATGTACTCAGTTTCCATTACACTAGCAAGATTAAGGCCAGTAGCTCTGCAACAGATCAGAAAAGAAAGCAAAAAAACCCACACACTATTCTGTAGGAAGAACAAATGCCAAGGATTCTCAGGTTGGTTCTATTTAGGATGCTAAATGAAAACTTTTCCTTTTTTCCTTTTCAGACCTTAGCCTTTCCTGCCAAAAAAAACCTCAAAAACCTCTAAAGCTAACTTTTCATATCACTTACGTGGTACATGGGAGGCCCAGTGTCAAAATGCAGGAAGAATCCAGGGCACACACAGCACTGGTGTGATCACTCATGAAATACAGCCAGTGTTGGGGTGCACATGAAAGATGAAGGAACGCAAGAGGCAGTTCAGAGGACACATCAAAAACTGAGAAAGCAAACAGATTTGAAGAGAGGCTCAGGAGATATGTCCAGCTTAGTGCAGAGCAGATTAAGAGAGGATATAATCATTGTGCATATGGAAACAGAACTGATAATACCAGGTGACATGCAGTTTTGCTGGCATTGGACCAACAAAATCCAAAAGCTAGCACTGAAGTTAGAAAAGTCAATCTTTAAACTGTGAAATAGTGTCTGTTCATCTAATTGTTAGACCTGCAAAACACTGAAACGGGACAGAGGAGAACAAGGACGATTAATAGTGTATCAGGATCTCTATATGGGTAGCTAACTCTTTTAAAAAGAATAAAATAAAGTTTAAAAGTAATTTAGCTTCTTGTAAAAGCTCCATGATGGGTGGAAAACAGAAATTGCAGGCTAAATACCCTGGGGGATTGCTACTGGCTTGAAATTCATGAACATCTGAAGCCCCTTGATTAGCATTTTTCCTTCCTAAGCCATGAGAGACCAAGAGTTTTTGTGCTGTTGTTACTGCTTGTAACTCCTGCAGTTTACACCACCTGCAGACTTGCATTTAAAACAACATCCATAAACAGATCTCAAGCTGATCTCCCATGGATGTCAGGAAGGGAGGGGTGTTCTCCAGCACACAATTACTTGCATGTATGGTTACAAGGGGTAGTGCATGGAGGTAGCTTCCCTCTGAAGTGTCATAGATTGGCCATAGATGGGATGGACTAGCAAAGTTTGGTTTCTTAGACTTCTGATTTTTACGTCCTTTCTCACAGGCCCGGGATTGAATCAGTCACTACCATTGGGAGAGGGGAGGAGTTTTTCCACGGGTCAAATTGGCAGGAACCTGCTAGTAAATTCCCCTCAGCTCTTTTATTTTTTACTTCCCAGGATTTTTGTGGATTCACAGGATTTTCCCATTTCAACTAATATGTTTGCCTAATCAGCCCCTATCCCAGGATGTTTAATAGACTGATTCAAGTCTGTTCTGCAGCACAGCTTCCTCACAATGCCAGACTACACTGACTGGGTTTACTGCATCATGAGATGCAATTGCATCGTTTTCTATACATTTCTGTACTTTTACACTCTTAATGGTTCCATTTTGTAGTCTTATATAAATTATATGCATTGTGAATTACTCTTTCCTTTCCAGAATTCATCAAAAGCTGCCCAGAACCCATCTCCTTGGGGTGCCAGTGGAAAGTAAGTTGCACAGAAACTTACATCAGATTGGCAGTCAGAAATCATACTTTCTTACCTGCTCTATGTTCTGATACTCTGGTGGGTTTAATCCCAACACCGTTTAAATAACTGCATTAACATCTGTTTCCAGGAGCACTGGAACTCCATCACCTATGTCCCCCAGCCCATCTCCAGTCAGCTCTGTAGGATCCCAGGGGAGCACAGGGGCCCCTTCCCCATCTCCTATCATCAGC
This sequence comes from Grallaria varia, assembly GCA_013396735.1. Classification (NCBI taxonomy): domain Eukaryota; kingdom Metazoa; phylum Chordata; class Aves; order Passeriformes; family Formicariidae; genus Grallaria; species Grallaria varia. The sequence goes on along the minus strand of VWZG01012372.1, from coordinate 36,781 downwards.
ATCCCGCAGCGCATTCATCAGATGGCCGCCAACCACGTCAGCATCACCAACAGCATCCTGCACAGCTATGACTACTGGGAGCTGGCTGACAACTTGGCCAAGGAAAACAGAGGTGAGTGTGGCAAAGCAGTGGACTGTTTTAGAAGACTGTCACATGATTTGCATCAAGAAAATAACTATTTTGATAGGAGACCTGTCCGCAAAGTAGGGCTGAATAGGTGTTTTTTTTCTTCAGTCTGCTTATAGTCTGTTCCAGAACAGCCCAAAAAAGCAATTTTGATAGCTGTCTCGCTCAGAAGAATCTAATTTTTTTTCTTTGTTTGCCTGGCCAGGACTTGTGACAGATAGGTCACAGACGTAGCTGTGGGTAGCACTCACTGCCATCTGTGTCATTCTGGAGAGAAAGAGCTTCTTGTCCCCAAGGTCATGGACCTGGATGGGATGTGTTTAGCCAGACCACATCAGAAAACAAGATCACAATTTCTTTCTGCAGAAGGAATGAACAGCCCTTGGCCCTCCCCTCATCCAGAGCAGACAGAGATGGCAGTGAGGTGCCTCACTCCCTCTTCAGTGCAACTTCTCTCAGCTGAACTGGTTTCTATGAGCACATGCCTCAACATCTGACTTGATGGTAAATTATTCTGTGGTTTTTAGGCTAATTTGTGTATTTAAGTCAGGGACATGGGCAGGATTCAAGTCAAAACAGGACACATATGTTTGGGTATGTAAATACGTGCTGGGGTCTCATCTCCCATTGCAGTTGATGGAGCTTTGTTCAAGTACAAACAGCAGAGCTCAGAGTGCTCTTCAGTTCACCCTGAAGGGAAGACAGAGATACAATTAATTTGTCTAACCACAGCTGCCCAATGCCATTTGAGATATCCATACCTACAGTGCCCCTCAGTCTCTTGTACATCTTGCGTTAGATCTGCCAGTCCAGGCCAGACATATCAACTGCCTGAGAGAGTGGGCACTACGTGCCTCCAGTGGTATGGGGGTTAGAGCTGGGTGATCTTTAAGGTCCTTTCCAACTCAAACTGTTCTGTGATTCAAAGTGCGTAGTGGCTAGTTAGCCAAATTACTCCTTAGACTGGGTTGTACAGGCCTCTATTTCTCTGTCATGGTAGGTTAAATATCTAGCATATCATATATGTATTGTTAGACACTTGTGCATAGACTTTTTGATTTAGTTGTCCTTAATCTCAGAATAAATCTTGCCCAGCATCTGTTTGCTTTATCAAGACTCAATGGAAATTAATGAAAAGCAAAGCTGAAGAACTGACTGTTTTGTTCTTTAAAAAGAAAATTGTTGTGCATCAGCCTGTAACATCATGAACCAGAGGGCTTTAAAATTAATCTTGCCAGCACTAAACTTTCATTCCCATGAAATGTTCAGCTTGACTCAATTTGCAAGAGAATAAAATCTATTAAAGGGTGACAAGTAGCAAATAAAGCTTCACTCTTCTGATGCCGAATCTTTTTTTTCCCCTGTAGATTTTTTTAACGACTTGGATGCATTGATGGGACCTATCACCTTGCACAGCAGTATGGAGCATTTAGTTCAGTACACTCAGCAAGGACTTCACTGGGTACGGAATAGCACTCACTTGTCATAATGACTGTGTGCCATTCACATGGACAGTATCCCTTTCATGGATAATTCAGTTATTCTGGACACTGTGCTACAGAAATAGTCAGCCACAGCATTGATCCAAACAAAGGTGAATATTTCTTCAATACTGAGCAAAATTTTTCTGACTGTAGACATGTATGTGTGTGGAGGTACAATATACAGTGATGTCTCTTCAGAATGAATTGTTCTGTATCACTCTCCAAACATTTTCATCCACTAGAAATACTATAAAGAATTGATCTTAATGCACAAAACATACCTTTTCTTTTCTTGTACTGGCAAACTCAAAAACCAAAATCTCATGGGTTGATTGAACCAAGTGCAATAAGCACAGATCCCTATTCAGGAAAGCTCACAATAGATTCTTAACTTTAAGCTTGTACTGAAATCCTGATGACTTCAGCAGAGCTTAAGCACATACACAAGGGCTTTCCTGAACTAGAATGAATGAGGGCAAATTATAGACATGGAGAACTTTTACTGTGAGTGTGGACATGTCACAGAAGGTTCAGTATTAATGTGACATCTCCCTGTTACTTCTCCACCAGAGCACAGACAGGAGTTGTGTGGCCACATTAAGTTGGAGAAAGACAGCATTCCTTCATGTGCAGTCAGTTTCAACAAATTGCATGCATTTCTTTATCTCCTCTCTTTTTAAGTAACTTTACCTGTCGTTCAGCTCCTCACCAACAGTAGAACCTACAATATCAAGCAAAAGGCCTGAAAACAGATATGCTGATAGCAAGAACTTAAAAGAGATGGTGGAAAATTGCATTCTATTACTGACAGTAAATAGATAATGAAAAAGTACAGCAAACAGCAATCCACTTAGGAAAGAAAATCTGTTAATTTCAGCTGCACACACAAAAAGATATTTATAACAGTTGTTGGCTTTGCATGGAAAGGCTTCATCCCACAGATTTTGACTTTCATATCTTTTTCATCAAGCAGAAGCTTGCAGCATTTTCTTCCAAGCTGTATGGGAGCATTACATGCAATTTCCTTTATCTGGGAAGCTGAGTTTGCTGCTCATCAGGCTAAGAACTGTTTCCTATCGTAATCCTCTCACTCTTCATACATAATCCTCAACTAGGCTTTAACGTTTCTTGATTTATGGGATGTTTTCAGTTCCTGTTGACAGGCTGTGTTTTTCATGCCAGAATAATTAATCCCACAATAATTGCAGTTTAATTTGGGTCAGCTGAGGTCAAGGCCAGTTCGTATCAACTCTGCTTGCATTCAGTGCATTTTTGTTGATTTTCAGTAATTTTCACATATTTAGGGGTCTTTTTCTGTATCGGAAATACAATTTTTTTTGCAATCAGGTTTGCAGCCTTTACTCAAATCAGCAGCTCCAGTGACTTCCAGTGGACTGTTCTTGTCCAAGTCACTAATTAGACCCTTTTATTGTTGTTTTTTAATCTAATTTACTTACATATTAAGGAAATGTGAGCAAAAGACACTTTCAATAAAAGATACAAGTAGAAGTAGCCATTGATATAAATGGTTGATTAAATGGTCCTTGCTGCCTTTCCCCTCATCTCCCTTTTTGAAGAGCTGCGTTTTGAAAAAAAGATACCAAACAATGCAGCACGATTTCTCAGTGAAATGTCTTTGCTAGCACAGGCTGTATGTACCCCATGGTAAAGAGTGGGCTTGTGAGCACCCTGAGCCCCACATAGTTCTGATTTTTGGCAAGGCTGCTTACTGTAACTCCAGCTATTGCTCAGACTCAGAGCATTCACTGTGCTCTTTGGAGCAGCTCAGTGGGGTAGCTACTGAGGAACTGCTCAGCCCCAAGCCATCCTGGGATGATATTTATGTGCCCATCAGTGCTCAGATACTTCCCACCCTGGAGAAGTCCTGAGCTTGGCTGTGGTCACCTCTTAGCATGGACTTGAGTGTTAAGAGTGTGGCTGCCTTTAAGAGTGAACACATACTTGCCTTTGAATGACAAAATACACAACCTCTGAGTCCTCCTGTCACTCTTGACCCTGGCTGTTACCCATCCCAGAAGAAACACAATTTGTTTCGTCACAAGTATCGTGGAGAACTTGATCAGTGCCTTTCTGTTTGTCACTTGCCTGATCTCCAGCTGTGGAAGTCTGTCGAGATTTACTGGACTAGTAGCAACGGATTCTGTCAGCTGCGTCAATACCATGTGAAGGTACTGTGGGATTTCTCCTCAGATCAGGAAAGTGAAATTCCAGTTAGATTAGCTTCTGTTTTCTTTGACGGTGCCTATGATGTTTATCTTCAGATAAATTTGGGGTTTTTGGAGCCCTTTCTGCTATTTAATGTTGAGAAATTTTAGAAGTGACATATATTACTTGCCTTAAAAGGAGTTTAGTTTTATTGCACATGTGGCATTTGAGTTTCAAATACAGAACTTTGAAGCATGTTTATTTTACTAAGATTGGGATATTTTTATTAATCATGATGAACTCTTTGTATGTATATAATATGTCAAGAAACTTCAAAGAATTGCAAGAATTAATGCTGTTCTGTTGTAACATTTCCAAGTATTAAGGATCCTTTGCAGATGATTGTCCTTTCCTGTACACTGTTCTTATATTGAATTATTTCAGCCAGAATACCCGTTGTTTCCATGGGAAAACACACTGGTTTTTAGTGTTTGTGATGGCATCATCTGTGTTGTCTGATGAGCACTCTGAGCCTTTATTTCTGGTGGTTCAACAGGATGGTTTGGCCTTCTCGCCATCGAGTTTCTTGCAGCTACGGTATTTTGGTAAGGTTATTTAGAATACTCTCCTGTTCAGGCTATTTGCTCTAGAGGGCTGTGGCTGATTAGATGACTGAATGTGGCATTGTGACAACAAATACTTCATTTCATCTTCCTAGGGCCTGGTCTGGAAAAGCGCATGTGACTTTCAGTCTGGTGCAGTTAAGCTTATCTCCACCCTGAGAACCTGAATAATCTTAGGCACTTCATACTGAGTCAAGGATGCTCTGTGTGTTCTGGATAGGACCAGAGGAGACTGTCCTTCTTTGGGGCTCCATGAAAAACAACAACTCGTTTTTATCCGTTGTAAAAGTCTGATAACGTGCAGGCATCTTTGTGCCATAACAATGTTTAGGTTCGTTTTGAGAAAGTAAGAAGTCATTCCATACAAATCCAGAGGGATCATATAGTCATAAAATATGCTGAGGTGGGAGGGACACATGAGGATCATCAATTCCAACTCTTGGCCCTGTGCAGGACACCCCAAGAGTCACACCATGTGCCTGAGAGTATCATCCAAATGCTTCTTGAACTCAGACATGCCTGGTGCTGTGACCACTTCTCTGGAGAGCCTGTTCCAGTGCTCAGCAACCCCCTGCGTGAAAAGACCTTTTCCTGATATCCAACCTAAACCTCCCCCGACTCAGCTTCACGGCATTTCCTCAAGTCCTGTCACCAGTCACGAGTGCAAAGAGATCAGTACCTGCACCTCAAAGTCCCCTTTTGAGAATGTTGAAGACCACAATGAGTGGTCCCCTCAGTCTCCTCTTCTCCAAATCATGCCTGGAGAGAGAAGTTTGCTTACAAACAGAGGCTTCTGAATCAGTAAGGGTTGGTAAGGCAGTGGGGTAGATTCAAAGGAACAGTGTATTGCAGGTGGATGGGACAAATACAGAACAGCCTATAGGGTCCTCACAGAGAGCAAGATTATATGGACCCCTTGGCCTTAATGCTTTATAGTATTCCATGGTGGCATGAGTGACAAGTATGCAGAGGTTCAAGTGTGGCCAAAAGTCAGGCAAAGTCCTTCCTGTCACATGATAGGATACCCAAACCCCTTATTTGCTCATTTGTCCAAAAACCACAGGGCTCCAAAGGAAGAGATTATAATGAACAGAGGACCTTAGGTAAAGGAGATTAAGAAGATCAAGCCCTAAGTGTAGATAAAAACACACATGTATATACTGTAAATCTAAATAGTAACAAAAATCACTCAGCATGAAGGATATTACTAGTGCCTACCATTGATCATCAAGTACTCATTACTGAGCAGCCATATCACCTCAGAAGTGCAGTAGATGTTGTCAAAATAATTTGTGTAGCTAATTAATTTATATGAAATGCACCTTTGGGATTGTGCCATAGTATATCTTTTGTAATACAAATATTCAACCATTTTTCATGGTTAGAGATTCAAATCTACATCACTGAAATGTCAGGATATCTTTTCTTCCCCAGATGAGGACATATACTTAGACCTGGCTAATCTGTACTTAGTTGAACTACCCACGACACTTTAGTAGTCACCAGCCTTAATGCATGTACAGTATATACTATTCACTGACTTAGTTCTAGGTTTTAATCCAAATGAAATTGGAATTTGCAAAATGACATAGATTAATGGTGTCTGTGTAAAATATTCCACAGATGTGACATGAAATGATTCAGAATTTTAAGCAGGAAAGGTTGAATTTTATGTAAATAACAGTGGATGAATTTTGTGATCTTTTTACAAGAAGATTTTTTTAAAATGAAAAGATTGTCAAGCAATAGGTTTTTTAACTCTCCTGAATTTTCTGGTGGGTCATGGGTTCATGGTAAAAGTTATATTAAGAACATCTTCTTCTGCAATATGCCTTGCCTTTACATAATCCTCTTAATTCTTAATATGTCAGAAATAAATGTTTCTTTTTCACAGTGATAGCAACATTTCCCTCCCACATTCAGGGAGAGTCCTCAAACTAAAGAATAAAATCTCCTGGCACAATAGAAATACAAACAATGCCTGAAGAATACGGACTTGTTAAAGTAACAACACAAGTTTGGCTGGCACAGACCGAACATGCCTCTCATTTTGTTGGGTTTTTTGCTAGCATTTACATCACATGTTTGAACTCATTGTGTTTGAAACTAAGGAATTAGCCCAGTTTTCATGTCTTAAAAAGGCCTAGTTGGTCTAATCAGTATCATAATTACAATTGTTACATTAGCTTATGTACTGTGCACTGAGGGCTGGGAAAGCATGTAACCACAGATAAATTTGTCAGAATGCATTCAGAAAAGCATTTGAATAATCTTACATTTAGTCTGTCTCAAAAAATGCAGAGCAATGTCTCTCAGCCAACATTGTTAGCATGAAAATTTGGCTACTTTAATGTCTCTCATAAAGCTGCTGTTTGCCCTAAATAAGGCTGAAATTCCATTTCCAGCATCACTGGTCGTGGTGCTGTAAATTGCTCTTAAGGTTAATTAACAAGCGGGTAAAGTCACTTTAGGCCCTGTTTGTGCTAACCTGACTAAACCTACATAGAGGAAAAACACTAAAATATAGATTATCCAAGGCTCTGTTGTTCTTTCAAAAGACTCTGGTTTTCCTCAGTGAGACAGGTGGGATCCAGCTGGGGCTATTGTTTCGAGTAATTCCTCTGTCTCCTCTTGCTGTCTGGCTCCATTGCCCTTGGTAGACCACAAGTAAGCCTGCACTTTCAGGGGTGTTTGCTGCTTTGGCAGTCCGAGCTACCATTCAAATAGAGTGCTGGAGCACAGAGCAACCCCCAGCTTGCATAAAGGGCCTTGCTTTTGCCCCCAAAACCAGCAGCAAATACAGCAAGGCTCCCTCGCTTTTTCTATGTCTGTAACTTGAATCTCACACACTGTAGCTTGAAGCCCTGCCTCATCCCTTTCTGCCCTTGAAGGATTCCAGAGGGTCCAAGGAAAACAAGAGAATTAGGGGGGAAAATGGGGATTTCCTCTGTCCCAAGGCACCTACTCCTTTTTGGGAGCAAATACAGTGAACTGCATGGCTGATAAGGCACTCAGGTCTCATGTTTCTCATATGTACTAACACAGGGGTACTTAACACTTATCTGCGTCATGGGGCTTTATGAGAATTAATTAATGTTTGCAAATCATTTTGTATCCTCTGAAGGAAAGTGCTGTAGGAGAGCTGTGGAAAAAACTGCTAAGTACACTGGATGAATTTCACCCCTGAGTGCAGAGCTACAAGACCCTCAAAATCCTTAAATACCATGTAAGCTCTTGGTGTAAGCACTACAGTGTATAAAACTTGTGCTTAGCACGGAGGGGAGCCACAGCCTAGTGAAATTGCCATTCCCAGAGTATCTATAACTTTAATCCTGGTAGAGAGCAAGAATCACAACCATACAGAATGGGACAAATACCATAGGTTAACCAAGTGCTGCATAGCCATCCGAAGACTTCCAAATCTTTTTATGCCTTTCAGACTGTTATTCAGTCAATACTAACAAGTCCTTTCTTAGCACTAGATATCCTTTTTCTCCTCCCATTGGCATTCTTAGATATGGAATTCTCACCCTATCAACAGACATGAAAGGAAACACTTCCTGCAGAAACAAGCTAGACATAGATAACATTTACCAAAGGACAGGCCCTTCTTATTCTTTTTCTCACTTCTGTTTTGGAATATGTTTCTATTGAAAAAGTGTACTTTCATTTGCAGTTTAGATTTATCATAGAAGGGTTTGGGTTGAACGGAACCTTAGAGACCATCTAGTTCCAACCCCCTACCATGGACAGGGACATCTTTCACTTGACCTGGTTGTTCAAAGACCCATCCAATCTGGCCTTGAACCCTTCCACAGATGGGGCCTTCAAAAATTCTCTGGGCAGCCTGTTCCAGTGTCTCACATCCTCATTGTAAAAAATTTCTTCCTGAGATCTAATCTAAATCTAACCTCTTTCAGTTGAACACTGTTGCCCCTTGTCCTGTCACTACAGGCCCTGGTTAAAGATCTTTCTCTGTCTTTCTTATAAACACCCTTTTTGTATGGAAAGACCACTGTAAGATCTCCCTAGAACCTGCTCTTGTCCAGGCTGAACAACCCCAGCTCTCTCAGCCTGTCTTCATAGGAGAGGTGCTCCAGTCCTCGAATCAGCTTGGTGGCCTCCTTTGGATGTGCTCTGACAGGTCCATGTCTTTCCTGTACCCCAGAGCTGGACACAGCACTCTGGGTGAGATCTCATGACAGCAGAGTAGAGGGGCAGAATCACCTCCCTCAACCTGCTGGTCATGCTTTTTTGGCTTTCTGGGCTGCAGGTGTACATTGCTGTCTCATGTCCAGCATCTCATCCACTAGAACCCCCAAGTACTTCTCAGCAGGGCTGCTTTTCATCGGTACATCCCTCATCAGTATTGATATTGGGGCTTGGACTAACACAGGTGCAGGACCTTCTACTTGGGTTTGTTGGACCTCATGAGGTTCACGGGTCCTTTCCTTAAGTCTGTCAAGGCCCCTTTGGGGATCATCCTGCAATTCTAGACACTTTTTTTCCTCAATTCCATCTCCCAGCCTGGGCTTGTAACATGCAGGACAAGGTACAGTTGAAATTAGTCACAGGGAAAAGGTGAAAGTCAGTGCAGAGCTACTTCAAGCAGCTCAGGACTTCTCTGCTTTCTTCCTGTTCCTACCCCACCTGTGGGACTGGCAGAACCTCGTCCCATTGTTCCTAGCATGGTAGTTCAGTTCCCTCTTGAGGAAGAGACAGTGAGTGCTGATGACTCCATGCTCAATTTCTGACAGCTCTTCTCCTCTCCATGGAAAGGCAGCAGATGGGAGAGACCATTACTCTGGGAACCAAAAGCCCTTTGGTTCTCAAATACCTTGTGCAAAACAGAATTGCAGCTGGAGGGATTCCAGCAGCATCTCCTGGCCCAACACCTTGGCCTGACACTGTGTTACCTAACTGCTTGAGTGAGCATTGCCACTTTATGGTCCTGCAGTAGAACCAGCAGGAGCTGGTGGTCTCACACCTGTGCAATGACCTTCTTTAGGCCGTTGAGGACTCACAATCAGCCTTGTAACAATTCACTGAGGTTAAATAGGAAGAGAAGGTGAAATGGGAGAGAAAAAAGGTCCTGATTTAAACACAGAAGGTGGGATTTGCCTCATCTAGTACTGAAGCTCTGAAATAAGCGCAATGAATCGCACCCTTCAAATGCTTGTTTCTGTCCACTGGCTACAAAGAGAATTTAGGTGATGAGCTCACATATAGAGGTACCATAAATCCCACCCCAGGTTTACAGTCATACCTGTTGCTGATAAGAGTGCGTGATGAAACTGGCAAATATCATAGGATGAGCCAAGGCTGGATGGGGCTGAGATCATGTTGGGAGAGAGCAGATAGGCAGGAAAATAGACGTGCAGTAAATACATTTTTTTATGGGCTGTACCAAGTGTACATTTTAGACTTGGACCATCTCTTGACCGCTTTCTAATTCACTGGGCCTAAATCTAAAGTAGTTCCTTGATAACTGAATGTGCACCTTTCTTCTATTAATGTTACCGAGATACCAAGAAAATATTTTTTACAGTTTACTAAACGTTTGCAGGCACTTTTTCCATATGTTGCCTGGAAGTAGAGCTGGCTTTCTTTAAACAAGGAACAGTTTTTCTGTAGTTGACGAAAGAGATGAGATCAGCTGTGAGCCCATATGAGGCAAATATTACTCTTTTTTATGGAAATTCAGCAACATTTTTCAATTCACTAGGTGAAAATTACAATTTTATCCATGATGAACAGCCCATAGGCCACACAGGAACACCGACAGCTCGTGGCCTGCCTGCAAACCAGCAGTCCCATAGCAGCTCCTGGGACTGGCTTCCCTTGCTGTCGGTGGAGGCAAAAAGAGGAGTGGTGTGTTGAGAGCTTCAGAGCAGCCAGGTGAGGGTGTGCTTACAGTACCATTGGGAGGCTGTCTCTTCCCATGGATGGCAACAGGAGGGGCAGGAGCCAAAGCAGAGGAGCCAGGGGGTGTGAGAACTGCTCTCCACGCAGCCCAAGGCTAATCCCTGGTCCTTCTGTGCAGGGACACAGCTCCCTGCTGCCATGGCAGATGGAGATGATAACGGGTGTAACAGATCATGGCTGCATGCACACAGACACACATACTTACTGGTTTTGGCAACTCCCTGCCTTCCTGGGCATGTTATTTATGAAAACCTGGACTGCAGTGGTGTCTGCTGACCAGGGCCATGTTGCAGTAGGCATCCTACAGAGACTTTCTTCCATGGAACTGCCACCATGCAGAAGCCAAAAACAAACCATGGTGAGTGTGGGTGAGGGAGACAAACAGGTGGGGAACACAGTACAGGGTGGGCAAAATAACAGGGTGCTTAAATCTGTCATTACTTCTCCAGCCACTTGCAACAGTCACAGAGATCCCTGCCCATTTCCCATGCTGCACATAGCACCAGTGTGGCAATTCCAGTGTGGGATCTAGCCAGGCTGTCCTCCCATTGGGCACACTGGCAGTGCAGAGGGTGCATGGTGAGATCTTGGTGCATTGCGACTCTTCCCCATCTACCCTTTTCACGCAGTGAACTCCTACGCGACTGTCCCTGGCCAGATGAGGTACGCAGAGACCAGTTTATGACCAGAATTACTTTTGTAACAAACCACAGAGATTCGTTTCCATATTTCATTTATAGCAACAAATGTCAGCGGATTTTTTGTAAAATTATTTGAGTTGGGATGGCTTTGTTTGCAGCTCATAAAATAAGGCTCATGTTTCTCTCTGAGGATGTGCTACCTGAGACCTCCCCCATGCTGCTATGGCAGTTTTTCTTCCTGCTGGCCATAATCCCACAATACGTCCCCATGCAGCAGGCAATATTGTTTACACAGGTTAATAAACAGAGTATTCTGTACAGTAATTTATGCTGTAAAGTATGTACATATATCACAGTAGCAGTCACAAATGCTTTAAACTGCCTTATTTATTAGATCAGTTAGCATTTACCCCCTTGCTCCAGAATACTTTAAATTATTTTTATCTTTTGCATTAGGTATTTTTTTAGTTGCTGCATTTTGATCCAATTATTGACAAAAAAAAATAAGGTGTCTTTACAGTAAATAAATATCTAAAATTTAAGTAGAAATAGCAAATTCACTGCCCATCCAACTAATATAGCTCTGATTATGATTACAAATAAATATGGTATACTGTTATGTGTGTAACATAGTACATGCCAGAAATCATGTTCCACTTGTGATCAATACAAACAAGAGCTTTAGTAACTTTCACCTATTTCATTCTTTCATTGTGAGACAAAACATAATAAACTACTTAATGTAAAATGTTCCCTTTGAGAGCCCTGCTCTTATTCCTCCCTCAGGCAAAACTCACACTGGCTTCAGTGGGAGCTTTACCTAAGTAAAAGTACAACATAGGGACATTACAAAAATAAATATATCACATATAAACAGTACTTGTGCTTTGTAGTCCTTCCTTTCCTCTTTATTAAGAAACATAGGGTAAATGCTACATCTATAATGCTCCTCTATCTCACTCCTTCCCTTTTGCTGTACAAGTAAAAAATTGAGATTCAGAAGCAACTGTATTTGTTCCATTCACTCAAGCGAAATAAAAACCTTTTAGGGATCAGTTCCAAGTCAAACTAGAAAATACAAAAAAGTTTTGCTTTTGTTTGTTTTCATGTTAAATTATGTTATGCAATTAAACAGGTTAATGCATACAAAGGCAACAAAATTATTAATTACTTGTTTTACTGTTTGGAGATTTTGCTATGTCCACAGTTCATATAAAACTCATGTAGCACAGTTTCTGGGATGGTGAAAAATCCTACTGTAATGTAACAGAATGAGCCTTAAGGATTTGTAAGAATAAGCACTTTTATATTAAAAAGCAAATATTAATTCATCAGTAATATTACTTTTTTAATGTGACAATAAACCATGAATTCGACATCCTTCTGTCTCAATTATGCCTCATCTGTCTCTTTCTTAAACCTTTTTCTGAGGGAAACAATTGCCTGGGTTTATGTTGCAGCTTTCGGTTCCCATCACGGCTGCCTGTGCTCCTGCCTAGTCACCTGCCCTTAACTACAGTGCCTTCACAGGTGAGCTCATTTGAAACCTTCCTACAAGGAATGAGGAAAGACTCCTTCACAAAGCAGATCTCATTAGTGGGGTACCGGATTTAACTGGGGTGTCTGGCAGAACCAAAGATGGGGAAAGAGGCTGCTCTCTGGGGAAAGGATAGCAGAGTCATTGGGATATTTTAGTGAGGCACAGGATGAGCATATCCCCAATCCAAACGTTTCTTTACGCAGATGTAGGAGACATGCTCCTGTACCTAAAAACCACAGACTTCTCTAAGTAGTGCCAAGACTGGCATGATCTCAGCAGCTGCAGTGCAGCAGGTCACAATTTATAGGCCACTATTATGATTAAAACACAAGAAGTAAACTACCAGGTCACTCTCCAGCCTACCCTCTCTATCCTCACACACACATGCACATTGTTCGCCAACTATTTCCCTATTCCTACAGCTTCCTCACACATAGGATTGCCATCTCTTAGAAGTACTTATTCCATATTTAGGCCAAAACTTAAATTCTGCTGTTTTAAGATGATCATTTTAGCAAGTGGTAGCATCTTGTGGATCTTTTCTGCTCGATCAATACCTGAGGAGGCAGGGGCTGGACATTTTCCTACTTCTTACTAGTAAAGTCATATTTTCCCAAGCAGCATCTGACAGCAGAGGCAGGTACTGATGAACATCTCAGCTGCAAAACAGAAGAAATGAGCATCCCAAACATTGTTCTGCACTTTCATGACTCATCACCATACACAAACCTGTACCTTTAGTGGACCTTAACATGTTGAATCACACAAATGGAGAGATTTTGCTGCTGAGGTTTGGGAATGAATTTCAGGAACAAGCTCTGGCTTATGACATGCCATGACTCATGATGGCCAACACATGGCATTGCTGGCAGGAGACTTCTGTTAGGACAGGAAAACAGGCGAAGAACAGTCTCTTCAGCACTGCCATCGTCCAAAAATGGATACAGCTTCCCTAGGCATTGCCTACAGTGGCTGAGGAGCTGACATACCACACACCAGGGAGAGAGTTACACATAGCTGTGTTTTCCAAGGCCACTGAGGCTCAGAGGGAGCCCCCTGTTACCTCTCACACCAATGCTGGTTCAGTGCCACACACCACACAGCTCCATCAGCTTCTGCTGGCTAATGGTGCTCCTATCTGTAGCACTGCCTCTCTCCCTGAACACCTCAGTGGTTTGCTGGCAATCCTGCAAAATATTCATGCAGAATTTTACTCCTGTTCCTCTTAAACTTCCTTTTCTCAGTGCAATTCAAGGTCAGGAAAGAAATCAGGCACCACCGAGCTAAAGACCTGGAAGGCCCATTACGATGATCTAGTCTTACTTCCCAGGATAACACAGGCCATAACATTTCATCAAGGGATTCCTTTATGAAAGGCTAATAACTTGATGAAGAGAAGCCTAACCTTTTATTAAGGCACCCAATCTTGGTTTAAAGACACAAAGCAATGAAGAATTTAGCATGGCTCTTTGGCTGTTTTTTGCTAAAAATTCTGCCCCAAGGCTTCTCTTTGAATGGTATCAAAGCCAGCTGCAATNACAACACCAAAACAAAACAAAAACCAAACAAACAAAAACAAACAAAAAACACAAACAAACAAAAAACTGAGAAAACTTAAAATTGAATATGTGTACTGAAAGTAAGGGGGGAAAAGTAGGGAGAAACTTTGCCTTTTAGGGGAATTTCTGCTTCTAACTTGAGGGCAGTATGCATAGCCAGTAGTATTTGCTGGTCTGAAATAGAATAGGCTGTGATCTTGTTCACTAGATATGCAAGCCCGTAAGACAAAACACAAAAAGGAAACATTGCAATAAGTCCTGCTGAAATGCAGACCCTGTTGTCATCCTTACATATTTGTGTCAGGCTCACATTCATAATAATGTGTTTCTTACATCTTTTTTGATTTAAGAATAGGAACCAGCAGCATTTTCCCTAAAATGAAAGCCAGGCCACCCAACTGCCTGAATAGAGTTTATTAGCTTGAAATCTCCTATCAAGAATTACGCGTCAGCAGAGATGTACTGTTATAGTGTCTCCTAGGACCACTTATGCAACTCCTGACAGTGTGAATTTGTATTGGTTTGATATTCTGTAGTCATTTTTCAAAAACCAGTACTGCAAATCAGCTATAAGAAGCTAAGGTTATATAGGCTGAGAACTGTGACTTGAGATTACGTATGCCTACACCCAGTTTAAAACAATGGGGAACACAGTCCTATCGATAGAGATCTTTCTATTTCCTTCTTTTTTTTTTTTTTTGTCCCTGCTCCCCAGAAAAAGATTTCTTAGCCCCACAGTGCTATGGAAAGCTTATAATTTACAAATCCCTCCAGGTAAAGCAGAGAGAATGGACACTAAGCACAAAGAGTATACCCATTTTAGAAAAGCCACTGAGGAAAGGGTACCCATCTTTGACAGATTTTCTTGAGACATATCCTGAGCTCTTTCACTGCTGTCTTCTCAGCAAGTACTGAGAGCAACCTTTTCCAGCTATGGCTAGTTAAGGGTGTAGGCATTGTAGCAAATACATAATCTCAGGTGCCTGACCCCAAACCTTGTGTCAGGCCCCAGCCCACCCTGTGTAATGTCTGGAGGGATCTAGATGACTTGGATGAACCTTCACTTGAGGGAAGAACTCCTGGATCCAGGCAGGTAGCCTAAAAAGGACAATAATGTCCAGTCCCTTCTAAATCACCAGCACCTGCCCCAGAGAAGACCTTCCAGCCGGCCACATTAGACAAGGCACCATTTCTGCAAGTATTCTTCAGGGTACCAAGTGCACTTTTTAGGAAACAAGCAAGCCAGGAGGCAATAGTTACAGGCTTTTTTGTTTGTTTGTTTATTTGCTTGGTTTTTTCAGGTCAATAGAGCAGGTTATGACACAACCTGGAAGGCCCTCTCTCAGGAAGAGACCCTACTCCAAGCTGCACATTGTGACCAAGTACTTATTTGTAATGCTGGTGTTTGAAAAATGACTACAGAAAATCAAACCAGCAGAAGGTACCACTCCTAAAACAGACTCCACAGTCCTAACACCAGCCACAGTACACCCTCTGCCAAGGGCCTGGGACCTGTTCCACCACAGCACTTGTGCTCCATCTTTATGTTGTTTTTCAGACATCTCAGACTAGCAGCAGTCAGAAAAAAATACACTAGGCTTAATGGTCCTTTGATGTGATCAATAGAGTAGTTCTTACTAGCATCCTAAACTCACTGGTGAACTGAAAAAAAACCAGAGGAAGCTAAGAGTTCTTTAAACTTCAGGGACACAAAGCAATGAACAGGGTGTCATCTGCTTCCACCAGTGACTGCAACCTGACCAATCTGGACTCACTGGATTGTTTTTATAGCTCTCTCTGTGATGCTGAATAAAAGTTTAATAAAAAGGTTTAGATGGAGCAGACAATTTGTTCCTGCTTCATCAGAACATAAAATTCAACTAGGCAGGAATTTAAGTATCTAGGCTTAGGTCCTGTTACTAGCTTGAGCTAATAGTTTCTAATCAATGGCATCCTCTGCTGTGTATGATGTTGTCTGAGTCAGAACACTGCAAGAGTAGAGGATTTTAGCTTAAAGACAGTGAATGAGGTGTACACAAAAATTTATTTTGTATTAGCTTGCAGCTTTAGGTCAGTCTTACAAAACTCATCATCATCATCATCATCCAGACAAAGCCACAAGAAGAGGACAAAACTGTATTGTCCGCCTCCAAGCATAAGATAGGGTAAATTGATACCCACTTCACGTGCTTTCATAAAGCTCCTGTGAAAGCATGAATAGGTGCTTTGAGAAGATGGAAGGCAGTTGGAACCCTGAAAGCAATCCAAAATTCTATTTTGATTAGACCTTTATCGTGCATGCTTTCTGAAAATTTTACGCTAAAGAAACAGAAGTGACCCAACTGGTTTTGCTTCTTCAGCTCAGCTATTCTATTCACCTTTCCCTTTGCCTCACAAGTGCCAATTTAAAACATGCGAGTCAGACACGACTGGCTTATAATGAGGAGATGACATTCAGATTGCATTGCATTTATGAACATGTTATTAAAGTGAGAAAAGATTCCACTAACTGATGTCTTCCCAGTTATAAGTAGTGTTGCAAATTGTCCGCCATGCCAGCTGCACTCTCTAAAATTAACTGATCCTAGTAACATTACAGCTCATTTTCAAATAAGACCACAGAAACAAAAACTTTTTGGATTTCAGCACAATATATCATCTCAATGGCACTTTCCCAGGTAAAATTCTTCAGACATCTCCTGAACAACATTCAGTCAACTTCAAATTCACTCACAGCTTCCTACCTCTGAGAATTTATTCATTTCCAATATTATACACTAATATGAAAGACACTTTGGTTTATCTAGCCAACACAGCAAAACAGCACTTTAGTATGAAGTAGGCTCAAAAAATAAGAAACACTTAAAAGTGTTTTCCTGCTTCAAGAATGTTCAGAGTTTTAGCTCTAGAAGACAGGACTTTGCAAACAGGGCTCCCATACAAAAATCACAGCCCACAAGAGCTGCATGGGAGAGACACCTTTAGCTCCAGAACCCTAAGAAAGCTTTCTGCACTGAGACATAACAGGACGGGAATTGGGATAACCTATTTAACTACTTCAGTGCCTGGCTCCCCTGACAGCCCTGGAGGTCACTGTCTACTGTTACATGAATTATCTATGACTTTCCCAAGGAGCAATCCACACGAGCAAGAAAGTATAGCCAGCAAATGAGGGCCTCAACACCAGAGCATTTAGTACATACAGGCAAAGACATATATGGTGAAGTGGTCGCGGTTGCTTTGATTGTGCTACAATTCTGTGTATCAATGAGGGCTGAGTGGTTTGGAAAGGATACACCTCCTGCTAACTATCAAGGGGAGCTCCACCATGTCGCTTGTGCTTTCAGATCTGGGCACATCTTACAAACATACCACAGAGGTATTCCAGATGACCCTGCCTCACTACTCTTCAGTGCGTCTTGGAGGTACTACCAGAAAACTTGACTTTTAGGATGATCTGGATGACTACAAAGCAGTAATAATAAGTGATCTTGTAGATCAGCATGGACAGCCTCTTATCATGGAGACAGCATGGACAGTGTGGGCAATGCATGTCAAAACTACCCATACATGAAAAGAAAGCCATGAATAGCTTAAGCATGCCATAAAAGCAGACAGATAGCAAAATGAAGCAATGAAAAGGCCTTTTTCAGTTAAGGGTAAGACTTCTCTTCTTGATGTGGTAGAAAAAAAGGATTTAGGAAGATGAGATAAGGTTATCGGATAATGCAGACTTCCTGGGTAGCAAGGTATCTGCCAAATTAAATGAGACAGCATTTATGTTAGAGATGCTGGAGAGGAGCTGGTTCCAGTAATTAAGGTCTGAGGTGATGAGCTCAGCACCAACTGCCTACAAAACAGTACAGACAGCTCAACTAAGACGTCTGCTCAGGGTACAGCTGCAACCCAAACAGCTAACAAGATGTTCAGGTACTCAGTGAATGAGACAGTGAATAATGCAAAAGATATTCTCCCTTTATATCAGTCAGTGCTGAATTCTCCTCTGGCATACTGTCCATGCCCCTTCCCAAGCTCTAAAACATCCTGCAGAAACAAGTGAATGTCAGAGAGTAAGAGTGAGAATGAGCAAGTTGGGAGGTGGAGGGTGTAAAGGCAGAGGCAGAACTATCACTGGAAGAGACTGAAAGGAATAAGATTTGTTTATCTCAGAAAGAAGGCAGATAAGAAGGCATATAGTAAGATAAAATAACAAATACTTCAGGGAAGTATCTGACACTTCTCTCTACCTTGCTGCATAACACAAGAATAAAGAATCATTCAATGAAATGAAGACCTTGTTCAAAGCTGATCAAATGAAATTCCCTTTCACATAATGTGTAATAGGGCAGTGGAAGATATCACCACAGGAAGCACTGAGGTCAAGAACTGTGCAGGATATAAAGAAGGATTGGATGACTGTATGGATCACAGGAATATCTAGTCAGAACAATTATGCAAAACTTTGGAAAAAGTAAAAAGACAGGCTTTTAGAATTTAAGCCAGTACCTGACTATAGGTGAAATAAAATTAGGTTTCTGTAAGGGTAGATTATCCCAAAGCTTCCTCTGAGGTCCTTCTATCTTCTTCGCAAACAGTTTCCCTTTAAGGCCAGATCATCAGTCTACACGAACTACACAATTTCTATTTTCCCACTTCCACATAAGCATGAGAGGCACTGAAAAGCTTTGTCTAGCTGCAACAATGTCAGCAAATTCAAATCTGCATTTTTCCACTAGTGATACAGTTATGGCACCACCTGCAGTTAATCAGCACAAGGTGTTTTTATCTCAATTTCCTTTATCATAGGGTGACTACGGCTGTGAAGCTGCAGCCTTGTAGACATGGAGTGACAGCATTTGCTGCCTTCCTCGCCTCATCCCAAAGTCAAGTTCAGTCTTGCCTGCTCCTTTTCACTGTCTTGCATTCCCTTTTACAGAAAAGGCAAAGCTTGATCAGGACATAAGCCTAATCCAGTAGCAAGCTCTCTGTTAGGAGGCTTGTACATATGAACCTCCTATTTCCTGACATTATACCCAGAACAGTAGTGAGATACTGTCTTCTCTGGCCGTGGCGCTAAATGAAAAGAGCCCAGGCTTGCTATCTGTTATAGTTATAGAATTTGTCAGAATTTTTCTTTCCCTACCAGCAGAGTTCGGGAGTGGACACCCTCCCCGCCACAGCTAAGTCTAACAAAGACTCAGCTAATCACCCAAATTCCGACCTGATGGCTGGGGGAGGGCGGGGAAGTTTTTTTTTCTCTTTCGGTTTGGGAAGTTAGGGGTTTTTTTTCTTCTTCTTCTTTTGGCGGGGGTTTGGGGAAGGAAGCACCTCAGAGGGACTCCTGGGGTTTTGGCTTCTCCCCTGCCTCCCACTCCTAGCCCGGTGTGCCCTGTGCTTCAGACGGACAGTCACCATCGCCTTGGAGTTGCTGCAGTTTTCCTGAGGCACCGACAGCACCCCCGGCCCACCCCACCTCTGCCCATCCCGGGCCAGTGCCTTTCGGACGGAGGACAAAGGAGGGAGAGTCCACGTTGCCTACGGGAGAGACCCCGCTCCATCCCTTTGCAGAGACTCATTTGTTTGGAGGTTTTGGTTACAGACTTATTGTTATTTGTTCTGTTCTGGTGTTTTGGAGATATATATATATATACATATTTAGTTAAGAACTGTTATCCTTTTCTTCTACACATTTTCCAAATTAAAATTTTGGTTTAAATTTAAAGGAGGCGTGGTCAATTTGGGAAAGTAATTCTAATGAGCAAAATTGTTTTAGTTTACTCTAAACTAAGACACTGCCAAGGTCCATATAGTTAATCCACATGCTCTAAGTCATATATACCAGCTTCAGGACCTCAGGGCAAAGCAGGAGATATGGTCTCCACACAGCTCAGCCCAGCTGCAGTGATCCCAGTCCTGTATCTGCACCACAGCACGTCAGTAAATTTACTTCCAGTGCCTCTCTAATGCCTGCACAACCATGCAAAATTTTGCTAGGCAGAGGTCATTTTCTCCATAGGCACTGGTGCCTGAAACCTACTTTAGTGCTTACATCCCCTTTTGCAGGTACACAAGTTTACAGTTTCCCCCTCCTTCCCTAGCCGAGTAAACTACTTGCTGACCTCAAATTCAGCCTGTTGCTGTCCCAGCTTTTCATAAGGAACAGCCCAACAACTTTTCTCTGTCTTAACTGGACCTGCAAGAGGGCAGGGCTACGTTTTCCTTTCCCTTCCCCTCTTCTCCTCTTTGAATGCAGATTGGGGGAACACGCATTCATTATGACCTGTGTGCAAATGTTGCTCATTCTATTAGCAGGCAGATAGATGCAGTTTAGGAATCTGCACAAACTGAATCCAAATGAAAACAAACACTGAAACCCTGGGGAGGGATTCTTCCCCTAAACCATTTTCCTATTTTCATCTGATCCTTTACTGTCCTCCTGCTTGTTCCACAGGACAGTTCCATGTACTGTAATTGTGCATCATTCCCTTGACTGACCTATGTGTTCTTGAAGGTGGATTCCACTTTTGCCAACTCAATGAAGTCAGAAGGTAACTGTCCTTTTTTTTGTGCAGCAGTTTGTGAAGTTTCCCCTCACTGCTCAGTACCACTTCCTTAATTCTTAAAATCTTGTATTACTAGGAGTATTGTCTGGTAACTGTACTGATTACTACTGTAATTTTTAAATTTCTTTACGGTCTCTTTGACCCCTCAGAATGAGCCTCTTAACTTTGCCTCTGAACTGAAATCATGGAAACCATTAGAGTTTAGTTGCTTTATAATGCACCTTTCTCCAAACATAACCTTCCTGAGACAGTGACCCATGCTCCATGCATTAGTCTGGAGGGGCCTAATAACCATCTTCCAGAGGATGGTATTGCCTCTTTTGTGGTGCATTATAGCTCACGGTTCCATTGGTCTAGTGTCTTGTTTGCCTTTTTTATTGCAGCTGTGCACTGGAGTGATGGTTTCTATGTGTTTTTTTTCCACAGTAACCCCTTTCTCTGTCTGATCAGCGTGCTGCATGTTACACCCTTTCCCTACATTTGCTCTTTGTTCCCAGACTAATTACTTTTCATTTTCTACGCCAAGCAGCATTTGCCATCTGCTGGTTCATCAACTAAATGATCCAAATCCCTTTTGAATCCGCTTGCATTGTTCCTTATCACTTCTCTGTGCTTCCAGTTTTGCCATCCAGCCAGTGGAGGTTCCATGTACACAGTGCTCAGCTGAGGCACAGAAGCAGAGACATGGGAATCCACAGGATCTTCTCACACCTAGGGCAAAGCATCCATACAGAGAAAGAATGTAGAATACAGAAAAGAAGGCTTAGCTTTGGCAAAAATTAGGTTCAGGCTGCTTGAGATAAAGGATAGCTTCAAGCCCAGGTCCTGTGCTGGAGGACAGTGCAAGGCGAGTGTCTTACAGCAGGGATCCAAGACCCAGATGGGCTTGCTGCAGCTTTCACATCTAGTGTGCCTACACCAAGGTACAACACACATTCCACTGCCCACCTCATAGCTCCCACAATGAGTCCTGGATGTAGAGGCACATGGCATATCTCCTCCTCCTCACACCACATCCTGTTTGTGTGTGTTTGTGTGTGTCTGCACATGTGTGCACGCGGGGAAACGGAAAAAGGAAGGAGGAACATGGAAACAAAATGAGATTTCACCCATATAGAAGCCAGCACCACTATAGTCCTCCAGGCAAAAAACATCAATTTCCTCTCAGCCCAGGAGTGCAATTTCTGAAAACCCAGCACAAAGGCTTTGGGGTGACCTAATTGTGGCCTTCTGGTACCTGAAAAGAGAATACAAAAAGATGTAGAGAGACTGTTTACAAGGCAGGTAGTGACAGAGCAAGGGGGAATGGCTTCAAATTTAGATATTAAGAATATCAAATATTATCAGGTATTAGAAAGGAATTTTTTTACTGTGAGAGTGGTGAGGCACTGGAACATTGAAGTTGTAAGTGCCCCATTCCTGGAAGTGTTTAAGGACAGGTTGGAAGGAGCTCTGAGAAACCTGGTCTAGTGATAGGTGTCCCTGCCCAAAGCAAGGGAGTTGGCACTAGAAGATCTTTAAGGTCGCTTCCATCACAGGCCATTCTATGATTCTATGAACTTGTTCTGAAATCCCTCAGGAAATGTCCCAGGCGTGGAAGGCCAGATATGTGTGTGTAAGAAGCAGGGGTCAGCTGGGGACATACACTCTTTTCCCAGCTCTAGGCACCAGAATAGTATGGGCTAAGCACTGATGCTTTTAAAGCAGGGTTTATGGGCAAGCCTTATGTTGTGCTGAAGCATGTGCCACATGGCATTCTCTTGGAAACTCTTTTCTGTCTTAGCAATAGGAAACCTGACTTGCTGGCCTATTGCCTTTGGCTTGTTTTGTTTGTCATTTTAGAAAAAAAAAAAAAGAAGTTTTGGATTACCCAGAGTCAGCAACTTTTTGGATGATTTTTTCCAGTCTTCTCTTAAAGCATTGCACGCAATTTTTGAGGTATTATCAGTTGCCTATCCAAGATACATTCAGGTAAGAGAAGAACCAGACAGCTTGTGCATTGCTTGCAAATTTTCTAATAATTTACTTATGTGGAAAATGACCACAGAATGGTTCATTCAGAAAGTTAACATTTTGCAGCTGTTTTAGGGTCCACATGTAAAATGATCTACTTTTTCTTTAAAGTGCATTGGTTTTCTGAATGCCAGGCTCAGAAAGACCAAGCTTGGTTTCAAACAACACTTGCTGCTGCCATTTATAGTGTTTTTACATGGTGATTTGAGGTAGGAGTGTAAAGGATAGATAAATTTTTAATAAGCTACAAATGTCAGAGGAAATAATTTGTGCTATGCCTTTCTCAGGCAGGAAACCAGCATACCCAGCCAAAATAACTTGCTCTTAGCTGTGGTTGGAGATACTATTTTTTATCTCAAACTTTTCGTACACTTAAAATCAGCTGGAGTTCTAAATGCTCGGCATTTCCGAAAAACAATTTTTACCTCTAATCAAGCATGGAAAAATTAGCATTTGTTCCATGCTACACCCATATCCTCTGTTCTGCTAGGACAGAGTGGTAGGAAAAGAGTTTTGCTCATTCATGGCATTCTTTATTAATACATAAGTCAGAGGAATTCATCACGAGTGGTAGGATTTTTCATAGTCCTCCTTTTGATCTCAGGTCTCTAGTAAAAGAATGACACTCCAAGCCAAATTTCCCTTAGTTTCATGTCTGATGAGTTAGTATTCCCAGAGAACAGTGACAACCAATATTCAGCATTTTTAAACAGTAAAAATCCTGCAGTCTGGTTAGGCTGTTACTATACATCGCAGCTGTATGATTTGTGCAGCATGCAGCCTCATAGAACTGCCTGGAATTCAGGCGTGTGACTGGAGCATGCATCTGTAATATTATTCAGTTCACCGGAACCTCTGAAAACCTTCTCTGTGATAACATTTAGACCCAGCCTGGCATCTCAGTCTTGCTTTCCCTTCTGGCAAATTTGCATCCAATGAAAGTAAGACAGGAATCTTGCAAAAAGGGAAGGATTCCAATGTTCTCTCAATGAAAGTATGATTTGTTTTATCTCATCACCTGAAGCAATTGAAATTCTCTCCAAGAGAATTGCAGAGGCCTCTGACTACATGCAAAAACAAAAAACAAACAACAAACAAAAAGCCAAACCAAAACACCTCAAAACTGCATTGTCCAGTCTCTTCCTCTGGCTTCACAAACATCCTCCAGAATTTTTCCTACCTCTAGCCTCAGTAGAGTTTTCTTTTGTACTACTTTCTACTACTAGCTTGGTTGTAACATTTGTGCCATTTCATCCTGATGACATGCTGTCCCCTTTTTCCCATGCTACTATCCACATTCTACTTGTTTATCCCTTCCCTAGGTGTTGTGGCAATTCTGACTCTCTCTGGGACTCCACACTGGGCTGAGACCCAGAGCAGGCCAGACCAATCCAAGAGGTTGTTTTCTCAGGAGCTGTCAGTGTGCTTCCCAGTAGCTCAGAACAGCCAAAGGATAAAGTGTAAGAATATTGTGATGCATGGCAAAAAAAAGTGAGAATATGAAAGACTGACTTTTGTGAGTACGATTCATCATAGTGAATATCAGACATTCCAGAGCATAGACCTTTACATATGAGCTAGTCACCCTAGAGTCTCTGTACAGTCAGTGGAGACAGGTACATTCAAGGCTAGCTCAACTGTGGGTATTTAAATTAGGAGAAATAAATTAATTCAATCCTTCATTTCTGGTTCCAATTGCATCCTCTGTATCAGCATTCACTAAACCCGCCACATCCACTTCACTCATGTCAATGGCATTTTTCAATACTCGCATTCTTAAGAGATACCACAAGACATAATTATGTCTATGCAAAGCTATGCCAGAGTGCAGGTCTGCCTTCAGAAGTACCTCAGGACCCTGCCTGCGCCTTAACTGCAAGTTGCAATTGAATGTGTAAGTTGTTTTTCCAGATATGGTACTCACTGTTATTTGGGTACCTCAGACCCTGAGAGACTGAAAAACTACACTGATTTCCACCATGGAGAAGCTGAGCTCTCCTATGGCTTTACAGAGGAAGAACCCCAGCAAAAATGCCTTGTCCTCTGTGCAGAGAGAAGGGAATATGTTAAGCCTGTTTGAATGCTGCCAATGGCATCCATTAAATCCCTAATCACAATGCCAACAAAGAAAACTCTTGGCAGCACTCAATGGAAGTAATATGTATGGACTTCCATATAACTGAGATGTCAAATGATTCTGAGAAGGAAGACACTGACTCCAAGTAGAAAAAGGGAAAAGAACTGGAGGCAACTAACCTTGTAAGAGAAAAATCTTTCCCCTTCCTTAACACAAATACCTGGAGTTTACAGCAGAAAAATAACATTTCAGAGAGTAAGAACTCTCTTCCTATGCACCTTGTAAACAGGTGGACAAGGGCTTGCAAAGTCCTGCAGACAGCAGGGAGTCCGTCTGCTGTGGACAAGAGATACATGTTTCTGAATATGGAGAAACTGGGGAGTTAGGTGAGAGACACAGCTTTAGGTTTTTTTATATAATCATGATCCAATACACCTGCCTGGGGTTTTGTTGTCGGTTTGAGGTTTTTTCCAGTTGCCTAATGGCGACTTTGTTTTTTTGAATAGACCCTCCCGTGTTGTGGCAAGTACCTGGTTTAGGGAAAACTCTTTAAGAATGTCTGTGTCAAACAATGCTCTAAGCTCAGCTGGGAATGATGAAGAAACGGTAAGAATCACAGTAAATGAGATCAAGGACTCCATTTCAACTTCTCTTTGAAGCAGAGATGCAAAACTTACAGTCATTGAGTATTAGACTAGGAAGACTATGAAAATAAAAGGTCAGTGGAATAAATGCACACATTGTATCTATATATGGATAGTATATTATTATTTAACAATATCTTTGAGTACTGAGCCACAGTTTCAGATACATTAAAAATGGGGCTGCAGGTGGCAATCCACTCATGTATATTTGCTCTTCACAAAACCAATCTTGCATGGAGGGAACTGCTGAAATGGAGATACCAGAGCACTATTGGGAGGATGTAGAAATCTTTGCAGATGTGCAATTTTCATCTAAAATAAATTCCACTGCAGTGTCCTAAACTGCTTCAGCATAGAATTAGCTAAAATAAAATTTATTTTTATGTATTTTTCCTAGTTCCAAGGGCAGATGCAGCCCTGACATAAGACTGGGGGAGGATTCTTCATCATTCAGCTGTGTTCACAGAATCTGCACCAGTTAAGCGTGTTGCACCCACCAATAGTAATGAGCAAGAGGAAGAAAGGACTGAGGGATCTTTAGACTCTTTAGTGAATCCACACTTTGTGCAAAATAGGCCTAATTCATTGCTCCATTCTGAACACTATTGCACCTCTCCAAAATGACTGCTGGGGGTAAAGTAGGTTGGTAAATTCTGGTTCACATGCCAGTGCTTTTTACTCTTCCTAACTGGGCAGTCTGAAGAAGCAGAAGATGTATCTGTTGGTGACACCTTTTGCTTCAACCAGTGGTCCTGTGAACTGCAGCAGGAACACAACCACCATATTGCTCCATCATTAGCAAAACTCCTGAAGCTAACTGTTGGCTCTGATTGTTTCCAACAGCCTTTCTGGGTTTGTCTGTTTTTCATAATTGCTTTTCTTCCCCCCATTTTTTACGTAGGTCTTTATTTTTGCCTTGAGAACGCCTTGTGTGAAAAAGCCCTACAGCCATTTCCCCTAAAGCCTGGACCAAATGTAGACTGCTGCTCTCTGCAAGTTTTGATTTTACGTTATTTATCCTTTCAGACCTGTTCTTAGTTACACGCTGAGAAAAATAAAGAAAAAGAAAGAAAAAAAAATGTTATTTGCAAGTGTAAATTATCCTGCAGTGGTTGGGTTTTTCTGTTTGGTTGTTTTTTTCTGTGATGTCTAAAAGTCATATGAGGGAGACGTGTTTCTCTCCCTGGCTAGAAATCCTTAGGTTTTTTCACCCTTGAAAGAGCAAGAGCAGCTCTGCTTAGCAGAACTAATTAATGATAATTGTAATAAAACATATATTCCACCTAAAAATATCTGAGTGCATTATGTTTCAGGAGCTAATGAAAATTGGCATCGTGGTTAAAAAGTAGGTGTAGTTAAAGATGCGTAACATATTAATGCTACAACCAAACACTGCAGATGAGATTTTACAACAGCAGTTTCACTGGTTACCATGAAACAATGGTGCTTGGTCAGGAAACCACTGCAATAATCCTGCAGCTTTTACATGTCAATATTTAGGGCACCACTACAGCAGGCTGTGTTACTACAGCATTGCAGGAGTTGTGAAATGTGTCTCTGCCGGTCATAATTACCTCTACCCGACGAGAGATGCGCGAAACTGCAGATGAGCACCTTTCCTTCGCTTCTGGCTCCCCGACCGAGTCCTCAGGGGTCGGGGCACGGCGGGGGGGTCACCGGGGCTCTCTAAGCCCCGGGAGAAGGGGGCGTGCGGGGCGGGCTGTGCCCGCAATGCAGCACCGCCTCGCCGGGAGCCGCCCCGTGCGGCGCTGCTGATGCTGCCGCTGCTGCCGGGAGGCCGGGACAGCCGCGCATCCCTCCTGCTACACCCCCGGGCAGGGCTGGCCCTGCCGATCCCTCGGTGTGCGGGGGCTGCTGCAGGGGTGCCTGTGTATGCACGCGTGTTTGCGCCTCAAACAGCACCGCAGCGACGGCCACAGCCGGAGCCACCCGCAGGCAGCGGCGCTGGGTGCGCTCGGGGACAAGTCCTGCACATCCCGTGGCTTGGGCGGAGAAAAATACCTGAATTACAGGGCTGAAACCTGTTGGTATGAAACGGTCCAGAGAGCCCAGTCAACACGTTGAGGTGAATTCAGTACCCCCTGTTCTCATTCCTGTGCTGCCCGGATAAAAAACACCTCTGCATTTACTGCTGAAAACTAAACCTGAGCCAGGGAGTCTCCCACCCAGCGTGAATTTATCATGGGTGACCCTTCCAAGAGCTCCTCCAACAGGAGAACTACAGAACGAGAAGACCTACCTGCCATAGAACAAGGTCCATTGCAGCCACTCTCAGTTGGTTTTTTGCCTGTCACTGCCACAAAGTGAGGGCTACAGAAGCTGCAGGCAGGTGACTGCTGTGTAAAATCAGAGAGCAGCAACTGGCTGTCAGCTTCACCTTATGGAGCCTCTCTGGAAATGGGATGAGGGTGGCAAGACACCTTCTGCTGTATTATCAGGTGGCTCTAGTAGAGCCAAGCAATTGGAAGTGCTTTCCCCCTCAAACATGACTACCTGCACACCAGCAAAATAGCAAGCAATGGAGTAGCCAAAGGTAAGTTTCCTCCTTTCTCTGTGGAATACCAGAAGACTGGCGCTCTGTTGGCCCTCATGTTTGTGTGTACTATGACAGCCCAACATCACCCTGGGAAACTCGTGAGACTAGAAAGAATACCCAGGAATATCAGCATGGGGAGAGATCTGTCGGTGGCTTTACATGCATTTTCTGACAATAAGAGACCCAGAGCTGTTCTATATTTATGACAGCAGCCTTCAGAGGCCAGAGAAGCCACAGACACTGTTCAGTCACGCCTCCCATATTAGGCTGCAAGTAGCATGACACTGAGCCTCTCGTATTTCACCTGGAAAAATGCCTTTGTGTTGAAGGTACTGAAATTACATAATTTTGTAAGTTGAAGCAGATTTTGACTCAGAAAGTGAGACTTATAGGTAAAGGTTGCTCAATAGTAACACCTACCTCATTGAGATGCCCCGACTAAGACTGCAGTCCCACAGAACATACAGTGCCTCTCTCCCCACCCTCAGATTGGATTCCAAACTCAGTGAAGACAACAAGAATGCTTTTAATGAAGTCAGCAGGCTTTGAGCCAAGCTTCATGGTGTAAATATTTACCAATGAATAAGCATATGAACCTGTTCCAAATCTGGCTACTATAACCTAAGATGTTTCTCTGTCAGTTCAGGAGCTCACTGGTGCAGATGCGTTACAGCATGAGGGTGTTACAAGACAGAGAAGATAATTTACTGTTGTTAATATTGGGGCCTTTTCCTAAACATCCCTATTTCTATCCTCTTTTGACATTAATTCCTTTCTCTGTTTCTTCTTAATCTAATATTGACCTATTTAAAATAACTAAATGTATTCGTTGCTGAAAGTATAGTATGGACTTCAGGCTTTTTCACTGGTAATTCTTACCCCAGTTTTATTTCAGGAAACAAAACAGCTGTCTCCACATGACTCTCTAAATAATTGTTGGCTTCTCTTATAATTTGCTTATATGTCAGTTTCTATTTAAAAATAAAATATAACCATTGACTAACCATTTTAAAGCTGTTCTTGCTAACCTAAATTAATCTGTATTCCACTTGTCTTTCTGCCTTTCTGCTCCACAACTGCCCCCTAGAGAGATAGCTCTGTAAGGAAAAAATAATGCAGACATCCAGGCACTCAGTACTTTTAAGAATTTGCTCCAGACTGGCAAGGACTAGGCCTGGTCGAGAAATTTCTCAGCAAAAGTAGAAAATGCTGGCCCAGTGAAATAGAAACATTTTAGATAACATAACTTTTCTGAAGAAAGTGTTTTTCAGAACTTTTTTTTTTTTTTTTTTTTTGGGGCGGGGGGGCGGTGGGGTGGTGGGAGGTGGAGCTGGGTAACATAGCTGATGAAATCAGGCTGAAATTGGCCAGCCACAATGTCTCCAAAATTTGACAGGTTAAAGCTGGTCCAGACTCTAGCCAGCACTTCCCTCTGGCAGGAAACACCCACATTTTGAATAGGAGTATCATTTAAATACTGAGTGAAAGCCAAATATTTGAAGGTGCTAGGAGGTTTCCTATAAGTATTTATCCAAGTGAAATGAAGAAACAACACCATAGCTGATGGCCAACTGACTTACACAGACCTGAACTTGACTTTTTCTTATCCTACACAGAAACTTTGAGCCGTATGTAACTTATCATGAATAAAAGCCTGGACATTCATAAAGTTCTTGATTTCATCACGCAGTGTAGAGCATAAAAATACTAGAAATTGTAACATTTTTCACAGAAGAGGACAATGGTTGCTTTCTTCTGTCAATGCAAGTGGAGAAAAGAAGTTTCCACATAAGCCCTTGTCTTACAGTGATGGACATGTACAGCTTCATCCCTGGGCCCATGTGGGTCGGCTGATGTGGTTCTAGTGAACTGGAATTCTGCCTAGTGTCAGTGAGGACTCCTAGCAGATCTGTGTGAACACAGTTGTAGGACTGGGGCTATTCGCTATTTATAAAACAAATTGCATATAACAGAATCAGAACACATAACTCAGTAATCATGTTTATGTAAGCAGCACAATTAATAAGGCTGGTTTTTCTGAGGATTTATGTCTTATTTCTCCTACATTCCCATATCACTATTACACCTACTTTCCTATACAAGGATGTCCACACACCCTATGTCTTCCCCTACACGTGGCCTTCCCTTCTTCTCAGCCTACCCACTGACTCACTTCAGAGTATCCCAAATGCTCTCTCATGAGCTATAACCAGGGAAGAACTGGAGAAAGGCCCACACATGCTGTAACTGGCCTATTGCGAGGGAAACTTATGGACCCACGAACTGACCAATATGATCAAGGTAATGCCGTTTATTGTTGTGAAAACACCCCTTAAATAACCCAGATAGCACACACACTGCAAACCACCCTGTGACTGGTTAATACGAATAACACACAACTCTATTGGTGTAAAATAAAGTCCTTGTGACTTCTCTCTGTGCCATTGTTTTTCAGTTCTTCTGCTGCAGTTTCTGTAAGTTTACATTCTTGTCCCTGTTGATCTCCACAGAGGCTTCTTACAAGCAGTTTCTCACTGCAGTCTTAGAGGCCCTGCAGCATAACTGCATCCAAAATCGCAGGGTCGCTCACATGTCCATTCTCTGCAAGAAATTTCCCAACACTGGCCTGGCATGGGAAGATGGTGGCTGTCAATACAAAGCTCAGTGAGTAAGTTACCTTGGGCTCTCATACAGCATCATTGCTGCTCTTGCTAATGAAACTTGTAAAACTTCACATTGGCAAGTCTGAGATCCCTTCATCAGGCTGGGTTGAAATGGACACTGGATTTTAAAGTTACCAGGCAAGACAGTAGCACTCCTGCACTTCCCTTATTCACTCATGGTGTTTCCCAGGGCTCACTACTGGGGCCAGTCCTGTTTAACGTCTTTATCAATGATCTGGATGAGGGAATTGAGCGCACCCTCAGTCAGTTCATGGATGACACGAAGCTGGGCGGGATGCTGATCTGATGGAGAGCAGGAAGGCTCTGCAGAGGGATCTGGACAGGCTGAATCCATGGGCCAAAGCTGGCTGTCTGACCTTCAACAAGGACAAGTGCCACGTCCTGCACCTGAGTCACAACAAGCCAACCCAGTGCTACAGGCTGGGGGAAGTCTGGCTGGAAAGCTGACCACTGGAAAAGGACCTGGAGGTGCTGTTCAACAGCCAGCAGTGTGTCCAGGTGGCCAAGAAGGCCAGTGGCATCCTGGCTTGCATCAGAAGTAGTGTGGCCAGCAGGGCCAGGGCAGTGATTGTCCCCCTGTACCCCTGTACTTGGCACTGGTGAAGCTGCACCTTGAGTGCTGTGTCCAGTTTTCTGTCCCTCACTACAAGACAGCCATGGAAGTGCTGGAGTGTGTCATGAGAAGGGCAACAGAACTGGTGAAGGATCTGGAGCACAAGTCTTGTGAGGAGCAGCTGAGGGGGCTGGGGTTGTTTAGCCTGGAGAAAAGGAGGCTCAGGGGAGGCCTTCTCGCTTTGTACAACCACCTGAAACGATGCTGTAGCCAGGTGGGGCGTCGGCCTCTTCTCCCAGGCAGCTAGGGATAGGATGAGGGGGCACAGCCTCAAGGTGTGCCAGAAGAGGTTCAGGCTGGACATCAGGAGGAATTTCTTCATTGAAAGGGCTGTTGAACATTGGAATGGATGTCCCAGAAAGGTGGTGGAGTCACCAACCCTAGAAGTGTTTAAGAAACAACTGGATGTGGTTTAGTTAACAAGGTGGTGCTTGGTCAAAGGTTGGACTCAATGATCTTGGCAATCTTTTCCAAACTAATTGATTCTGTGTTTCTGTAAATAAAAATTCATCATCACATGCGAGGAGCCAGGGGGTGTTACTCCCACATCCAGCAAGTGAGAGGAAAAAATAAGCCCTTCATGTGGCAGAAATCCCTTCAAGAGTGAGGCTGGTGAGGCCTGAAACTGGCTCAGACCCACTTCAGCCACCAGGACCCATCCGGGGCAGGGCCAGGGCAGGGCCATGACCACCACCTTCGGTGCTTTCCCCGCTCGCTTCATCCCTGAATGAGGGCCCTTGGAAGTGGGAGGTGCGGGCTGTGCTGTGCACACGCTTCCCGGCGCTCCACTCCCGTCCCATCCCATCCCGTACCCCAC
>VWZG01012370.1:2117033-2128237 GCA_013396735.1 Grallaria varia | reverse complement strand
GAGGGAGGGAGGGAGGGAGGCAACAAAGAGGGGAGCGCGGCGGGCGCGGGTTTGGTTCGGAGGGATGGGGGCGTAGGGGACAGTTCGCCGTGTGCGTTCTTGGCTTAACAATTCTCTGTTGAATTTGTTTCTTAGCAAAAAGAGTCATGGACTCGCAGAATCATAGAACCATAGAATCAAAGAATTATAGAATCATAGAATCCCAAAATTGCAGAATCACAGAATTATAGAATCATAGAATCACAAAATTGCAGAATCACAGAATTATAGAATCATAGAACTGCAGAATCACAGAATTGCAGAATCATAGAATCACAGAATCTTAGAATCATAGAATCACAGAATCTCAGAATCATAGTATAATAGAATTGCAGAATCACAGAATCATTGAATCACAGAATCAGCTGAGTTGGAAGAGACCTCCAAGACCAACAAGTCCAACCCTTGATCCAACACCACTGTGATTACCAGACCATGACACTCAGTGCCACGTCCAGTCTCATCTTAAAAACCTCCAGGGACGGTGAATCTGCCACCTCTCTGGGCAGGCCATTTCAATGCCTGATCACTCTCTGTAAAAATCTTTATTGACTATATTTTGTGAAATGTATGGCTTCTGTAAATTAATTTCTTCCAGTATTCTTTCACTGCTCCAATATTCTTCAATTAGCTCAAGATTTAATCTTCATTTTGCAATATTAAACTCATTTAGGAAAAAATTATTAAAGTACAACTCTCTGCCAGGGTCAGAGCCCACTAAATTCCTAAACTATCCAAGATAAAGGCGTATCTCTCACTCATAACCTTAGCCCTCACCCATTCCTTGCTCAAGCACGGTCGTCCCAGAGCATCCAGGTGGGTCTGGGATATCTCCAGTGGGGGAGACTCCACATCCTCTCTGGGCAACCTGTTCCTGTGCTTGGTCACTGCATGGGGAAGAAGTTCTTCCCTGTGTTCAGGTGGAGCTTCCTGAGCATCAGTTTGTGCCCGTTGCCTCTTGTGATGGTGGTTGGCGCCACCGAGCAGATCCTTGCTCAACAGCAGATCCTTTGTCAATATTTATACACATCAATGAGGTCCCTTCTCAGCTGTCTCTTCTCGAGGCTGACCAGCCCCTGCTCCCTCAGCCTTTCCTCATGTGACAGAAGCTCCAGTCCCCCAGCCAACCTCACTGCCCTCTGCTGGACCTGCTCCAGGATCTCCATGTCTCTCTTGTCCTGAGGAGCCCAGACCAGGACACCTTGCAGGGTTTGGGCAGGAGCAGGGCTTTGGAGCCCCTGGCAGTGTGGGGGGACACTCAGCACCACGGGGCTGCTGTGACCTCAGCATCAGGGGATGGGGGACACCCCTGGGCAGTTCTCTTCCCAAACCACAACCCTCTGGATAAGGGATGGAGATTGGACTCTTCTCCCAGGCAACAGGACAAGGGAAAACAGGCTCAGGTTGTATCAGAGGAGGTTCAAGTTGGATATTAGGAAAAATTTCTTCATGGAAAGAGTGGTTAAGCATCAGAACAGGCTTCCCAGGGATGTGGAGTCACTACCCCTGGAAGGGTCCAAAAATTGAGTAGAGAGGGACAAATATCACACCAGTACTGTGACTTGCAGGTAGCACCCTGTGTTACAGGCCAATAAATCCTTGGAGCCCGGTGAGATGTCACAGGCTGTTTATTCCCCTTATGAAATAAATCATTCACGAGGTTGCTATTTTTGTCAGCTTTATACACAAATTTTAAAGTGACTTCATCAGGCTCTTTAAACATCTCACACCCGGAGCTGGGCACAAGCTATAAGAGGAAATGTCTAAGAGGCAGAGTATGCATTTGCCTCTCATTAATTTTTTTTCGTTGAGAGGCTTGTGGAGAGTTCCTGAGTGCGTTTGCTTAACAAATCCACCAGAAAAAGATTTAGGTGCAGGTCCTTCTGGGGCTGACACAGGTGTAAGTGGTGGCTGGTGCAGGCAGGCAGAGCTGTGCTGACTCACTGGGATTAGTGAGCGATAGATAGTGAGGAGGAGCTGCAAAGGGTGATGCTGATTAGAGCAGAGCCGACTGCCAGCACCCAGCACACACAGGAAGCACACACACATGAAGTAAGGAACTGCTGTTCTTACACACCCCCTTTTCAGACTTGGGCAAGGAAGAAGGAGCGTGTGTGCAATAATGTGAGATACGAACAGAACGGCTACCAAAGTGGAAGGTGTTGTCATAGTCTCTGATATAAAAAGCCCTGTTTTGCCCATGCCTTCCGGGGGGTTGCTGGGGTTTCTCTTGTGCTTTCTGCACTGAGATGTAGCTCACGCCTGGAAAATCTGATGCTTCTCAATATTCCATGGAGTCAGCTGGGGAAAAATGCCCCAGAGCTGAGTGTGTTTTTATCATAGAATCATAGAATTGACTGGGTTGGAAAAGACCTCTGAGATCATCAAGAGCCACGGCCAGGAGAGCAGGAGAGCTGTGAACAGAGATGTGACTTTGTGTGCTGTTACAGAACAGTCTGAGATCCCATTGGGATGGTTCTTGCTGCACGCTGTGGATACAGAACAGAGGATGATGGCACCTTCAAGAGGTACAAGAAACACCCCGCCAAAGAGCCAGTTTTTCAAGAGCCGATGCTGCATCAGGAAGGAAAGAATACGTGGGGCACCTGCTTTGTCATGAGATGGGAGCGCAGTGCCAAAGGTCACCTGGCAGCGAGAGCGACGCGGGGCGTGGGCAACAACCCTTCCCCAAACTGGGAGACGTTCCCTGCCTGCGAAGCTGCAGCCACACTCCCCATGGTTGGTCTCTGAATGCAAGTCCCTCGGGTGGATTCTGCCCCTGCAGCCCCACGGGGTCATTTCCTGCGGGAGCCGCTGAACTTTACAACTGACCCATCGAAGAGGGGAAATTGTGCAAGAAATGCCAACGAGCCTCTCGAGATGCGCGGTTGGAGAAGAGCTCTCCTGCCCTCTAGTGCTCCTCCCAAATTCCGGGCTGCTCCACTTTGTGGCATCAGGGCTGGGTCTGTCCCCGCAGAAATTCCCGGAGGCAGCTGCCGTTCACCCCCAAACGCAGTTGGCCAAGTGGGTTTCCGAAGCAGAGAATAATTAGGATTATGCGCAATTTAACCAACGACCTTCTGGGCGCCTCCTGGCTATGATAACATCGCTGGTCAGGGCGGTCACAATCTCTTTAAGCCACGATGAGCTCCTTGAAAGACCTTTTTCACTGTGCAGAAGATGCCCAAGGGACAAACACGCCACAGTGCCCCTGCCACCACCTCAGCTCAGCTTGTGGGGTGGAAAGTTTTACCATTGGGAAGAGGTGAAAGAAAAATAAAATGAGTGGAAACAACTGAAGCAAAAGGGCAAGATTCTTACCTGCTCTCCTCTAGTTTGTGGGATCATACTGGGTCTGTCCCTGCAGAAATTCCAGGAGGCAACTGCTGTCCACCCCCAAACGCAGTTGGGTTTCTGAAGCAGAGAATAATTAGGATTATGCGCAATTTAACCAACGACCTTCTGGGCGCCTCCTGGCCATGATAACGTCGCTGGTGAGGATGGTCACAATTTCTTTAAGACACAATGAGCTCCTTGAAAGACCTTATTCAGACCCCCAAGTGACAAACACGCCACAGTGCCACTGCCACCACCTCAGCCCACCTTGTGGGGAGGAAAGTTTTACCACTGGGAAGAGGTGAATATAAATAAATAAATATAAATAAAATAAAATGAGTGGAAACAACTGAAGCAAAAGGGCAAGATTCTCACCTTCTGTTAATGGTTGCGAATCCTCTGAGGTCTTCAGGGGTGGAAAGAATAGGAGTGAGATTGCCAGTATAGGGGGGAGGACGGGAATCGTTTGGGGGAAAAGATCAGCCTGGGGGACACGCTCGGAGGAGCAAAGCAGAAAAGGACAGAGCTTCTGTATCGGTCCCCCGGAACAATGTACAGTGATGTGGCTGCGCCAAAGTTCATGCGAGCAGAAAAAGGCAAACGGGAGATGCTGATTTGGGGCACGACCCCCCTTTGGCCTCCTCGAGGAAGGCTCGGAGCGCAGGCTGGTTGGGCGCAGCAGCTGATGGCACCTGGCTGGGGCCGGCCGTGTGACAGAGCCTGGAGCTGTGTGTGCTGGGCGCAGAGACAAGGCATTCCGTGGAGGGCCGGTGGTGGGGGCAGATGGGACAGGCGGCACAGGCGTGGGGTCTCCCCGCGCATCCCCCCGTGGCCGTGGGGCCGGTCCCCCCGAGGGGTCTCACTCTGCACCGCACACGGGGGGACCTCTCGCTGGTTCTCGTGTTCTGCCACTTCATCGCTTTCTACCCGCTTTTTCTTTTTTCTTTTTTTTTTTTAAAAAGCGGAATTTGGGAGCTTGGCTCTAGGGGGCAGCATATGCCGGTACATGGGGCTGGGGGGCAGCGCTGACCCCCCCCCATGCCCGTCGCAAGGCTGAGCCCAGCAAAGCTGCGGTGGCAGGAGGGGATCCCTGAGGATGCTCCCCAAAGGCACACGCTGAGCTCGGAGCGCCTGAGTACCAACAAGGGGGAGCAGGCACAGAGGGACCCCGGCCAGGGCAGAGTGGGGGGGGGGGGTTCACCCTGTCTGACATGGGACAAGGAGTGATAGAATCATAGAATGCTTTGGGTTTTCATCTCGTTCCAGCCCCCCCTGAACCTTGCACTAGACCACGGTGCTCACACCCCAGTCCAGCCTGGCCTTGAGCACTTGCAGGGATGGGGCACCTGCACCTTTTCTGGGCAACCTGTGCCAGGGCCTCACCCCCCTCACTGTAAACAATTCCTTCTTTATATGTAACCTAAATAGACCTACTTTTGGTGTGAGACCATTGCTCCTTGTCCTCTTGTGATGTCCCAACCTTGGAACACCTTGAGCCCTTCCCTGCTCGGTCACAGACCTTTGGTTTGTTTTGGGTTGTTTCACTCTCCGGACAAACCTCTGGAAGGGCTGAGAGGTCAACACCAAACCAGGGAAATCTCAGCCCAAATGCTCAGCCACTGCCTGGCCCCAGGAGCAGGTGCCCCTGCCAGGACAGGGGGCTGCAGCTTCAGCCCCCTGCTCAGACTCACCACTGGCTTCAGAATTCCAAGAAAACAAACCCTTTGGATGTCCGGGATGTGTCACTCAGTTTCGGGGCTCCCCATCTGTAAAATACCAGTTGACAGGAGGGTCACTGGGACTCACTGGGTCACTGGGACTCGCAAGGGTTAATCAAAAAATAAATAAGGTGCACCTTCATATCTGCAGCATAAAGCAAAACTTCTTTTGATATCCTTCTCTTAGTATTTTGCAAAAAGAAGTAAATAGGAAAAAAATTGTTGGCCTCACACTGCCACAGGACGATGAGGTGGATGAGGAAGGCTGAGAAGAACTCCAGGCTCTGAGATTAGTAAAAAGAAAAACTGAGAGAGATATTAAACAACTTTTGAGAAACCCTTTGTACATTTAAAGTCATTAGGAAGGTGAGGGTGGAAGGATAAAAGGCTATAAAGGTTCTTTCTCTGGTTTAATCTTTTCCCTCTACTGGGAACTATATTTCACAGTGGAAACATAAGCATATGGATCCCCAGAACAATATATACAAGCTAACAAGCTGTCTGGTACTCCAGGGTGTTTCTGTCAGCATTTCCTCAGTGGTCAGACGTCTGGCTGTCCTTTCACCTCACCACGCGTGGAGCTTCACATCGATAGCTCATCCTCCTGGGGTTTGCTGGGATAATGGCAGGTGATTCAATAAAGAACTTTGCTCTGTGTGGCTGAAGCTCAGCTGCTGACTTGGCTGACCACATCACGGCCCATCTTTGCTGTTCTGACCCTTCTACCTTCTGGCTCTGGAGTCTGTGTTGCTGAGGACACAAATGGTGGGAAGACCCTCTTTACTTTCAGAGCCCAGGGAACAGTATTTTCCAGGCAGTCCTTTCCACTTGCAGATTCTGAGGGTGTCCTCCCAGAGACACAGATGGTCCCAAGACCATCCCAACAGGACCAATTGAACATCAACTAGTGCCACTCCGCATCACAGACCTCAGCCAACCTCTGCACACTGAGCAAGCAGAGGAGAGGGAAGTTTGTTGGATCACGGCACAGGCTGCCAGGAGCATCAGGGCTATGGGAACCTACCTTAGACTCTGCCTGCCACAATTGAATTTTTCCTCTATCTGGAGCATCATTACAAGTCACTACTGAAGACGGAACACAAGGAGACGGACACATTCCTGTGGCAAACCCTCCATTCCAATCAGAAGCTGGTTCTGCTGGTCCTGCTGCCCACAAAGACCAGAGGGGCTTCACGTCCACACCTGTTCATTGCTGTGCAGTTCCCATCCATCTCTTTGAAGGACCTCCTGGAGAGGGAGACAAGTCACTGTATAGCCAGGAGGTATTTGGGAAGGACAGGATGGAGTGGCCCAATTCAGAGCATCTGGAACAAACCCAGTCCATACACCAGAGCTCTTTAAAACCTTGCTTTTTTTCCAGGTCATTTTCCATGGACAAGTGACCCTTCCTGCCTGACACTACCAAGCAAGCAGGTGCTGAAGGTGAACCAAGTCACTCCCTGCAGGAAAGAGTGAAACGAAAAGGAATCAAAATAGGAAATGAAAATCAATATTCCAAAGTCAAATAATAAAAATTGTGTTATGGAAACAAAGGTCACCCAGGGAAAAATGTAATTGGACATGACAGCTTAGATTTCCTCTCTCTGCCAATCCCGGCTGGGGAGACCTTGTGCCCAAGCCAAAGTGTCACCTGCCCACGTGGCTGAAGCACCATAAGGTCTGTGCAGCTGACAGCAGATGCAGGAAGGATGGGGCAGAAACACCTGGGGGAACAGGGGGAGATGCAGGCGGACGTGCTCTGAAATAGCAGAGGTCTTGCAGGGCAGGAATGAGCTGTGTTGGCAAATCCACCTGGGGAGCCCAGCACTGAATAAAGGAGGCTGTGGCAGGTCAGGAGGGAGATGTGCTGAATCCTGAAGATCAGGCTGGGGAAAGGCAGCTCTCCCTCTCAACAGTGAGTGGCACCGAGGACGTGCCCGGGAGACAGGGAGCGTGTTTGCTCGTGGAGGGGCACCACTTTCGGTGCAGAAGCTCAGCTGGGGCAGGCTGGCCCCTCTGTGCCTCAGTTCCCCCGTTTGTAAGATGGCCCTTTCACCTTTGCAATTAGACAGGAAAGGCGCAGACAGCTCTGGATGTCATTAATGAGAACAGCAGTGCGAGGATGAACCAGAGATTGTCACCCAGCCCCTCCGAGGTCCCTCTCAGAAGTGTGCAGGCTGATGAGCTGCAGTGTCTCGTGCAGGTCTTCATTTTGGCCCTTCTGGCCCCGAAGAGGGTCAGGCCCACCCCCACATCACTCCCATCACGCCGCAGGAGCCCCGACACATTTCAGACAGCATTGTAGATGTGGGGCACGTCCGTCTGATAACGATGCAAACCTCAAACCATTATTTCTCAGCCCAGAGCGCTTCTCTTCATCATCAGGCTGATGCTGATGGGTTGTTTGGTGTAGTTTGTTCTTCTTTCCTTTATTTTAATTTTTTTTCTTTTTTTTAAACTCGACCTGCTGATTCCTCCTGGGAATTTATGTTGGATTCTTTTTATTACTGCTTCTTTCTTTTTCTTTCTTTCTATTTTTTTCTTTTTTCTTCTCAAAGTCAGCAGCAGGGAGATAAACTTCCCATGAAGTCCATTTGCCAACAAAGCTTTCTTTAGCACAGCAGACAATGGAAAAGCAAAACTAATGCTCTGGCTGGACATGACATTTCCAGCACCATGGTGACCACAGCGGCTGCTCTCTGTCCCCCCACAGCTGGCCCAAGGGTGACCTTCAGCTCCGTGAAATGCTGATTTCTTGTCAGCTGAGTGTTTGTCTACCTGGGCTGGGGGGGTCCCACTGCAGGAGCTGGAGCTTCTGAATTCTTTGGCAGCCCCATCTCAGCAACCACCTCTCCAATTACTGTTCCCAGCTTTGTGATCCTGTTTTGCTTCTTTTGGGCTTCAGTGCTTCCCTGCAGGCTGTGGTATTTGGGGGAATGGCTCCCGTGTGCATAGGGGTGGCTAGATTCAACGAGGAATAAGGAAAGTAAAAACTGTGGTGAGATGGAGGGGTTGGAATGTCAGAGTCCTGTCTCCATCAAGCACAGAAGCTCCAGGGCTCTCTGAAGAGGGCACAAAGCCCACAGACCTGAATTCTGCCCCGGTCTGTCTCTGCCCATCCAACTGGAGTGCCCAGGGAGGGCTGGCCTGTGTCCCCTGGCTGGAGCCATGGGGTGACAGCAGGGTGGGTGATGGGTGGGCATAGCCAGCCCTGGGGCTCCTGCACCTCCTGCCTGGAAGGGAGGCACAGATGAGCCCTCAGCAAGAGCAGCCCCGTCACTGCTGCAGGTCACTCAGCCTGCAGTGCAAGCACCATGGGACCAAAGCCTGTTTTCTTCCCAGCTTAAAGGTGGACAGGGTTTAGCTCTGCAGCTGATAAAATTGACACAGCTGTGGTCTGGATGGCAGAAAACCCAGCGTGCAGCACATTTCAGATGGACATCAAGACTCGTTTCCTTGTGGCTGCGACAGGAATAAAATAACCCCCCGGCAAGCTGGAAAAGCAGTAAAAGGCAAACTCCATCTTGAAGGAGATCCAGGGGATAAAACCAAAGATTCATAGAGCAGTCACCTTCCAATAAAAAAAGAAACCCCCAAAAAACAAAAAACCAAACCAAACAACACAAAAAAAGAAAAAACAAAACAAAGAAAGAATTGATTTAACTAATAAGGTATCCAGGTGAGCAGGATGAGTGGGGAGAGCTCCTTGGCAAACAGCAGGACATACATTGCCTGCCATCCCTTGGGCTTATGAGATCTCCCAAGGACCCAGATAATTTTATACAAACTGGGCCATCTCCTCAGTTAAACGGGAGCCTGTGCACTGCCTGCATCCCCCTCGTGGGTTTGGATTTGCAAGCACAAGGAGCTGCTGAGGCTGTGGATGTGCTGGGAAGGGGCTGGAGCTCCTCAGAGGCCGGCAGGAGTGAGCCAGGGAAGGGGAACGTGATGGTTCCCCGTTACATAGGGATGCTACTAAGGCACCATGTGGAGCAGTGACATCACTTCTGTGTCTGGAGGGTCCAGAGAGGCTCTGGACAGTGCAGCAACACAACCTGGGGGGGACTCAAAATAGCTCTGTGAGTCCCAGAAGTGGCTGGGAAGACCTCAGTAACGAGCAGGGGCTGGGAAACACAACGGTGGATCTCGACTACTGTGACAACACCAATGCAAACACATGGAGAAAACCACAGATCCTTCATCTGGTGGGTGGGGTCTTCCTGAGAGATAACCCACCCCCTTCCCAGGAATCAGCCCTGGTACTGCTTGTAGGCAGGTCCAGGAGAATGGAATATGACGGGCAGAAGCTGTCCCTTCCCAAAGCCAGAGGGTTTGGATGGTGCAGGGAGAGGCAGCAAACCTGCAAATATTGCTGGGACTTTAAAACTTCACCTTCAGAGGAGTCTGCTCACCACCCCATCATCTCGGCCAGGATAGAGCTGAAATGGAAAAGATCCAAAGAAGGGCAACAAATAGTATCAATAATCCATGAGAAGAGATTAAAAAGATTTAGGACTATTTAGCTTTAGAAGAGGAGGGATGGGATAGAGGTGAAGATAAGGAGGGCATGGCAGAGGCATACAAAGCAATGGCTGGTGTAGAGGAAGGGACTGGGAGCACCAATTTGCCCCTGCAACACCAAAGCAGGAGACATTAAATGTGGTTACAGGATGGTACCCTTCAA
The DNA here is from genome assembly GCA_013396735.1 of Grallaria varia. Lineage (NCBI taxonomy): Eukaryota > Metazoa > Chordata > Aves > Passeriformes > Formicariidae > Grallaria > Grallaria varia. Next base: position 2,118,460 of record VWZG01012370.1, on the reverse strand, counting down.
AACAAGAACAGGAAGAGCTGCAGGATATCCTGCCATGGGGATTCACGGGAACGTGGAGTTCAGCAGGATCCACAGTGCCAGTGGGCATAAACTGGAACAACATCAATGTTTACCAGATTAAATTTAATAAGATACAAATTGCCCAGGAATTTGTACCTTTGAGGTCTCTGGCAGTGGGAACAGTGGGGTGGGGAATAAACCTCTGGGTGCAATTCCTGCACCTCCAACAGCCTCATGCAAAATAGCCTGAGGACAGGCCTGGAGCTACTGATGGGGAAACAGGAGCTGGATTTCAGCATCTGCCTGGAATAGAGCCCGTAAGCGTCCTTGAGGGACTTGGCCCTGAGATGAGAGAAACACATTTGAGGACCTATATAAAACCCAACAGTGAATGACAATACCTGGCACCCACGGCGTGTCCTTCCTCGTGGCCCCCGAGGTGAGAGCCTGTGCCTGGAGAAACTGCAGCATGATGAAACCTGGGCACAGGGACAGAGGGGAGCACCAACCCCGGCACATCCAGGTGGCAGCAAGGTGAGTCAGCAGGAGCACAGCAGAGCCAGCAAAGCAGCATCGAAATCCAGGGCCGGGTGGGTACCCAGGGAGGACTCAGTGGGATGGCAGGAAGGATTCTGCCATGCTGGGGGGCTCCTGCAGCATCAGCTGCATCAGCTTGTCCCACCAGCCAGCACTCTCAGGGATGGTGGGACACAACCAGCACCTCTCAGCTGCCTCCTGCGTGGCACGGGGACAGTGGCACTGGTGGGAGGGGGGACAAACTGCACCTGGCTTGGGGTTATGGGACAATGGGACCACCTGCTCCACCTGGCTTGTTTAGAGGGTTTTGCTGGCTTGCTGTAAGAGGCCAGAGAGGAGGATTATACAGGAGCTGTCAGGAGGCCAGTGACATTTATTAAGTATTAATCCCTGCAGTGTGTCGCTCGCCAGCGTGTTTGATAGTGGCTCTGTGCTGGCAATGCTGCCCTCCTGCCTCTCTGCTGCTCAGGAGTGGGTGTGATATGCTTCAGGGGTTCCTGGATATTCTTCCCCCCAGTCACTTTTTCTACTAGGAATTCCTCCTCCTCCTGTCCCATGGTTGGTCTCTCCTCCTGGATTCACCTCGTGCCTTGCTTTGATCATCTGCTCCTTCCCTCTTACCCCGAGCCCCCAATTTCTCCCCAGACACAATCCCCAGTGCCGTCTCTGCCGGCTCAGCCCTATTTCATCTTTAAACGAGGCTTAAAAGACTCTTTACAGGGGAAGAAACAAATATTCCTCCTCCATATGCCCAGTGGCAGCCCTGGATTCCCTGCCAGCCCAGCCCAGCCCGGAGGGCCCCAGCCACAGCTGGGACTCAGGGAGCATCACGCCAGGTGACACCACAGGGACAACTTCTGCTGCCCGGCCACCCTCGGGGAAGGGAAAAA
>VWZG01012370.1:2052670-2117020 GCA_013396735.1 Grallaria varia | reverse complement strand
GCCTCATTAATTTTTTGTCATTTGCATTCCCGCTGTTAAATAATGTATTGATTGCTCTTTCTCTCTCCCTCTTTAATTCTCTCTCTTCTGCGGCGTCTCGCAGCCCATGGCCCTCGGTCCATGACAGATGAGTTTGTCAGAGGCACCAGACAGCTCACGCTGCCCAGGACGGGGCCAGGAGAGCTCAATGTGACCCCAGCACCAGCTCCAGCCACAGCAGTCACAGCTCAGGTGACACCAGCCCCTCGCAGGGGGACACCGAGGTCTCCCCAAACCAGTTGCTGAGACATCCCAGTGTGCGACTTGGGGATTCACCTCCTGCATTTCGGGAGGTCAGGGACAGCACAGCGTGGTCCCAGCAGACCCGGATATCACTTTTGCCAAGGAGCTGGAGGAATGGTGGTGATGCAGAGCCAGGGAAACCATGGCCCTGCCCTCGTCCGAGGCTCTGCTGCCAGCTGAGCTCCCTGGGCACTCTGGGGGCTCTGCAGGAAGGAGCTGCTGGAAAAGGCAAATGGGCAGCTCTCACCTCTGGAGGGCAGGAAAATGGAAAGGCTTGGGGGGATTTTGGTCCTTCTACCTTCAGCAGGCACCTGCCAGCCCATCCCTTTGACAGGCCAGAGCCCAAGGCATTGGGAGCCAGAATTAAGGCCCATTGAACTGGCAGCTGAGCTAAACAAGAATTTGCACATGATTTGGGCTTTGCTCAGCTTAATGCGGCTTGGCTTCCTTTTTAATTAATAAATACTTAATTACATAGTTAATATTTTAATATTTCCTTTTAAAAACGTCTGATTTAATGGAATTACTGCCAGCTATTTGTTTTGTATGACTTTTATGTTTATCTTCCTCTTTCATTTCTCGTCTCCCCCTCCAACCCACTGCTCTAATCCCTGAAGGTCTCAGTTGATCTTGGTTACGGGCAATTAGGAGCCAGGCTTTCAGATGAAACCTAATCTGGCCCTTGGCACTAAAATCCACCAGGTAAAGGTGCTAATGTGGATTATTAACACTCGGATACTTCACTGCCATTGGAGAGGAGAGGGGAGGTGACATTGTGGGGAGCTGTCCAGGGAGGGGAGGTGGGAGAAGAGCCGGAGTAGTGGGCAGGTACAGGACTCCAAGGTCAAACCCAAAGATGAGGAGAACCCTGAGGCTGTGTTTGCCTTGCAGACAAACCTTTCCTCAGGCCTCAGGAGCAGCTCACCTGTACCCAGCAGCGGGGATGACAAGGGACAGATGTGACCTTCAGCAGTGACAGCTCCTGCCCCCCCTCCCAAGCCCTTGGCTCCTCACTCCAGAGCTCCTCCTGCTCCAGGTAGTGCCCACCCCAAGCCCTGTGCACAAGTGGGTTGTTGCATTGAGAAAGACACTGAATTCAAGCAACTAAAGCTTCCTGCAGCCCCTCCTGCCCTCCCTCCCTCCCTCCCCGGGCAGCCTCTGCCTCCCAACCAGCACACCCAGCCTGCAAAGTTCAGCTGCAAAGCAACATTCCCAGGGAACAGGGGCCTGTGCCTCACCTGGGGTGGGAATTCTCCTCCAGGGAGCACCTGGTGGGGAAAGTGGGTGTTTTCACAGTAATCTCCATGAGCAGCCTGTTGGGATAATAAAACAAATAAACAGAAGAGTTATAACCGAGGCACTTGGGGCACCATAAAACAGGCTAAAAGCAAATACAGCGTCGTTAATCCATCATAAAATAACAGCTTCTTACGATCCTGAATGCATCAAAGATGACGAGAGACCAGCAGGGTCTCCATTCAGCCAGGGATGTGTGGAATGTGAAGAAGGGCTGGAAGTGGCGGGTCCGACACAACCCCCGACCCGCTGGGTACCCACCAAGCCAGGACTGCAGGAACTCAGACCTTCCCACCCAGCTGGGCTGAAAACCAGCAGCACCAGTACAGGCCAGGAAGAGAGGAGGGCTGGGGAGAGATGCCGGGGAAAGCGGAGGTGACGGGGCATCGTGTCAGGAGAGGAGGAGATGAAACAGGTCTGGATGGAAACTTAACGGGACTCTTTAGTGCTCCATCTTCCCTGCTAATGAGGGCTCTGCACACGCCAGGGCGAGAGAAGAAAACCCACCGCGCGCTAATAAAGCCCCGTGACTTTGCTGACTGGAGGCGCCGGCGCTAATGAAGTCACCAGAGAGATGGGATTCCTTTGGCAGCTCTGACATTGCTCTGTAGAATCGTTGTTTTAATTCAGTCTGAGGAAACAACAGTAGAGAAAGCTCTGGGCTGGTGTGATGTGCCCAGGCAGCCGCCAATCCCTCCGGTTTGCCCGGTGACTGCAGAGCCTGGATGGGTGATGGGCTTGGGAATGGGATGCTCAGGTCACCTGTGGAGTTCAAGCCACCCCAAAGCTGGGCTGGGAGCAGCTCCTGGATGAGACATCACCTCCCAGAGCAAGGAGATGACCTGAGGCTGTGCCAGGAGCCCTAGGCACTTGGAGAGGAGGGCAGAACAGACATACAGATGGACAGACACCAGAGTTTAGTTCGGAGTATTCCATAAATGCCATGTGCACCCTCAGCATGGCTGCCAGAGCCATCCTTGGAGCAAATGCCCAGCAAGGGCTGGTCGATAGCCCTGCAGGTCGAAGACGGTTTCCTGAGAGCAACGGCTTTATATATGCAGACACACATTTAAATATATAACCTAAAAGTTATGTTTATACCTAACATATCAATATAGTCAATAATATCCCTAAACAGTCCCCCCTCCATATACACATGTTTGAGTACATCTATAACAGCTCAAGGCCTTAGCCTGGCACTGACAGCAGTGACTTCTGCAGAGGCTATTTTTGGAAGCCTCACAATGTCCACTGGGCCCCCCTTTTCTCACTGCCAGCAGCTTTTATTTGAGCAGAGAAGTTAAGGAGGAGCTGCTTTGCCATCTGGGAGCCACCGGTGCCCACTGTCCTCACTGTCACCTCAGCGGGCAGGGAGGAGCAGACAGATGCCCCTCGGGGTCCTTCTATGTCTCTTTTTAATTAGAAACCCTCTCTCTGAGTCTTACATGCCCTTCTGCAGGGTTAGTCACTCTCACCTGCTTAATCCTGGGAGATTATTTTCTGTTCTCTTTTAAAAAATAACCCAACCACCCCAAACTCTTCGGTCTCTTTCAATTCTTTTCATTTCACCTCATTTAATTCCTTGCCAGCTTAATGACTTGGTTGTAATGAATAAGATGAAAATTAGGGCTTAATAAGTGTTAAGAAAAGACAGAACAAGAATTGGGCCCAGGATTGGGCCCAACACAAACTGGAACTGGGAACAGTAACAGGACTGGGAATTGGGACTGGGACTGGAACTGGGAAGGGCAGTGGCACGGAGACTGGGACTGGGATCGGGAGCAGGATCAGGCCCATCGCAGAGGGGGCTCAGCACCCACTCTCCCATCCCAGAGGGTCAGGATGGATCCCACTGCCCCATTCCAGAAGGGGCTCAGCACCCACTACCCCAGCCCAGAGAGTCAGGATAGAACCCACTACCCCATCCCAAGAGAGCTCAGCACAGCACCCACTAAACCATTGCAGCGGGTTAGGGTTAGAATTAAGTTTAGGGTTAGGGTCAGGCTTAGGGTTAAAATTAAGTTTAGGGCTAGGGTTAGGGTTGAGAGAGTAAAAGACCCTAGAGCCCTAGGGACAGTGGGGCTGGAAAATACATGCCAAGAGCATCATGGCAGGGCCCCAACATTGCTGCCCTTTCATCTTTCCAGTGGGGGTTAAGCTTAGGGTTAGTGTTAGGGTTAAAATTAGGTTTGGGGGTCCAAAACCGCTGTAACATCACCTGTTATTGAATGCCTGTGAGGACAAATTCTTGTGTGGTCCCCTCAGTGCTAGCATTGCACCGGGATCACCGGGTGGCCACAGATGGCATCAAACTGGTAGAAACATCACGTTGCATCTGCTGCTTCATTTGCCTGAGTTCATCTGGGGGTGCTCCTGCTCTGAGGCAGCACCTGCCTTCCCCCGGGCACAGCCTGGCACCGGTGGGTGGTGGGATGGAGCTTCTGCTGACTCACCTGGGCTGAGGGATCTGCTGACTCAGCAGGAGTTGCTGTTCCACACCTGCAGGACCCGGAGCAGCCGATGGGAATTGGTACCTGAGAACTGCAGGCAGGAGCATGCCCTGTGGCACTGGGAATACTGGTGAGGATGCTGGGATGTGCAACTGGATCAGCCCAGGAGCACAGCAAAGGACCAGTCACTCGCACTGCTTCAGCTGACTCAGGATTAATGCTAATATTGGGACTGACAGGCTGATCAAGGCAAAAAGGGTGCAGAATAATTGACCTGCCAGAGAACGTGTCCAACAAGATTCACCTCCCCGTGACACAGACACCCCCCTGGTATCCTCCCCCAAACTGGGAGCAGACCACCAGTGAGCCGAGGACCGTGGGAAGGACCGAGGGGCCCCGAGAGCTGCAGCATCTCTGACATCACCACGTTATTGGATTGAGTGGCTCCTCCATCATCTCCTTTGCAGGCCATCCCCTGCTCCCAGTCTTGGTGCTTCTGCCTCCCAGGGACTGGTTTGCTCCTTCTGCTCCCAGGCACTGGCACTTCAGAAACACCGGTCGGTTTTGAAGTGCATCTCTTGCTGTTTTGATCCATTTTTTACTTCCCTTGGAGGAACTGGGCATGATGGGGTAAGGACACCAGATCCCAGCCCTGGGGAATGTGTCTGTGTGGGTCCGTGGAGGTGCCTCAGAATATCCCGGGTTAATTCAGGGCAGGGCTGTTTTGGAGAGAGGGCTTTGCCCAAAGCAAAAGCATAAATCCCAACACCTCTAATTGTCCCAACGACCCTGTGGGTGGCAATGGCAGCAGTTCCAGAGGCCAGGCTCCAGTGCCATCCTGGTTTTGCTCGGCTGAGCAGGGCTGTGCCAAGAGCTGAGCCTCACCAAGAGGCCATGGAGGAGCCACTTACCCATAACCTCCTCCTTGTCCAGGTGCAGAGGGAATGATTCAGGTGACACAGGGGGATTTTAATTCCCCTTTGCAAGCAAGGGGGGCTTTCCTCTTGCAAGGACTAGAGGCGGTTAAATGGATTTTCCATGTCATGTGAGATGCTGAAATCCTTATCCAAGGGTGAAGAGTGAATGAGGAGCTCAGTGAGATGGGGGCAAGCAACACCAGCATCAGGAAATTCCCTGGGCTTAAAATAGTTGACACTAAAATCTATTAGAGGGCTCAAGCATATTATAGGGGAGCAAACACCCTGTTCCTGCTTGCTCTTGTGCATCCGCTTGTGGCTACTATGAGAGACAGGAGACCTAAAACCAACTAAAAATCCACTATTTTATAGAAGGCACCTCCAGCAAAACAGCACTTGGACTCAAAAGGATGTTCCCCAGCCCCCTTTTAAAATTATTCTTTAATTCTTTTCTATTATAAGCCTTATAAATCTCCTCCAAGTCTGGTTTTGCTTTGACAGGTGGCTTCAAAGAGCCCCTCCACAGTAAAATCAGATGCACAGCCCAAGATCAGAAACACCTGCAGCAGGGATCGATCGCCTGATTAGGGGGAATTGATTGCCCCAGCCTCATTAGCATATCGTTAGTGCTGACCCCATGGTTGGCCCTACTCAAGAGGGCTGTGCCCTGGATGGATTAAAAAGCGCAGTGAGCGGGAAGGGACTGGAAATCAGTGCAGAGGAGAGAGGGAGGCGAAGAGCCCAGTCAATGACAGCCACACCATCACCCCGCTGGGGCTCCGAGCGCCCCGGGAGCATCGCAGGGGGATGCAGCCCCTGGAGCCCCCGGCAGCCCCTGAGCAGAGCATCCCCCCAGGCACCACGGAGAGGCTCTTCGGGAGCTCCAGCCCTTTGGAACGTTGACTAACAGGGTTTTTTTTAGTGCCGTGAGTCAGTAGCCCCAGATAGGATTTCCATCTGCGCCGTGAGAGGCCTCGCCAGACTCTGTTTTGGGCTTCCATCCAAATAAAGCTGAAGAATTGGTTGGGTTTGATTTTGTTTCTTTTCTTCTTGTCTTTTTGTTTCTTGGTTTTTGGGGTTTTTTTCCCTTTTATAAGTTTTGCACACAAAAGGAGGGAGGAGGACCAGGGCTGTTCCCAAGGCTCCATCCAGCCCGAATCTCCCCAGGATCCACTTACTGGAGCTCAGGAGACAACGTGCAGCAGGGAGCCTGATCCAGCCTGGTATCCCACAGGGAGGGATGGAGAGCCCCAGCACCCGGCTTTGCAGAGTTTATCCTGAAGCCCTGGGCTATAGCACACCACAGCTCTGCTGTCAGCACCGGAGGGCACACAGAAACTATTTCAGTCGGATTAAAAGAGCAAGGATGAGCCTCTGGGAGGGGGTAGCAGGAGGAGATTCTCCCAGAGACCTGGCATAGCTGCTGCCTGATGGCCCACGGTGACATTCACGCCCAGCCAAGCTCCAGCCCCATCCCTGGAAGCATCTTGGTCCCTCCTCTGCAGCAATTCACACAGAAGCCCCTGTGCATCCTCTGCTTTCCGGTGGAGAAGCCATTCCCAGTCCCAGGGAGGGCAGGAGCACTGGCAGTGCCACCAGACACGCAGCACCAGCCCTGAGGTTTCACTGTGAGCATTTGTCCAAAGCCCCGTGAGGTGCCCGGGGCCGCTCAGGAGGAGTCAGTGCCAGCAGCAGCCCGGGGTCCCGGCCAGGACAGGAGCCCCAGAGAGGCCATGGCCATGTGTGCAACAGTGGAATTGCCTGGAAAGTCTGTTCCCAAACATCCTGTGAGTATCCAGGATCAGTTCTCTCTTCTTTTTTTGTTTTGTTTTAAAAAATCCTGGTGTGCAGTGAGAGCTACGAGGAGCTGGGATGCTCCAGGACCCAGGATGCTCCAGGACCCACGAGTGCAGCACAGGTGACCTCGCGCAGGGCAGTTGTCCCCAGGTGGTGGCATTCAGGCACTGACACCTTGTGCTCATCTCAGCTGACCACAGCAGGAACCAGCATGGGCTGGACAACACCAGGAGGACACAGTGCCCCATGGCCCCCTGTCCTTGCTGTGCTGGGGGGATCCCGTTTCCACCACCATTCCTTCCTGTCTGCAGGACGGAGGTGTCCATGTCTGATTGACAGCAGTGCCATGGATGTCACTCAGGTTGATGATGCATTTTCAAGGTAAAAGGTGCTAACAGCAAATAAATTGTGATTTCCCAAATAACCAGCACAGATTTGGCTAATAAAAAAATAAAAATAAAAATAAAAAAGGGGTTTTCCTTGTTTCCACGCTGCTGTTCCGGATGTTACTGCAATGAAAGCTTCAGGAGGAGCTCGGGATGCAGCAGTATTCCCACATGGCATGAAGTCCTCCCCGTCGATGCTGTCCATCAGCTCTCATTACCATTCATTTCCTCTGTCGGGTGAATTACTGCAGGAGACTCAGTGCTGGGAGCCCTTTGCCAGACACTATAACACAGCAAATTAATTAGCAGCGATGTGATAACTACCCGTGAATCTCATAACTGTAATTGCACCGTGGCGCTCCAGCCAGGAACATTTGATCTCTTATTGATTGACCAAACTGGCTTCCCCCTTTCACAACACGCCTCCTTTCCCACTGGCTTTTGTGGCACCACTTTTGGAGAGGACCAGCTTGCCCAGGGAAGAGCTGGAGGACAGGAATGGCAGCGGGATGGAGGCACAGCCCGTGATCATCACCCCGGTGCTCGCAGCACTAGTGGGGGACAGGAGCACCCAGGGACCATGTGCATCCCACAGCATCCTTCAGCTCCCACAGGCACTCCTGGAAATTCGGGACAGAGCCCTGTTCCCTCCTGCTTTTTGGCTCTTGTGCCCTGGAGGCTCCTCCACTGAGTGATGCTGCCCCTCTGCACTGGCACAGAGCAGGCAGTGGCTCTGCTCTTCGACAGGGACCAGGTCTCCAGCAGTTTTTCCCAAAAAAACTACCTTCCCAAGCTTTCCCTGTGTTCTCCAGCAGCAGGAAAGGTGAGTGCTCCGCTCCCCTCGTCCCGCTCGGCGCCGGGTTCCACCGTCCCAATGTGGACACATGTGAGCAGAATCCACCTGAGCTCCAGTGACCCTTCCCACCCTGGCGCTTCACAGTGATGATTACACATAATGCCATGAATAAATAATGTCTCGGCGCCGATTTCCACCTGTTCCCAGCGTCTCCCTGTGATCTCTGTGGCTTTCAGAAAGGGAGCTGGAAGCAGAAATCTCTTTTTGCAGGCAGCAGAGATGTTTGAAGCCTCCTTCATGCCACGTTTCAAGTGTTTATCTCCTCTGCTTGGCACGGCTGCGCCTCCTCCGTGGCAGCCGAGTGGGACTGGGCAGATCAAGCTCTTGACGTCAAGTTTTCGCTGCTCCGAGTCTAAGGGAAAAGTTGTTCATGAGCATCATTAAGCCACCAAAGAGAAACAAAACACAGCTAGATCGGGTTGGCAGCTGGATCCCGGAGAGTGATTAATTAATTGGCTGGTTAACCATCTATGTGCCCAACCTGAGCGGCTCTGTCACTTTTCTCTCCAGTGAGGGGAACTCGGGGTCTGCAGGAAGGTGCTGGGATGGCAAATGTGCTCACTGAGCTACAGAGGGAGGCAGAAAAGCCTGTGTGTGCTTGGCATGTTGGAGATAACGTCCTGTTGTTTAAGCATCTTCCTTCTCCTCTATGTAACAGCCCAAAAATTAAATAGCTGATATTGCCTTACTGTCCCCGAGCACCTCCACCGACCCAGCAAAAGGCAGGGATAGGAAAACTGCTGTGGTCTTCAGGAAAAAAAATTAAAAAAATAAAGACAAATCCCCCCAAGCTCCCTCTTTCCTTCCCTTGTCAAAATAAGCAAATGAATAAAAAAAATACTGAAGATGTTTTGCCACCAAACCTAATGCCTCACGCTGTATAGGTGTTCTCCTTCTTTATGAAATTAGCATTGGCCAAATTTAGTTATTTTCACATCATTTTAAAACAAAGAGTCAGGATACTCCATCTTTTAAGGATTATGAAGAAACATTTTGACACAAAACCCAACCCCTCCATTCATCAACCCCTCATCTAATTCAGCACAAGTTCATGAATAATTTTCATCAGCCTGAAGTGCCCACATTGGTGTGGAATCCTCTCTCCCCCTGAGAGCTGCAGCAACAGGATGTCCATCAGCTCCTGGGAGCTGAGGGCCCACAGGATTTGGTGGGAACAATGACCCCAAAAATCCCTGAGGATCTTCTCCCAGGTCCAGCCTGGAGCAGCTTCATCCTGTCTTGTTGCTCTGCAGCAAACAAATGAAAAGCTGGAGGAGTGGTGTGAGGTGGAGCCAAAGCTCCACCAACACACCTTCCTCCCCCTGATGTGGCCATACCCTGATAAATGCTTTGCACCAGTTTTGCTGTTCTGGCAAACAAGACCTGTTTGGAGAGATAAAGAAAAGCCCATCCTGGAGTAAAAGCCGTGAAACAGGAGCTTGTGGAACCGCCAAGTGTCCAGCCCCACCCCACCAGTACGGGGTGAGGGTCTGTCCCTGCAGTCCTGAAGATCTTGGTCATCTGGAGACCAAGGGGTGTTCAGTGGGGTTTTACATACCCAGCCTTGCAGCAGGCATGGGCAGGGGAGTTAAGCTGAAATCTCTTCTGGTGCCAAAGTTCCCATCTTTGCTCAGCTGGTTTTAAGCTGGTGGTCAAGTTCCATCCCATCATTGCACAGCTGATTTTAAGCTGGTGGTCAAGATCCATCCCATCATTGCACAGCTGATTTTAAGCTGGTGGTCAAGATCTGTCCCATCCCTGCACAGCTGGTTTTAAGCTGGTGGTCAAGATCCAGGCAGGGAGCCCAGCTCATAAATGCCCCCAGGTACCCTTGCAAGCATTACATGCCATTTAAATGACCCATCTGTTGTCTCAGAGGTTTAGCCCAGGGCTGGGGACAGTTTTGGCAGCCCTTGGAGCACCTGGGCAGACGCCCCCATGGTTTTAACAACCAGCCTTCCTGGCCCTGCCCTGTACCCACCCAGTGCCAGGGCACGTTCCTCATCCCTCTCCCTTCCATGCTGCCACCGTTGTTTTCCCAGGGGATTCCTGTGCTGCCGGCTGGGAGCAGAGCCCAGCAGAGATTCCAGCTGCAGTTCCCAGGATGGCAAGGCAGGGACTGATGCCTTATCCAAGCCCTCTGAACATCAGGGCTTGGAGCAGCACGGACTCTGGAGATGGCAGAGGTGGATCTGAGCAGGGAATACCCTCGGGAAGCATCTCCCTCCAGGCAGAGGTTACAGATCCAGAGCTGAGGTGCCAGTCACAGTGCCCTGGCACAGCTTGGCTGGTGAAGCCACATCCTCTCGCTGGGAGATGCTGCCTCTGCCACAACCTGCTGAGAGCCCCAGGAACAAAACAGGCCTGTGTGGGGGAAAACAACGAACACAAAAATGAAGCGGAAAAAGAAGAAAGGAGATTAAAAATTGACAACAACAACACCGAAAATATACAGCTTTCTCCTCAAACTGCTCCTTTAGTCCCAACAGCGTCTGCTGTGCAGAGCCCGCATCTCAGAATTCACAGCTGCTCAAAAAAACCCCAAAAAGCTCATGAATTATTTATCCCTGCTCAGATCAATCCTTCAGCATGCTGTCAGTGAGGAATCAAAGCCCCAACAAGGCAGGCAGGGGAGGAAGCAGCTGCCAAACTCCCCAAGCGACCAGCAGGTCCCTCAGCTCGTGTGCTGCACCTCACCTGCTTCCCTCCCCATTCCCATCCCTGTCTCCCCCCATCCCAATCCCCATCCCTGCTTCCCTCCCCATCCTTATCTCCCCCCATCCCTGTCTCCTCTCTATCTCCATCCCTGCCAAGCTCCAGCTCCATCCCTGACCCAAAGCTCAGCAGTGGCAGGGAAGGGCAGGACCATGCACAGCATCCTCTGTGGGTTTGCCTTGGCACAAACCTGCCCAGTGGGCACCTTTCTGCCAACCCCCCCGCCCCAGGCAGACTGTGTGTCCCACAGCCTGAGCCTCTGCTGGACACACGGGGCAGTCCTGCCGGTGCCCCCCGTGCCCCTCGCTGTCCCTGTCCGACCCCCAGGATGCTCCGGCAGAGCCTCCAGCGCAGCCCTGAATTCCCGCAGCGCCTTCCCTGGTGCAAAGCCATCCATCACCACCCCAGCAGGTCCCTGCTAAAGGCCACGCCGTGACAAAACGCCAATAGCTGCATTTACATTCAATATGTCCCACTAATCTGGCCTTCAGAAAGCATCTGCTGAGCCTGCCTGGTCCTTCCTGGGCATCACCCCTTTAATCAGTCTCTTGTTACTGATCGCAGATTGATTTCAGTTCCAGTAGCCAATAGGTTTTCCTTTTAATTTTCAGCATCATGTTTAATTAAAGCGGGGTGGATCTGACCCCATCAAATCATATCAAAGTCTGCCCAAGCCCCAGGTGAGTGAAAACACCGGCATAAATTATTGATCAATCTTTGTTCAGACTAATCTATCACTGCGTCTCCTGGGCAGTGTGAGGACGGAGCCCACGAGGGGTTTGGCTCCCGGCAGGTGTTCTGTGGCAGCTCAGGACACGGTGGTGCCCCAGCCAGGGAGATGACAATCTGCTCCCCTAAAGCATCACAGCCCTCATCCCTTTCTCCCTGCAAATCCCACACCGGGGACGCAGCAGGTGCTGGGAGTTGTTGTGAAACTTCCAGAGCTTTTTATCCACTGGGAGGAGGACGCAAATCGCAATGAGAAGTGGGATTCAAAAAATAATCCCCATTTCTGCCCAAATCCCAAACTAAAAGCCCTTGGGCTGGAAGAACAAGTGTTTTACCCCAGATCCTGGTGCCGTGGGGTTGGTGGGAGTGATGCTTGAGGCCAGAGCCAACTCCTTTGGCACTGCAGCAACCCAAACCCCGAGAGCAAACCCACCTTTGGATTATGAATAAAGACGGATTCCTGCCTCTCCTGCCTCAACACTCATTGCTGCTCTCAGCTGAGACCACTAAAAAGTATATTTGGGGCCAGGGTCTGGAAGAGACAACAGTGTATTTGCATTACCCGGGCAGGAGGGGGGAGTTGTTGAATCCAGGAAACTTCTGTTCTTGGAACAAACTTTGGATGCTGCCAAAACCTGAGCGGGGTGAAGGGCTGGCTGGAAATAGCTGGAGAGCGGGGAAGGATTGCCAAGAGCATGGGCTCAGCCCGTGAGTCAGCAGCATCAGCTCTCACCTCAACGAGCAATCTGCAAATCGTGCAAATCTGCTTTTCACAGCTCACCTAACCCGCGAAACGGCCCCAGATTCACAGCCCGGGCGTTCGCGCTCGGACAGGGGCGTTAATGAGGGAGCAGAAGGGAAGGGGGGGACTCCACAAACGCAGGAGTTTGGGGGGTGCCGGTGCCATCCCACAGGAGGGTCCCTGCCACAGGATGCTTGGTCTGCAGGGACATCCCCAGAAACACCTGAGGCTTCTTCCCTGAGCCGGCCATCCCTTTTGCTTCCCTATTTTTCCACCTGCTCCTTGCAGTTTCACCCTTCCCCACCTGAAGCACTCCCTGTGCAGGGGGATTCTTTGATAAGGCAAAGATTCCCAATCCTTCTGGATTAAAACCCTGCCGTCATCAGATGCGGAACGGACAAGGGGGATCAGCCTCTGCAAGGAGGAGATGAAAGGGGCCGTGTTTCCCCTCCCTTTGTAAAGGGGCGAGATCAATACCACCTTTCCACTGGGATGAAAGAGCCAGCTGGGCTGTGGGGAAATTGCTTGGGAAGGAGGAGGCAGGAGCAGAATGAATGGGCGGAACGAGCCACCCCAGGGTTTACCTTTAAAGTATTTTTAGCGTCGAGCTGGGAAGAAAAAGCTGCAACCCAGTAAGTTCAGAGCAGGATGAGCAGAGGACATCAGCACATGGAGGAGTCCCCTTTGTGCACAGGCCCTAGAGCAGGGCTGGGGATGGAGAGGGAGCTGAGCAGAGCAGAGGACGTGGTGACAAAGTTCATCTGCTTCTTGTGCTGAGCTTCTGGAAGGCGTGTGAAAGGAGGATGGTGGCTTTGGAGCGTCCCTTGGGATCTCACCCCTTTTGGATCTTTCAAAGAAGATCCATCAGCTGTGTGTGAGAAGGTACCTGCCAGTCCCACTGTGTGAAATCCCCATGTTCAAAAACCCTTGGGTGACGTGCTGGATAATCTCCAGCATTTCATGGAGCTGTGCCACCCTTTGGCCCCTGGATGCCCATCCCGGCCCCGAGGCTGAGCCAACATCTGTCCCCCTGAGCAAAGCACAGGAGCCCCCACTTTGCTGCCCACCTGGGACCAGGGGCTTGTCCACGGGAACAAGCAGTCACTCACCTTTTCCCCCAGAAAGTGGGACTGCCAATCCCATTCCAATCCTAATTCCAAATGGTGTTTGCTCTCTTCCCAAATCACGTCATCTAAATGTTCTCCAGCAGGCTACTGTTAATCGTGCAGATGGGTCATTATGGATGGGGGAGAGGGGGCTCTGCAGCACAGATTCATCAAGCCTGTTACAAAAAAGGGATGTGATTTATGTCCATATTACACCACACATTCGGATGTTTCCACAGGCTGGTTCCTGAGCAAAGACAAGCCTGTGGTGCCCCACAGGGGTGTTGTTTCTCTGAGGAGCTGTGGAATAAAATGTGAGATGTTTCATAGGGTGTAACCCAGTCCTGGTGGGAGAAACACCTTCCTACAAACAGTGGTTGGAGCAGAGGAGAGGCCAGAGCTCCTCCAGCCTCGGGGACCCAACACCTCCCCATCCCAGGTGTCACATCTCCCCACGGGTCACCCCAATCCCTCTTTTCTTGAGGTCTGGACCCCTTCTTTCTTTTTATCCCTCAGAAAAAAGGCTCCATTTCCCCTTGTCACACAACGCAGCTGAGCTGACCATTGCACATGTCCCTTCTCATCCAGCATCCCTAACCCCAGACCCTACGGACACCCTTTGGAGCACAACACCCCTCCCATGTGCCAGTGCTGCGAGTCCCAGATCCCTCTTGTCTGAGAGCCTCAGTCTCCAGCCCATCCCACACTCAGAGGCCACAGGGACACCCTTGGAGGGGTTATTAAATCCACGTGGGCTCCAGGCTCTTTGCCCAGACCCATCTCCAACCTCTTACTGCTTCAGGGGTTCACAGAGCCAGCCCGGGAGCCACCTGTATTTTATTCAGCCTGACAAGGCACCTCCCGTGTCCTGGAGCATCACCTCAAGGGGCTGAGCAGCTGCTGCATCCTCTGCAGAGACCATTGCATTGCTGCACCCTGGGACCAGTCCAGATCCAGTGGAAAACTCCCCTCGACAGCAATCAATCCAAGACTAAAAAGGGGCTGTTAAAGCCTGTGGTACTGCAGGGAAGAAGGATTTAACTGTAAATATTTTTTCAAAATTTACATTTTTAAAGAAAGGCAATTTTTCCAGGACCAGTGAAAAACCAGCATCGCCTCTTGTAATGAAAATCAGGAGATGGTTCTCCTGATTTCAGGAGACACTGAGCACAGGGGGAAAGCTGCTGAATCCTCAGCACAAACTTGGAGGATGAAGCAGAGAACCTGTGCCAAAACTCCCCTCAGAGCTCAGGTCGAAGGATCTACAAGCCAGGAGACTCTTCAGCCCCAGTGGCCTTCAAATGCAATGAAGAAAAGCCAAGAAACTCTTCTTTTTTGCAGCTTCCTCGAAATAACAGGGGTAGAGGACAATATGCCAAAGTTATTTCTTTGAAATAGGAGCCTAAAAAGGAGCAGCTTTATCTAAAGGTGTTAAAACAACAGAACTCAAATGACATTCAAGCAGACCAAAAGCGTGTTACTTTGTGCTAAGAGCCTTAGAGGGGAAAGTTCTGGTTGGCAGCACCAATTTAAAGTGCAGCTTAAAAACCAGTGACTTCAAGGTGGTTTTTTTGTTTCCCTTTTTTTTTTTTTTTAAATTTAATTACTTTGTCTTTTGAATGCCCTTCAAAAGCTTTACCTTCTCTCTCCAGCAGTTCTCACACAGTGCTTGTGCAGAGCCCCGACGGCACCAGACTTGGGAAAAATAAAGCAAATCCACTTTTAATCTCAAGGGCTGAAGGTGCTAGGTTTTGTTTATATTGCCGCTATTTAATGTTGAATATTTTCAGCCCTTCTGATAACCCGGGTGAGGGTGTATCGATTTCTCCACCTCGTGCTATCAGGTGGCTTGTATTAAAAAAGAGACAACTCAGCTCTTTTCCAGTTGGGAGCCTGCCCCAGGTCTGGCTGCTTTTCATGGAGTGGTGAACCACCCCCTCTTCTCCAAGAAAACCCTTTTAAAACGTTCACAAACGAAAATGAAATACTGACCTCTCTGCCGAGTTTTGCAACAGCCCATTAAAACAACCGAAAGGATTATTAACAGCAGCAAATAAATCAGTTTGGAAACTGAGATGTCAGATGTGGGGCTCCACCTGGGGATTAAAGATGCATTTGTGAGCACAACGTTATGGTTTTACAGCCCCTTGAGCCAGTCTGGGAATTGAGACTTGGGAATTTCTGTCTCGGAAGCCACAGCCAACCTTCAGAGCCTACAGGTGGCAGCTGCGATGACCTCAGAGAGCCCCCCTCTATTACACAATTAACAGGTGAGTTTGGCAGGACTTCTCCCCTGCTGATCCCAACCTGCTGCTTTAAGGAGGGAAGAACGTCCTGTCCCAACAATTTCAACGTTTCCCACCCCGGCTTTTCCGCTCCTTTACATCAGCAATTTGCAGTTTTAATTTCACGGGTGTCTCTAATTGCAGGGAGGGGCACGGCACAAACAAAAAGCAAACCTGAAGAGTTCCTCAGCTTCACCTCTTGACATGTTTTTGGGAATACTTTGGGTTTAATTTCCTCGCGTTTTTCAGTGGGAGAAAACCATTTATTGCAAAGGCTCGGGTTGGGCTGTGACCTCCTGTGGCTGTTCCCTCAGCCCCGGGGACAGTGGTGGGACCTCAACTGAGACCAGGAGCGCGTCCTGGAGCAGCATCAGTCGCATCGTCTGCAGGCACATCCCAAAGCTCCGGGAATTCACCCGGGGCCTCGGCAGAGCAGACCTGGACGGGAAGGACCAGCACAGTTTCTCTCCCCGCTCCTTCTCCTGGGGGCACATCTCAGCTCTCTGTCAGAAAACCAAGGGCTGGGGAATTCAGGAAGAAGCGTTTTGGGAGCACGTGGACATTCCATCAGAGTCACCTCTGGGCTCAGGAGGAATTTATCACAGGAGCAAGGATTTACAGAAGAGCTGGGTAAAACCTCGGAGAAAGAAAACAAAACGTGGTTAAGCCTCCTGTTAAGGTTCTATTTTATCAATTTTTGCTCAGATTCAGCATTTTGGGACCCCCAAAGGGGGGCTGCTCTGCCCCCCCTCCCACCAGGACCAGCTCCCGTGGGATGCAGAACCACAGTGGCAGTGCTGCCATTCTCAGCTGACATTTCCCTTCCCTTCAGGTCTCCCCAGCAGGTTCCAGCCCCTTCAGCTCCTGGAGCTGATGCCTGGCAGACCTTTTCATCCAGCAGAAAACGAGCAGTGGCCACAGGTCACCTCTGCCCATGGCCTTGCTCCAGATTGTCCCAACCAAGGGGAACCCACAGCCTGTTGTGACCCCCGAGCCCCCCGGCTGGTGACACTTCAAAAAAAGCCAACTCCTGCTTCCTTCTCAGCATTTTAAAGAGGGATTTTGAACAGCAGCGAGGCTTTAAGGGAAGGAAAAAGGGCTAAAAATACCTTAATAAACCCAAAATGCGCGGGGGAAGTGCGGATGGCGAGAGACAAGGGCACGGCAGCGCTGCACCAGCACAGGCTCCCTCTCCCCTCCAGCAGCTTTATTTTTATACCAAGGCCACACTGAAATTTCCTGCTTGTAATTCTTCACCTGAGGACGCCGAGGGAGCAGCTTGTTGTGAAAACCCGAGAGCTGGAACGTCGGTCCCAGGGGTTAATTGCAATGGGGTGCATCAATCCCAGCCCCCGTCCCTGTCTGCGGGGGGCAATGCTCAGAATCACGTTCGCGGAGCAAATATTTGTTCTCATGAATTCGAAATGATCTCGCTGTTAATTCTTTTCGCATATTTGTTGTTTTCTGGCAACATTCCTGGGCTGATCTGCAGGAACTGCTGGAGATGTTGAAGAACAGAGCGTAGGGCACAGAAGCATCTTTAAAACAGTCTCAGCACCCGAATAACAAAACTTCTCCGCCCTTGATCTCCAGCCCTCTGATTCTCAGAGCAACTTTTTGATCAGCACAACCCCCTCTATTACCAACTACAAGGACTCTTGTTTTAAATTAGCCTCCTTATTAACATAAAAAGGTAAATAAAACGAGAAACCCTCAGCTGGTTCTCTCAACCCAACGGACAATAAAAGCCCATTTACATTCCTATGCCACACAATTTTTTTTTTTAATCCTCCTTTCATTTTCATAACACAAACCCCAGCAATCAGGTGTTGGCACTGCTGTTGAACTTTCCAGAGGATAAAATGCCAGATGCCAAAAACCCTCAGTTGCTGCAGAGACACACTCCTGCCCTCCCAGAGGGTCACAGCCCTCCTCGTGTTAACAAGGAGCACTTCTGGAGACATCTCTTGTTTTGATCCTTTGCTTTGAGAAGGGAAGGAAAAAGACCACCTCAGAAATTCCGAGGAGTTCATGACACACACGTGTCTTTATAGGAACTAATTATCTGATAATGGAATCACAGAGCAAGAGAGGGGACACAAACCCCAGCGACTCGGAGCCAGCTTTGCTTTGGGGCTGCTGCTCAAAAACCTGCCAACTCCAGCCCAACCCTGGCTGCTCCTGAGCAGGGAATGGCCACAGGAGAAACAGCTGATGTCTGGTGTGAACCAGCACATCCCTCCTTTACCTGCAGCAAATCTCATCTGAAGGACACCAGGTGAGTTCAGAACAGAAGCTCTGCCTGGCATCAGTGCCTTTGTGATAAACCAGAGGAACTGGAGGCTTTGGCATGGGCTGTGGGATTCAGCCTTGATGAGGAGACAGTTCCCTCCTGGAGGGAGCCCAGGACATGGATTAGGGCCTAGTGCATGTGTATGAATTAAATCCCCCAGGGATCTGTGCTGGGGTCACACTGGGGGGGTGTGGGCTGCAGGAGGAACATTTGAGGTTCCCCCCAGTGTTGGGTAAGAGCTGGAAGAGGGACTCAGAGCCTCCTGTCTCCCCCCCTCACTGCCAGCACCTGGAGCCACATCTCCCACCTCCAGGGGCTCTGCCCTGCCTGTCTCAAACACAGCAAGGAGTGACTGATTCCCAGATAAATATTCTTAGAAAGACCAGACCTGGGGGTGTGAAGGTGCCTGGTCCTGGCACTGCTGCCACACGGACCCTCCACAGACAACAGCTGGTTCTTGCGGAAGGTTTTTGCACATCTTTGTAGCTCACACATCTGGAGACACCAGAAACACTCGAAATGGGGACCCGGGCACACCCACAACCCACCACTCGTGCTCCACCCGAAGGACCAGCACCTGAGCCAGGGCTGCAGCCCCACAGCACAGCACAGAGCTCGAGGGCTGCCACCGAGAGACAAATATCCTCATATTCAAGCCGCGTTTTTACCTTGAAAAGCAATTTGTAAACCCAGGGAGCGATTCCGACGAGCTTCCCTGAAACCACGTGAGCCGAGCTCACCAGGAAGATGCTCCCCCTGACCTGCCAGCCCTGGGATTCGGGCTGGATGAATCCCCCTCTCACTTTATCATTACCAGGGCTTAAAAGAGCTCTGTGAGACGACGCGGGGCTCAGGTTTGCAGAACTGTGGTGGGTTTCAGAGCGTGCAGGCAGCAGTGGTGGCATGTGTGAAACCAGTGAGCCCTCCGTGGGTCTGGCCAAGGACGTCCATTTGTGGACCTGCAGGAGCCCAGGCAGGCACCCAGAGCCCAAATGCTGCTCTGCTGGGATGGGCTTCCACTCTGCTCCAGAAAATTTAAGGCTGTTGGGAAAGGCCCAAGAGAAAAGGCAGCACCCTCTGTCTTCTTAAAGCCCTTCTCCAAAGGCTTGTGCAGGAATGAAGGTGGCTTTGGGAAGATTCCTGCTCTCTTACTGCATTTTTGGGTTAATATTTTCCCGTGGATTGTTCTCAGGGGTGCACAGCACCAATTAACCCAGGGACTAATTCAAAAAAATGCATTTGTTTTCAAGCAGGCGTTAAAAACTTTGGGAGAAGGCAACAAATACACAAGAAAGGGAAGAGAACTAAAAGGCTTTGGTTAGAAAATTAAAGTTGTTTGCCATGGCTTGATGGCTTAATCAGTCGATCAATATTGTTCACAGGGCAGGCAGGGAGGGAGCCACGAGCTGTGATGAAAAATGCATGAGGGGACAAGGGAGACCTGGGAGCAGAAAATTAAAAAGTCAGCCTGTTACATTTGTCCAATATTGGCAGAGAAATTAAAGTGGTTTGGGGAGGGGTGCGGGCAGGGAAAGGGGAGCGGCTGCAGCGGGCTCTGCGAATCTGCTGTGGGTTCCCTCCACCAGAGAAACTTTCACATTAATTAAGTTGCTTTCTTAGCAAAAAGATGGATTTCGTAACCTTTAGCACCGGCGAGCACCACGAGCGCCGCGGGAGGGGTTTGTGCAGGGGAAAACAAAACGGGATTTCTGCCCATCAGGGATGCGATAGAGGAGCAACGTTGGGCTCAGGGCAGTGACAGCAGAGGGCAGTGACAGCAGAGGGCAGTGCCCAGGGCGAGGGGCTGCACCCCTCCTGCAGCAGGAGGGGAGCTGATGCATCCCCTGGGAACAGCCACGCCGGGATGATGCAGCTCCGTCACATCAGCCTGAGCCACTAAAGCAGAAACGCTGGCTCCTGTATGTGCATTGGTTTCCTTGCCTGTTACATTTGGCCGCTCCCGATCCCGCAGCAGCGCTTGCCTCGCAGAAACAACCTGCAGGAGAAATGCAGGTCTGGAAGATGCTCTGGAAGAGGCGAGAGCCAAGCATTCCTTATGGATCAATCCTGGCCGTTTGCCTCAGAGATCAGAGCTGCTTTAAAAGCTGCAACAAACTCCAATGGCAAAAAAGAGCAAGGTCATCCATCCTGCAATTAAATGACTTTTGGTCACCCCTCCCTGCTCCCTAAGGGTGAAAAATAATGCCCAGTTTCCAAGTGACCAAGAGCACTGCAATGCTGGACTGAGAGAATGGCTCTGTAAACCAGTAACCTCCCAGTTTCTATCCCTCACATTGCAATACTGTAGAAGTGAACGCCCAATTTCTATCCCGCTCATTCAGAACACCTTCTGCTTCCTTTGGAAATCCACATCTCAGGGATAACCAGGCACTGCCAGGACAAGCAGCACAGACTGTATCCAAACTGCTGGAATCCCTAAGCTTTGGAAGAATTCAGACAGTTGAATTCCACTCCCCAAAATGAAAATATTCCAACCTGTTGACTTTAAGGGCTGGCAGGGAGAGAAATCCCTGCTCCTCCCAGGGCTTATCCAGGAAGATGATCCCGTCTGCTGCAGCTCCTGGGGGAAGGAACGTGACAAACAGCTTTGCGTTGCACTACAGTTAAGACAATTATTTTTGCACTGAGGTACCTACAGTGAGTTGTGTGACTTTCCATCAGACTCTCCAATTACAGGTTTAAAATTTCAGGCTCAATTAACACACAGACTTGGACAATGCAGTTTTCTGCAACTAATTATCTCCAAGTGCCAAGACACGATTCCATGTAAAATACTTCTGTGAACTTCAGGATTTGCTTTCTACACCATTATTTAAGCATAAACAGAACAGAGCAGCCAGCAGTGCCTAAGGCAGCCTGGATACCATATTATGACCTTTATATTAACAAAAAAAAAATTGCTTACACTATCAGAAACCCAAGCCTTCTAATTAGCACAGTAACGGGATGAAGAGCAGGGCTGTTTATTTCCAAGGCTCAGGCTCATTGAAGATGCAAACGTCGTTCTGTCTTGGGTGATCTTTGTACTGAGAGGGCTTTGGGGTCAAGTAACAGCACAAAAAGTTTTCCTTAAGTAATTCAGCTGCAGCTGGATTTGAAATGGCCACTATCCCACTGCTATGGCAATCGTTGTTTGGTGATTGGGAGTATTATTATTAATAACAGGGGAAAAAAAGAATTAGATCTCATTACCAACATCCTCAAACACACACATGCTCAGTCTTCACACACAGTGTTGTACCTCCAAAGTCATAAACATGTATATTCTTTCAATTCCTCTCTTTCATACAAGCCAGTCCTGCATGGATTTCTGTACCTGGAAAGCTGAAATTCCCACATCACGCACTGTCCTCACGAGAAGGAGCTTTGGGAGCTCAGACTTTTATGTTACCAGCAGACAGAGTCAATTCAGTACCACACAACTACACAGTGATACCCTCCCAATGCCTTCATTTTTCAGTTCCCACAGCTCTGGTGTTTCAAAATGTTGTGTTTAAATTCAATTAAACAAATGCTTCACAGGATCTTCTTTCAATTGACTGCAAAAATAGGATCCCTCCTGTCTCTGCCCTGTTTCTTTGTCCCCCTCATCTCCTTTTTATCAAATTGGATTAACTTTATTCACATTCCTCACTGAAAACCAAACTTTGCACTACCAAACCCTCCAGGAAGGGCAGCTTTTCTTCCTGCAACAGAAACTGGTCCACAGGCAGAAGGAACACTGGAAATTAGTCTGCAGCACCTTAATGCCGATGCATTTGAAAATAAACGGAGTGACAGAGGTTCTCCAGAGCTCCCCCTCCCAGCTCCCAAATTACTGATTACTGAAGCCTTGGCGGCATGTAGAGGAAATAAGGGTGTGCTGGTGGAGGTGACAGTGGAATTAATCAAATTTGCCATCAGGAGAGGATAGAGGAAACGTGGAGTCCTCAAAAAACACCAGAGAAAGCACTTTACGTGATACAACTCCAGGACTGGGACAGGACCAGGGACCTTCCCTGTCTCTGGGGGGAGATAAAACATCCAAGGCTTGCAGGAGCAGAACCCTCCCATTCATTCCGACCACAGCAATTGCTGGGAGGGATCCTGCTCTTCTCCAGCATGTTCCATGTACATTTTAAATCATTTAGGAAAAATGCTGTATGTCTGCGCTGCAGAAACTGAGCTTTAGGGCTGAATTATTTCCCTGCTTTTAGTTCTCAAACATGACTGTCACTGCTCATCACACGTTTTCTAACCACTTAATATATGCAGATTTTGTTAACATTTCTCATTACAATTTTAGTAAACAGCTGTTTCCGCCCTGCCTTAGAAAGTACATTGCATCTTCTAAGCTGCCACATGCCTTTGAAATTCCATGTTTAATCAAGGCCATAATCTCTTCCACAAAAATACCCCCAGCACTCAGAGAGACAGCCAAGCAAAAGCCCCAGCCCCCATAATTTCAGCAAGTTTAAATGTTTCCAGTTTTCCTGAAGAAAAGAGCAGTGCTGAAAAATCCACACCAAACCCAAGGGTTTTGCTGATCAAATAACGAAACAAACAGCACAAATCTGCCAATACAAAATTTTTTTCAAGCTTATAAAAGTCTTCAACATGACAAATTCTGCCTCAAAACAAACTGTACATGGGTATTTTTAAGGTGTGGATCAGATCTCCCCAGACAGATCATTCAGATCACACGCAGATCTTCGCAATACATCAGTCTCGCATGTGCCTTGCAGACCAATGGCTTTTAGAGTCAAATAAATGCATTAGTGCAACCTCAGTGCTTCATACAGGTGAATGGGGCAGAAATGGAACCACCTCTCAACCCCTCAGTGCCCTGCCAAGAGCAGAGTGTTGACTCCTCATGGTCTCGTCTGGGCTGCTACTGCCTGCAGGTGTCATGAAAAGCTTCAAGTGTTCGAAAATCCCTCCATGTGGGTGGAAGGCCATCCTGCAGAAACTTTCCGCAGCGCTGGCATGGAGCCTGGAACAGCTTTATGTAACTTCTTAACCAGGTCTAAAAGGAAAAGGGAGAGAAATTAAAGAAAACTGGCTATGGATGTTCCTCTTTGTCATCATTCTTGTCAAACAGTAACAGCAAGGACAGAGGATGTACTTTGGCGAGGCCCCAGTGAGGTACATGGTGATTTTACAAACAGAAACACACCGAAGATTACAAGGTCAGTGTACAGCTGAATTCCCACTTGATTAATCATCTTTTGCTTTTTTAGTCACTTAAGCAAATTTGTTAATAAAAATTCCTGCCCTCTGAGTTTGCAGCTCAAGAAACACGAGGGAAGGCGGGTGTTGTAACGCACCTCATTTTTTTTACTGGAATATAATTGTTCTTGTCAGTGCCTTCTTCATCTGAGTATTGGTTTGTTTCTTCCTATGGTCATCCATCACCCTCTGCTGCAACCACACTGCAAAGGGCTGGACTGCTCGGAGCTGGAAACAGAAGGGCTCTCATGTCCACCCAATGCACTTCCCCTCTAATGTGATTTCAGGATCAATAGTCACTGGTCATAAAAACACTGAACCGTTTTAAACCTGATTACACCGATGACTGCACATATAAAAGAGTAAGTTCAGGTGTTCCCAGGTAAAGTTCCTGCCTCTGAGTGGGTTGTTCCCATTGCCATCCACAGCAACGAGCATTTATATAACCCAATTCCCAGCTCAAGGAGATAACACAACTGAAAACCCCCTAGACCAGCAGATTTACACTGTGAAAGATGCACATGAATCTTGTCATTTAAAGTTCTACTGAATTACATCGATAAGAGAAAATTGTTCTCTGAAGAAGAGGTCAGCTGAGTTTATTGAAACAAATCCTTCCATCTTCATCAGAGCCTTCTCTATAGCAACTGAACCCTTGGCTGTCAATAACTCTCCTCCAAAAGAACTAGATCTACTCTGGGTTTAGCAGCAAATACAGGGACATGGGCAACAAAACTCTACAAGAAAATTGCTGTTATTTACTTCAGCTTGGATGGGCTCTGCTTGCACTACAGAGAAATCGAATTTTCTGAACCGTAACACAAAAATAGGTAAATGAAGTTAAATTGTGTGCTTGAGACATCTGTTGACAGAGAAAAGAAGAATGGGCTCTTCATTCCCATCAGAGGATCAGGGCTCCAGAACATCCTGTCACGTGGACTGCACGGCTGCCACATGGCAGGCCCAGCACATCAACACTGCTGTGGGGGCTGGTTTGGCTCTGTTGGATGTTCTGGTGTTTTCCCTGGTCAATACGGCAGGTTCTCGGCTTGCAACTCATTCTGTCAAACACTTGTTTTCAGAAACACGTTGAACATGGATCTCACCGCTAACACTTGCACCTTTCAAAATCCATTATTTTAACATGCTCTCCAAGAGAAAAAGGCCTCTGCAAATATCTCATCTTAGTGGCCCTTTTATTAAATAACCAATCCAGCACAGCAGGGAGGAGAGTTGGAAATTACACAGTTCTGAAATTACACAGTGGAAATTAAGGATGTAAAAGAACCAATGCTAAAGATTGTGAACGGCAAAATTAGACTGCAGTTTTCCAAAGTCTCAGTTGCATTGCTCCAGGTGAAGGGGCAATGGAAGGGAGGGAAATGAAGGAAAATTAAACTGCAGAGAAAACCTCTCCCAAAAGTCTCCTTTGGAGACTGTGGCAAAGAGAACACAAGAGTTTCCACTGCCAAAATTCATCTTGGAAGAAGGAATTCAGAATCATAAATCCTTCTTCGCACCCTCTGAGTAATGAGGCTGCTTATATACAAGTTTATTTCACAAATACAAGTCTAAATACAAACAGAACTAAAGGTGATAAACTTAAATCTGTATGTCAAGCAGAATAGTACTGAATTAATTTTATTCAGTAAGAAAAGACCTGAATACTCTAGTATTTCCTTGATTCTCCAAAGCACCTGCTGCTCTGCAATTCCTCAGGAACAGAGTTTGGGCTGAAAGTGGATACAGAAAAATGGAACCTGCCCCATGCTCTCATAGTTCTTTAAATAATGCCCATCACTTCCCATACTGGGCAAGCTGACAAGCTGCCTCAGTTGGAATACACCAACGAAGCTGATACTGAGACCTGTGACAGAAGAGCCATTTAGAGCTCAATCTTCTAACACTAATTATCCCAAGGTGACAAGAACAAGCTCTTCATCCCTGTCCAGATATGAGCAACAAGGAACCACAGTCCCCACTGTCCAGCTTATTTATAGGGGAAATGACAACTCAAGAGAGCTGCCTGATGCCAATCACTGTAAGAAAACTCAGAGCCAGCTGGAAAAATCTGTTTTCAACACACTCACCATGAAGGACCTGACCACCACATCTGGCATCTGAGGCAGCTGGTAATGCAGCAGAGCAGTGGTCGCGTGATCCGTCACCTGCACCAGGCAAAAGGAGAAAACACCTTTATCCCTTCTCTATTTCAGTATTAATATGCAGGAAAACAGATAAATTCCATGGGGAAGCAGCAAACCAAGGAACACAAGGATTACTCAGTTTCATTTCCTCTGAAAGCAGGAATCAATTAATGTGATTATGGTTATAAATACTTGCATTGCTAAAAGATTTCTGACAGAAAGCTTTTTCATTTCCCAGACAGAGCCATAACAAGATCACACATGTGGGAATTACAGTTGGGCACAACAGATTTAAAATAGGCATTATAAATAAAAAATATTTACAATACACAAGAATAATTACAAAAAACTAGGAAAACTAATAATTTCTTTTAACATACTATAATTCTTTAATTATTCTGGAAGGGGTCCGTTTCTGAGAGCTGTGATAAAATTCTCTAACAGTATTCAGCCTGTCAGCTTCCTCAGTTACCAGTACAGTCAACAGTTGCTGCTTCTTAGAAATTCAAAGCTGAATGCAGAAATTACTGGAAAAATTCCTTGGACTGGACTGTTAAAGAACTCAAACCAACACAGCCACGAGGGCTCTTTCATATATTTCAACTTGTAAAGCTCATCAGTTACATCAAGGTATCCAGTAAAATACAGGACTTTACAGAGAATGATTAAATGTTTTAGTCCTAACGAAGTAGTAGTGCTCCTCTCAGGGCTTCTCTATACACTACAGTGAATTTTGAGTAAGATGAAGTGTGAACTGAAATTCCCACTGCTATTCCCAGCTAACTCCAGCTGTTCCCCACTTGTAGTTGGTCTAATTCAGCAACGGGAGCTGTGCTGGAACACTCCATCTTTCACTGGAGAAAGAGAGGCTCGTGCTCGAAGCTATTCAGGGAGGGGAATCTGCCAGAGAGATATTCCTGAATAAAGCCACGTACAGCCAGGCTCTCATTCCCACCACAGAAACCCCCCACCACGTCCCATCAGCGTGTCCCACGCTGGATCCAGTCCCGTGGTATCCTGCTATTTTAGAAGCAGGATCTGCTCCCCACCATTCGCACACAACCAGGTCCAGAAGCCGCTCCATTCAGCAGGAACAAGGACGTGTGATTCTGACACTTGGGAAGGAAAACTTTTGGGGCTGTGCAAATCCTGGTGAGTTTGAAAAAATATTCACAAAATGGACCTCAGACTGTTCTGACCATTTATATGTTACCATATAAAAAATAAATACCAGGAATTATGTGATTAACGGCGCAGGGATAGCACAGCAGAACTCAGACCAGCCATTTCTTTCAAACACACCTCATGGAGTGTTCAGAAGCCAACTCAAGCCCTAACAGCTATCTGAATTTTTTTCTTTCAAGATGGTGCTTTTATAGGATAGTACCAGACATGTCAAAGAATAGAAAGTTCTGAAGATATTTATGAGCAGCCGCTCTCCTTCTGCTGTGTTTCTACTTCTAAAAACTGTGGTTTGTATTTTGTTTTGTTTTTTTTTTTTCCTGAACAACAAAGTTGTTTTCTCTTGGCACTGAAGAAAGTTGCTTAAAAAAACATACTGCTATTAACAAATTTAAATTGACTGGCCACTTTGGCAAAGTTACCCATATGCTGTTCCTATTGTAATGTAGAGCTAATGAGATTCCTTGGGGAGATAAAAGCCATCCCAGCATTGCTGGAACACTAATAATGCTTCCTGAACAAAAAGAAGGCGATTTCTACCATAAGAAACTGCTGATACCTGAAAAAGATCAAAGTGGGTGTCAAATCTGAGGAAGAGGAGTAAGGGAATGACCACCCTCCCTCCCCAACCCAGAGAAGAGCTGGGCAATGGATAAACTGGCCATGGCAAGGGAGTGGAGGGAGAATTAACACCCCCAGGATAAGAGAGATGATGAAAGAAAGCACAAACTGGACAAGATTAAAAAAACAGAAGAGGAAAAAGGGAAAAAATAACCCAAAAAGATCAATACCCAGTTTTACTAATGGCAATAGGATTTCACACCAAAGCAAAGCAAAACAAACTGCATATGCACCAGCTCACTTAAGGTACACACTTTTCTTCCAGCCAAGCTGGAATCAGAAACTAATTTATTCCGGGTGTAGGATGATATTTTGTACATTTCAGGATTTTGTTTTGTTAACTTCACTTTTATGGCTCTGCCTTACCCACTGCTATCTAAGTTATGGGTCACTTTCTAATTCCTCTACCTCTTCTTACAGGGGAAGATGTTCTGGAGAGCACACATCGATTGGGACTGAGCTGCTGCTCTGGACCTTGAAATAGATTTTCAAGAGATCTTGCAGAAAAGCTCAATATTTCACAACTCATCTATTGAAAAACAGTTGCATTTCTTGTCTGAAAAAAGGTAAAACAAGGCAATCTCCTGCAGCACAATTCTGCTAAATAAAACAGCTATTGTTTAACCGAGCACTTGGAGAGTGAGCAAAAGAGACTTTGGTTACATGGAAAAAAAATTCTGGCAAAGAGACTCAATTTTTCACAGAAAGGGCTGTAATGCATTGGAACACACCTTCTTTGTTGGAATGTGCTTCCCAAAGGTGACACGTCCAAAAAATGGCTTTACTGGGCTTTGATGACACTGGTTAGTCATACAGCATTCCCAAAGCTGGAAAATCCATTAAAAAATACAATTTTATAATTCACCAGTGGAGAAAGCTGAGCAAGTGCTTCCTGTAACTGGGATAAGCAGCACACAAGCAAAGACCTAAGATTTAGCTTTGGTCTACCACAGGCCAGGTATGTTCCATGGATGCACGAACCTATCCTAGAAACTAAACAATAACAATACAAACATCACATGGCTAAATTACAACAGCTCTCTCTCTCTCCCCTGGTATTTTATCTCACTGCCAGAAAACACACTTTTCAAAAGTAGGTGCAAAACTTCCTTTAAGAGCCACAACCTTTCTTGCCACTTATTACTGGTTTATTCCCTCAGTGGCACTGAAAACTCCTTCCAATATAAAGGGGTTCTCTAAATCCCCTGGAAGGTTTCTGATTTGTATTTTCTAAACCCTTCTAAGTTCATGGCCTTAACAGTAGCAATGGGCTCTGGAGGCTGATCACAGCGCTAAGAGAAAAAGGGAAAAGGAAAAAAAAAAAAGAGGAAGTTTTTTTAGTAGTGTTTAGATCTTTTACAGTGGAAAACTGCACGAGTGCCTTTGCTCATTCCCAAGGATTCCCATTACTCAAAATCTCTCTAGGAACACATCTGAGTCTCTCTGGAGGGAATGTGGTGCCAAGAGGTGCTGGAAGGATGATGGATGGAATAGGCACTGAGGAACTCACACAAATCCTTTACACACCCTTCCCCACTCCCAGGTCAGGAAAGCACTACCAGACTTCTCTAAAATGTAGGATTTACCCTTTGTTTTCAGAGCTCAGAGTGTGTTTCGGTTATTATTTTGCTTGTTCTGCTTATTTGGGCTGGGTTTATTTTGCCCAAGGTATCTGAACAGAGCCAGGGACTGATCCTGCACAGGAGCACCTGAGCAGGTGACCCTGGAATTGTCCATCTCCTCTCCTTGAACAGCCAGCAGCAGCAGCCTGGAATTTCTCATGCATACATTCATCCTGCATGTGATTTCACTAGGAGATTATTGACAAGAATACATCTTCATACATTACAATATTTATGTGTCCTTGTAGTGGTGAAAATTCCATCCCTGGGATCACACGGCTCACGAACAGCCAGACAGGCACAGACAGCTCCTCTGAGTTTTGGTTCAAATGTGCTTTGGGGAGAAGCATATGAAGCCAAAACAAAACCATTCTGCGGCATGATAAAACTGATGGGAGTATTTAGGTGAGAATAAGGGTGGATCTCCAAGATCAGAATATGAGTTTAAAGCCTCTGCATATGACTTAAACAGCCAAACTGATCACAGGACCCAGCAACACCAGCTATGCTGCTCTTAACTGAGCAGCTTGATAAATGACAATTAATGTTTGACACCAACTCCCAGTCTCATCAACTCACAATTCTGTATTTTTCCTTCTTTTTTGAATGCAAAGTTATGAATATTGCACCATTCTCTAGAATATATATATATTTTTTAACCCTCTGCACAATAAGCTGAAATTATGCAGCCCTCATGTATACTCTTCTGCCCACCAAGGTTTAAGCCCCCAAATCTCTCCTTATTTCCTGTTTTATTCCTCTTCTTGTGTTAGTGGATCAATAGACACGAGGTGTTAAAATAAGGAGGTTTAAGATGAAAACTCCTGTGGAGCTTAAATGTCACACCAACGTGGAAGTCTGAAAAGCCTATTCTTTGCTCCTCGTGCGTCTGCCCTTTCAGCCTTGCCTCTCTTATTTCCCAGCTCCATTCTCTGAATTTAACCCTGCTGGTCTATTCAATGCCAATAAGGCTTATTCACCCCAGGATCAGCTTCAAGGAGTCTCCAGGGAACTGGGAAAATGACCATACACTTGAACAGTAATGGGCCCTCCAGGAGCTGGCCCCCAGATAATACACACTCCTAATAAGAAGGAGAGAGAAAAGCCTTGCTGACACAGCCAATGTTTGCAAACAAAAAGTCAGGACAAATTTAGCTTCATTTGACAGGGTTGGATTGAAGATCAGAGGTCTCTAGTTCTTAACCCACAAAGTCGTGCTGCAACCCTGTGAGGATTTGACAGGCCTGCAGCTCCCCCAGGCAGGGATCTTGGGAGCTCTGGATGACGTTATGTTATCATTGAAGACAGAGTTGGAGGACCTGGGCCAGGTTTTAAAGAGAAACAGCCCTGCCCTTCAGAGGGGTGATGGCTTTTCCAGTGCTGAGGGCAGCAGAGTGGAAGGGCTGCCCAGCCTCCTCCTGGGGGGAGCAGTTACTCATCCCTATTTTCCCTTCCCAGCACAGCCAAACTGGTTAATGCCACGAGGAACACATTTCGGGAACGCTCCGACACCTTTACTGATGGGTTTTTTAATGGCATGAAAACATTTGTTCTGAAGATCCTGCATTA
Organism: Grallaria varia; assembly: GCA_013396735.1. Taxonomy (NCBI): domain Eukaryota; kingdom Metazoa; phylum Chordata; class Aves; order Passeriformes; family Formicariidae; genus Grallaria; species Grallaria varia. The sequence continues at coordinate 2,086,796 of VWZG01012370.1, read as the reverse complement.
TAGAACCTACACTAGTAACTGTAAGAGTTTCTGCAACTATTTTATCTATTTATCTATTTCCTTCATTTTGCTGCTGGTAAATCACTACTCCTGGGGATTATAAATAGTGAAGCTTCAGAGAATAAAATCAAACCAAGCACAGCACCACAGAGAGAAAAATCACCATACTGAACCACAGGACTTTTTAACACCTGTTTTAAAACTTGACAGAGGTCCTAGACTTAACTTCAACTATCAGCTCGATTGTGCAGCATCTATTGATTAGAAAGTGCCACCTCCTTGCATTTTTATCACATTTCTCAGGCAAGAACCTGAGAGCACTCTGCAACCAATTCAGTGAGAGCTCCTGTGAAATCAGCAAGTATTGCCCCAGCCTGAGGGACGCAGAAACTGATCCAAAGAGAGGTTAAGTTGTCCAAGGCAACACAGTGGCAGAGCTCGGAACAAAACCTAAAAAACTAGTATAAAAACCCCACAGACAGCTATTCCACTGGTTACAGGCCACTCTTCCCATGAAGTCTTTCCGGATTTTTTGATAATTTTCTTTTTTTGTAAATGTTAATCCATTTATACATTTGGTATTGTTTTAAGAGAGAACTGGAAAACAGGTACTTAATATTGAGGTCACACCATATTTTAGTGAATTAGGAAGAGAATAAAGATTGCTATTTGTCCATTCTGCAGCCACAGAGGCAGCAGTAAGAGGGGCATTTCGTATTTTCTCACTGACCTCTTCCACTCCTGATCTGAAGGCATCACCTGGACCTGAAGAGAAATGTCCTCTGCTTATTTATGCTCCCTGAGTCCTTAACATGGACATTTAAACAAATTGTACATTTACTCTACTCTGTTATCTTGCTATAGACAACTAAAACTGTATCATGATTTATTGTCATTTAGCACAAATTACAGCAATACCATTTCACCCTTCCAAGTTATCCTAAACGAAAACATCCAGGAAGACAATCTTATGCCCAAATGAGTGTCTAACCAACCACACAGAGTGGGAAATTGAGATATGGCAAGTAATTACAGAACCTTCCCTTTCTTCCACTGCAAAAGTTACTTTAAAGCACACTGATAAACAAATGCTGTTTTACTTCCTGCTGTATTACCCTACTCGATGCTAAAAAAAAAAGAACATTTAATCCACCAATCTCTGGGGTGAAGAATCAACTACAACAAAATTTTGCTTCAGTGCTCGGCAGAGAGGGAGACCAACCAAGCTCCCCAAAAGCTGTCCTTTGATCTCTGGCAGGTTAAAATCACAGGTCAACTGTCCTCCCTCCTGACTGCACTGGAAATCTTGGAAGGGAGATGCACAAATACAGTCACTATGCCCCATTCCTGACCTCTGTTTTTATGCCCTTTCGAGTCCCTGACCCCCATTTGCTTCACAAACTACAAACACGGATGAAAGGAAGCTGGAGACTCCAGCTCCTTGAACTGTGGCTTGAAGGGAAGGAAACTGGAATTTAAACCAGGATCAATCTGACCTTACAGCATTTTGACAAGAGGCCTTCAAAGAGAAATCTTCTCTTCCTTGAAAATAGAGAGAGATAGAGCTTTCTAAAATACACTTTAACCTTCTCAGTAGTTTTATTTTTACTGTTCCCATTCTCCCATCCATCTTTCCTTACTTTCTGGCATGGCAATTGTTCCAGTAAGTCACTCTGTCTGCTTACACCATCATGGGAAGAGGAGCAGGCAAAGTAATATCATGGAAAAAATATCCAAACTCATTTTGGAAAGTGAGTTCTGCTGAGTTATTAAACTCAAGCCCCAAGGAGACGGGGACAACTAAGCCAAATGAAAACAACAAAACAAAACCCAAATGAACCTGAAACAGTCCTTGCTTCCCCAAAAGATTCAAACTAAGGAAAGAGTGCCCCAAGACTCCTCATGACATTCTAAGGCTAGTGGAGTATAATCTCCAGTTTCCTATTCCAAACCATGGACTGAAACTGTGATGGGAAATAAATCCAAATTAAACAAAGCAGAAGTGATCTTCTTTTCTACTCACAGTTTTCCATCATTACAGATTATTGTTTGTTATTTGCAAGTTGTGATGACAAATAATAAATTCTGAATTTTTCACCGTAAGGGCCCAGATATTTAAAAAAACCCCACATACCCAATGTGTCTTTAGATAGAGAGAAATGATGTGAGACTTACCTTTTGAAAAACTTGATAGTTGGATTTAGACCATATGTCAAGCTAGAAAAGGAAAAAAAAAGTTATATATTAGCACACATAAAGCAGCAGCTGTTCAAATTAGAAGAGCAAACAGATCAACAGAGACATAGCTCTCAGTTCATTATTTTGACCCACTGCCTTCACCTGCTGCCATCCAAGAAAGGGAATTAAAAATATACGATTTCCTTTGTATTGCAATGAAGAATGAACACAGTTCAGCAGAGTTTCAATAAAAATATTACATATACAAAACCTGTTGAATTAATGTGCTCTCTTTAAAAAGCAAAATCTTCATTTGTATGGAGTTGTGGATCATCTATGGAAATATTCATCAGCCTTAGTAAAAATGCCCTCATTTTAGAAGCAGACTAAGTTTATGCTTGTCTTGTGTTGAATAAGTGATTCAGTTACAAACGACACAAAGAACATTTAGCTGAATTAAGCCAAAGCTCTGGTCCACTGGGGCTAAATAAAACATCCCTTAGGAAACTGCATTTACATTTGCAGACAAAAATCATACTAAAAGAGATTTAAGGTTGTAAACAGCTGCACACATCCATGACTTAAATTAGTGTGCTCAACTATACACAAACTAAAAGAACAAAACTGAAATGTAAGGTTTTTAGCCCCCAGCCCCAGAAGGTAAGGCTGGGTTAACAACCCTTGGTACACAACCCAATGGGTCATGTCTTAAAACAATTAAAACTGACATGCTAATGGCTCTTTCAGCCCAGCCTTGTGCAATTTCTTGTATTCTGACAAGGAAAAGCAGCAGGAAAAAAAAAACCAAGAGGAATTTCCAGTCCCAGGCTTGCAAATCACTTCTTTTTCTACAGATCCCAGTGTACTCAACAATTGTACATGCACAAAACTTGTCACAGGAAAGGTGTTTGATGCAGCACTAACATCTAATCTTAGACTGTAATGAAGAAAAATTTTTGAATGAATTTATGAAGCAGGGGTGGCTCCTCTAGTGCCTGATACCATGGCTGGACACGTGTTCTCAAAGTGGGGGTTTATCTGCTTTACTGGTACAGTTGACTCCTTTAATTCTGACTTACGTTCCCAGAAATTCTAACTGATATTAGAAGTCTTTTAAAAGACACACGAAGAGCCTGAAATTAAGGAAGTGATGTCAAGTGAGTAAAACACATTACAGGGGATGAGGGGAGAAGGGGGGAAGGATCTGAACCTGCATGATTAATTCACAGTGCTAAAAACGTTCAGAATGCTGAAAGCTCTCATTCTTTTTATGAGTAACATTATTAAGTGGCCCATGTCCAAATATTGGTACAGCTGAGACTCTTGTAACCCCAATCCTCAGCCTGGACAGGAGGTGATGTTAAAGACTTGAGAAATCCCTTCAGGATCGATGTTTCTTGGCTCAGGACGGCTGACCTTGCCGTGAGACAAAAGGTAATGTCTCAGTGTCTTTCCCAGGCTGGATGAAGACACAAGTACCCCGAGGCACGTCCCTACAAACCTTTTTACATTTCCTGGCTCTTGGGGCGGGATCAAGAACCTGTGTGAACACCAGCACACGGAGGATTCAGCCCAGACTTGGACCCAGGATTGATTCACATGCTATTATTCAACCTGTGCCTGCTGGGAAAGCAGCACTGCACTTCCACATTAGAAAAGTCTACACTTGAAAATAAAAAATTAATGTGTATTTTTTAAAAAAACTGTTTTCACGTAATTTAAGGCTTTCTTTGACTGCAGAGCTGCTATAATTGGAATGTATATATGGCTTTGCTAATCTCTAGTGATCAAACCAAGTGTGTGATCCTCTCTAGTTAGACTCAAAAAAAGTCCACTTCAGATGCTGCTTTAAGATGAGTCCAACAGGTTCTGAATGTTCATTAGTTGGCACAGAGAAGGAAAAGCTGAAAAAGTAATGAATGTCTGTCTTAAAGACCTGATATTCTCCATGTTAAAAAAAAAAAAGAAAGAAAAAAGAAGAAAAAGCCCCCCCCCCCCCTCCATGCACACATCCTAAACGAGTGCCCACCTTTCCCCCTGAAACTGAGGATTAAGGCAGAGGCAGATTAAAGAATGCATCGTTATAGGTCTATTATTCTCCAACTTTTCACTTTCAATCAAGGCACACATTTGTAACTAAAAAACTGCTGAAAGCACAATTTCAGGGCATCCTCTGCATGTGAATTAAACTGGGGCTTTCTTTCCCAGTGCCCCCTCTCCCCACCCATCCCCAGCAGCTCTAACAAGAGGCCACTTTCTGAAGGTCGTCTGAACGATTTCAAAGGCGGTAACAAATCAGAATGTTCCTGCATCTGATATCAAACAGGTCCGGTGCCAACACTTATTAGAGAAATCAGATTCAACCCCCCCTTCACCCAAACACACACACATCCAGCTTTGAAGTGGTGGGAATGCAGGGATCAGAAATTACCCGAGAGACAGCTCTGCCTGTCTTTGAAGCTTTCCTTTGATACGACTATTTCTTTTCCTCTCTTACGCCAGGAGGCTAAAAGCTGCCTTTTCTTATTGATATGGGGTAATTAATGAAGCCATAGCATTAACATAACCCAAGTTCCTTAACATGAGAATTCAACAGAGACACTTAAGTTTCTTTAGTTAAGTCTAAGGGATGCAAAAATAAGAATTTGGTAGCGATGTGAAGTACCCACTCTAAATATGCCCTGGCAAGGTGGTTCTTGGCCTCCACATATACCAAAAATTCCCAATATGTTTTTATTTTTTGTTGGCAGACTAACGACTCAGCTGACCATACACCTGCCCTGTGAGGGTGAGCTGCACAGCATAATTTATTTAAGAATTAGGACAACACTAGTAATTAATTACTATCCATGGTTAAATTCCAGTGCACAATGAGTATGTCACAATTTGAAATTCAGGGTGGCACTGTGCCATCACTAAAATCATGAGGCTAATTAAAATGCAGCAGCCTGTGGTGGACATGATGGGTTAGGATGGTGAGAGCAAGGGACTGCAGAGTGAGCAGGTACAGCACCCAGACATGTCAGAGCCTGCCAGTTCTCACCTATTGTTTTTGCAAAGTGTCACCAAAAATGTCAAAGTTATGCAGCTGGCAACTTGGCAAAGACATATTCTGCAGGGTCTGTGAATAATTCACGAGAGAAGTACATGAAGCACTTAAGGAATGCAATGATTCTGTCTGTATAAGCAAAGCTTGAAAATAGAAAGCCAGAATGGAGCGTCTTGTTTTACTTACCGCAAACTTAAAATTCCTATTTTTTCATCTTAATTTTGAAAGTATTTAAATCCACTACAGAGAGGACCCAATTTAACAAGACTTCACAGCAGAAACCACCTGAAGCTTTCATGTAAGTACCTGTCAAACTACACAGCACAACATGTGAGGACACAGCAAGATAAAGCAACTTGGAAAATGCAACGTCAGCTTTCCTGGGTACCTGCTGGTATGTCACTGTGCAGTTCCACAGCTAGGAAAAATACCCGTATTTGGGGTTTTTCCAGACTTGCCTGACTAAACAACCAGAAGGCTATCAACAACTCTGCTGTTTGCGCTCAACTCTTCTCTTTTTCTTCCCAGTACTGCAAAATTTGCAAAACTGTATTTTCAGTAATGTGACACCCTTATCAGTAAGGAAACCTCCCTGCGCACAGCCCATTTCTCCCTTACAGTCCATGTGGCCAGTGATGCCCAGTTCTCCTTTTACTGAATACCACTGAATGCATCTGGTTGCCCCAAACGTGGCTGTGCTTGAAGAAAGGCCCTCAACGAAGTTCACTTTTGTTACTGAAAGGACTTTGCAACTTTTGCAGTTTGGAGGGTGACTCAACAGACCCTCATCCAGCTGTTTAGGTGTAAAGAAGCATAATGACTTCTCCAGTGTCCCTCAATGTGGCTCACAGGAAAGACAGGTGCTTCAGCATTGGCATATTGCATGATAGCACCTAGTTTATCTTCTCACTGCTGTTTACAAATATTAAATGCTCCCTGGGAATATATAAGCTAACTCCCCAATCAACAATAACTGTAAACTGCTCACTGGAAAAATGATCACCTCCTACTGCGTTCCTGAGGGTTCTCCATATTTCTGGTATTTAATAAAGATGATACTCACTGATGTTTTCTTATTCTTCCCTGTCTCTCCTGAACACCAGTGCATTTTTCACACTATCAGGCTACAAACTGAGAAGTCAGAATCGTATGGTGAAACCTCACAGAAGTTCTTTCTCAACAGCATCTGTTGTGACAGGGAAGGAATTGCAATGGACTGTGTTTGTAACCGACTGTAATCGCTCATTCCCAGCAGGCACAATAAAGAAAGCAAGTCATTTAAAGAGCACAATCTTATTCTTATTCTCCAATTACCAGTGTAGTTAATTAGGGGGAAAAAAAAAAAAGGAGCTCACTGTTTGTCAATATGGGTTCCAGTTGGCAAAACTAGCAAGCTACGCACTTATTTAATCTTCCAAGCCAAATTTACTCATGATTTAAGTGGTTCCAACTCCAATTCTACTTTAGTCAAATGCGATGTTCCTATTTATACCTAAAGCGCAGACTTGCAGTTTGTAAAATCCCTGGAATGCCCAATGGAACAGCAAAGTGCCACATTAAAGGTCACAGGAGGGACACTCGTGGGAGAAGTCACAGCCCAGGTTTGGGCACAGAAAGCTAAATCAGTAGGAAACAGACTTCCCTGCAGACTGGCTTAAAGCAAGAAGATAAGCCAGGTGTTAACACTGATGCTCAGGAGGAGCTGAACTGCTCCCCACTGACAGCAGGCAAAGGTTAGTGCCCTGTGCCCAGAGCTGGCCCTGGCAGGTCCTGCTGTCCCCTGGCAGCCAACGATGGCAGAGGAGCAGTGTGAGGCCCTCCAGAGAGTTAACCTTGAGCTGAACAGAAGCCCAACGCCAGATGCTGAGTTTCAGAAAGGAACTCCTTACTTAGCTTTTCAGCACATATAGCATTATTGTATTTCAAGGGAGCTTCAAAGGAAACTGGATTCATCAGAGAAAACGAGCACACCCAAATGAAGTGTGACACAGGAATCCATCACCCACTGTCACTGCTCTTTTGGCAGACTATTATTTCACTTCCATGCAGAACTTGGGGTGAAGAGGGGCTGGGGTTATAACTGTGTATTTATATGCTAATATACAGGGACTATAGAGCAGCTGCTTCTGTGGCAAACTGGTATTTAAACCTGCATATTTGAATAATGCAAATCAAAATCACGCAGTTTTCATTTTACTGCTTCTCAGGCCAGTCCCCCGCCCTTCGAGGGAGAATCTCTCACCTGGGAAATGCAGCTGCACCATTTCCTTCAGCAGCTCAGCTCCTGGCCTCTTCCAGAGAACACAGGCTCAGAGGCACTGAACTCTGGGTCAGTATAGTATACAACGTGCTCCAATGTGCTAAAACCATTATCACTTCTGAAAGGAAAAGAAGTCTCACCTCATTATAACATGGCCTATGGGTGCCAAATACTCATCTTGATATAATGAACTTTTTATTTTAATAGGCTTAATAGTCAGAAGAGAAAGCTCCAGAGAGACAATGTGAAACATGGAGGTATTTAGTGCTGTTACTGGCAACAGAGAGTCCTGGCGGATGTCTCTGTAAGAGACACCATTCCACTCTGGAAAGAGAACCAAGTGGAGCTGAAGGCCATCAGGTCCCGTTAACATCTCCGGATGCACTAAAGAGAACCATATGGAGTGTGTGCAGGCACAGGAAATCTCAAGGTTCAAGCAGGGTGAACTATTCACAACACAAATCACTTGTGGAAACAGGTGATTGCTGTAGTAGCTGCTGTCCAAGATGTGCAGCCACTGACATGCAAATTATCGAGGACTTACCTACACACGATCCTCTCTGTTGTGTTTATCACGTTGAGCACAAAACCAACCCAAGATTTCCCAATGGCTCTCAGAAAAGAGAAAGATGAACCCTGGGCTACTGATGTGCTGCTACACTGCAAAAAGGTTTTCTCAGCAGACACCACGAAGGCAGCAACTGGGGCTAAGGTGGTAAATTAGATATTCAAGGAAAGGCTTCAGAGCTTAGAAAGAAGCCAGAGATCTGAGTATGCAAAATCCAAGCAAAGCACAACAGATTTAAACCAGTGCATTCTGCAAACACCCACAGCCTTTGTGAGCTCTACATTCCCAGTGTACTTGTGAGGGGGATCCCTGTTTTCTGCCATGTAAATACCAGGTAAAAATGAAATGCAGTGTTGCTGGCTAGGCCACAACCCACCTTGCCATCCTCAGTGTAGACATTCTCGTTGTACCCTTTGACGATCGTGCGGTCAATGAAGAGGCTCCTCATCACCACTATCACTTTTAACACTTTTCCTAAGGTAACCTGTGAAGAGCAGAAGGACAAAAACAAGCTGAAGGCGAGTCAAGGGTGTCTGAATTCATAAGACCATCAAGTTAACAGCTTAAGTTGATGCAATTTCAGTTTTCAGTATTTTATAGAGCGACCAAAATAAAAGATCTAAAAGCAGTGTGTGTTATGAGGAAGAGAGAGACTATAAAGTGCAGAACAAACAAACATTCATTTGCAACTGAAAATGTATGAGTTCACAGAATTCCCCTGTGCAGACATGACACTGCCAAGCAATTCTCTCCATTTTATTAACACCACAACTCAATAACTTGTCAAAAACAATGGGCAAATGTGATTATTTTCGATGAATTTGATATTCTCCAATGTAAGTCCACTTAGAGAAAAACAATTTGAAGGAAGAATTGGACTCTCCTAATGCTGGCTTGTAAAAGCATGCCATGAGTTTAATGGTAAACATTTCCAGCCCAACAGAAATGTAAAATTATTTCAAAGAAACCAACAGCTTAAAGTGAAAATGTTACATTTTCAAAGGTTTAATTTTCTCCTGTCGAACTGCTAAAGTGCAAAGAATAAAACTAATATCATGGAAAACATATAGGGTCAGTCAAAGTATAACAACAGAAATAAGCCTAAACTGTATTATTGACAAAAATGCAATAATGAAGGCATTTTAATCTAAAAATCAATTTACATTTCAAAGATGAACTTGCACTTCAATACGGTTAAGATGTGTGTCTAACAAGAATCCTGTCTTTATATTTTGTTATACAGAGATTATCAGAGTTTTTCCTCACCCACAAAAGCACAAAACCCAGATAAAGGAATAATTAGTTCATTTTAATATTTCCCAACTGGCAGCAGCTCCTTTTCTGCCAGCGTTCCAACATTCCATTCTGCATAGATTAAAACACCCCAGGACAATGGTGTTGGTACTGCTGACCTCAGCAGACAAATCCATACCCAAAGGGATCAGTCCATAAGCATCTTCAGTGATTTGTTACATGTTTTTGCCTTTTAACTTCTGCTAATGACTCCATCACCTTGTTCAAATCTGGTAACTCCAGGGTGGTGCTGACTAACCACACCTGGAGGGCCAGGATGCTTTTCCCTCTAAGGAGGAGGATGGAAAATCCAGCACAAAGGCTCTGCTTAAAGTGGATGCAGGGAAGTCTTGGAGGAGGAAATGGAGGTAGGAAATGGGGTGACCATACAGAGGTTTGCAAAAATTACCCAAATGACTGTAAATCCTGCACTTTATAATCACAAACCAGCAGTGAAGAGCTACAAATGACAAATCTTTGGCATGGGACAGGGAGAACTCCAGGAGAGCCTAAAACAACAAGGAAGGACAAGTCCACAGCAAGAGAGTGGGCAGGGAAATGAGAAGGAAAAAATCAATGACAGCCTTCAAGAAAGCAGGGTTGCCAGGCATAAGACTGCAAGAACATAAGGAGAAAAAGTGGGTCAGAAAATAGGTAAACTTCTGAAGGACAGTAACTTGTCCCAAGGCCTGAGCCATGCACACACCATGAGTACCATGTTTTGGTCTCGGGTGCCATCAATTTTGGTTTCAGTGTAGTATCTTGTCAAGGGTACTCTGCAACAAGACCTAGCTGGTCTGCAAATACAGAAAGAGCAATGAAAGAAACTTTGAGAAAAGCTGCCAGCATATTTAGAGTTAACAGGTTTTTCTTTCTTTTTCTTCCTTATTAAGGCTGGCACCTCACTAGGATATAGGTTGGCTGAGAGAACTGACTTTCCTCTTTATGACATCTCACCCTGCCAGGTAGAAATAAACCTGAGGTTGATCTGAAGCCTGTGTGGGATGTTCCTGAAAACCCCCAGAGTGAACAGTGGACCGTAACAAGTGTGTGGCACTGCAGCTGTCTTGTACCACTCTTACTTTGACACGAGATTCCCACAGATTTTATGCTGGTTGGGAGAGAGATGAAGACTTTCAGGTGATTTTTGTAGGACTGCATCATTAGTTAAGTCTGACAGAAGCAGAAAATTCTGTAAAACTGAGCATAGCTCAGGGAAATTACAGTTCATCATTTTAACAGCACTGAAAGAATGAGGGTAGTAGCACAAAGAATGAACAACAGCCTGTCACTAGACTGGAGGATGCTGTTAGATTTCAAAGCCAAAAGTATGTTCCACAGCTATTTTCAGGGTGAAGCACATTCCATATTGTACACAGAAGATGCAACACCCTTTATTTTTTCCTCTAGTAATCAAGATTTGTAACTATTTTCAGGACTTAATGTTTTTGTTCAGCTCAAATGTGTTTTACACATCATGTTTTCAGCAAACCATTTTCTTTCAATTCCTGCTCAACCTGGCTACTTGGAGTCTGTGGTAAGAAAAGATCTATGTATGAAATATAATCTACACTATAGTCCCTACAGGTCACCCAAAGGAAGGTAATAATAAACTAATGGCTTTGGTAAAACAGGAATTTGATAGTTTTACCCCAAGCTCCAACAGTGCAGGTCAAGACTCATCCAGATGGTCCCTATTAAATGGGCACCAAAATGTCCCTGCATTTCCAGAGGTGCCAACTGAAAGAAATGTTTCTCCTTATACAGAAAAGATACTTTTCAATTGTGACAAAAAGGAAACAATTTCCTTTCTGAGCCAACTTTTCCTATTAAATTTCAGCTTCTCCTGTCGATATCCTGTTAAGACAGCACTTGGCTTTTTAATATTTTGCCTGAAGGATATATGCCAACTTGTCCTTGATGTAGAAAATTCTAATTCAAATCAATACATGTACAAGGTCACTTTAAAATTCAATTAATATGAATGAAAAAAATATGCCCCACAGTTCTGTGAGCTGAAAATGGAACAGTTGCAAGTTAAATACTTCTGTAGCTTCTGTTTTGGGCTGTGTAATAACAATGTACTTCTAACTTCCTTTTAACTAAAGCATACTAAATTCAGGCAGTTAAGTTATTCATAAATCCCCTGCTTCCTAAAATGGAAAGCTCCAGAAGAAGGTAGGACAGGCAGCTGATTGAAATCTGCACCTTCTCTGACAAAGATATATAAAATAAAAATCTTCTTGAAATATCCCAGTTTTAAAAATATTTTGTCTATCACCAAGATAAATCTCAAGGAGCATCTGACACACATAATATGCCAAGAAAGGGGGAAGGGGAAAGGGAACAATCAGGGAGAATGACTTAGATAATTTCTTGTAAGACTGCTAAAAAAAGTTCCCATTTAACACCACTTATAACCAGAACAGAAATAAGTACCTTTGCAAGTAATTCAGAACCAGGGTCTGAATGAGTTTACCAACTGAAAAGGATGAAAGTTAATTTACCATGGCACAACTCTGCCTGGAGGAAACACTTTGAAATCCCCCCCCGTTCTGTTTTGCCTCCTCATTGCGACCAGTATCACGTGAAAAGCCCTTTTATGAACAATTTAAACAAGGCATTTACAAATGTTCTTTCTTTAAATTTATTTAAGCTTGAGATCAGGAAAATGTATGCTGACAACAGTGAGCCCCAACACTTTCCAAAAAAATTCCCAAAGCTGCAGATTCCCCCTCAGCATTCCAGGGAATTTTGCTGCTGATTTGAACTGCAGATGCTCTGCAATGCAGAACTAGAAGAAAGAAAACATTATTTTCAGTTAACATGGGCACCTCCCTGCTTCTATAAAAAGGAGCACAAGTTTGTGTGAGGTTTTGATTCACCTCAGAAATAAGGCAACATCCAAGCAGAGACGTAACCAAGCTACAGATTTCCAGCAAAAGGCCAGACATCTGCTCCTTGCCACAGAACCAGCCAGAAGCTCGCACTCCCACTTGCAGATCTTTCTTACTAATCAGTACACTGCGTGGAAATCATATTTATGTATGCTGAAAAATAAGGGTTTGTATTAAAAATAAAGTTTAAAACCCCCCAAACACCCAGACTTTCAACTAGTTATTTTTTCCCTATCATTTTTTATGGCTCATCTGCTGCTGGTATGAAGGCTGAGCCTTCCCTCACATGCTCATTATTCTTTAATGATGCCTATTTGTAAATAGCAAGATAAGATGCAATTAAGCCATTAGAGTCTAAATAAACAAACATACTAATTAGGTTCTTTACAAGCATTTCTTTTTTTATGCAAGGGCTGGAATTTACCTTTCATTAGTCTAACCTAATTGCAATAGTGCCTGATAAAAAGTCAACATAAATGAAGGACTTTAAATGATTCCACTGTATTAAGGATGAGCTGGTGCTCTTCTCCCTCAGTAACATTCCATATTCTCTTAATAATGAAAAAAATCTGGCCCAGGCTGTCGTTCAGAGCGTCAAGGACAGATTTTGTCAGTGCCAGTCACACCTAGGGAAAGGTTGCATGAGTCCATCCAAGAGATGAAACTCTTTTTTCCATTCTAAATTACAGCACACCAGGAATTTCACAGGGATGAAAATGATGTCTGGTCTTGCACAATACAAACCCATGGGAATATCAACACACCTCTGGGCTTCAGGCACAGCAACCCTATGGAGGGAGCAAAGCTGAACACATTTCTCACAGGTCTGTTTCTACTCCTGTTCCCTTTCCCATCAAAAGACTCTTTCTCATCTTCCTCACTCTTACATTAGACAAGCAGAAAATAAGTTACAATTTACTTGCAAACCCCTACTCACATTCTTTGTTAATCCAAGACATTCTTGCCCTGCATGTGTCACCTCAAATTCTGGTTTTAATGTTTTTTAAATGTTGGTTCTCCATCTTAAGGCACAGACTGTGAAGCCACTGCAGTCATGAGTCCCACTGGGAGCTCAGGAGTGACTCCTCCAGCTCATACAAGAGATCCTTGAACATCCCAGGAGTTCCACCAGACGTCACAACCAAGCTAATTCTCCAAACTAAATGAATATTCATCCTAAGGGACTAAAAATTAGGTGCCTAAGCCACCAAACATGACCATCAGATCCATATCCCTTCCACGAACCTGCCTTTTTATCCAGTGCCCACTGGTTTCCTAATAAACCACCCCACAGGTAAGAAGAAATGCTTACACTGCAGAGAGTTTTGCAGAAAAGAGACTGTTTTCGAAATAACAGCACTGAATTGTTTCCAGTCAATACTGATTTCAAATTACTTTGCAAACCCCCCCCGCCATTCCCAGTTCTCCAACATCTGGGTCCCTCGCACAGAAATCAGTTTGGTGCCTTTCTTATTGGGCAAATGATAAACTTCAGAATCCATTTTCCCAGCAAAAATAATGATTTTATGTAAAACACTGATAAACAAAAATGAGACACAAAGAATTATTCAGGGAACAGATGTCTGGCCTATTTGCAATTAATACAACCCACTGCAATACAATCAGACTGCTTAAAATGCTGGGAACAAGATCTGAAAGTTCAAATGCAAATGTGTCTGATTTTACGGAGAATGAATAAAATAGTATGAAAACCTGTTTTGTATTTTTAGAGGAGAGATCTATTAAAAATCTAAGCAGCACCATAAATTTATAAAAATTAATTTACAATCAAAAATTTTTAAGACAACCTGAAAAGAAGAAATTCTGATTTCTGCCACGAGTTTGGCAGAAACAATTCAGTTTTTCAGACTGGAAGTTACAGATATCATGAAACAGAAATGGCAGAAAACAGATCAATTACCTGCAAAAATATTTACCCAGTTTGTAACTTCTGTAGTAGTTCTTTACAAATACTGGGGATGCACAGAATTTCAAAACAAAGTAATGCCCAGATGTAAACACGAAAATAAGTTTCTACCCCTGAGCAGGACTAGCTGGGTACAGGATGCTAAGGAAGTCATATTTGTCAGCTGGAAACATAGGGCTAAGTTTTACTGCTCAATAAAATATTTCTGATATGAATGAATTGTACACAGGATTTCTTTCACACAAAAAATATTCTTAATGTTGGTAATGGAAACAAGGTGTGTGGAACAGTCATAAAAGAATTTGATGTGTAATTATTATACTAGGAAAAAACAGTATGTATCCAGGAATACAGCTAATTATTTAAAAAAAAATAATAGTCAAGGTATTTTTCATTAATTAAAAACCAGTTAATGTTTTCTCAATATACCAGATGAGGTTTACCTATTTACAATTTCTGGCATTTGACCAACAAAATCCCACAAAAACCTTAAGGAGCCCACAGTTCCCTCTGCTGCTGCTGGAAATTAATTTTGCAGAACACACTTATTAAAGCTGATATAATTCTATGTTTAGTCTATTTTATATGTAGCACGATTAAAAGATTAATTGAAAAATCACTCCTGAAGATTGGGATTAACCAGCACCTTGAAACGCCAAGATAAACCGCCTTTAAAGTCAGTGCAGGATTTCACACTGCTCGGAAAGGGTTCCATTATTTATGTGTTTGGCCTGTGTAGCACAAATCCAGACTAATGAGGTACAATTGCTGTGCATAAATCTGAAGTATAAAACGACTCCTTATTGTGAGGTTGCTGCTTCCTGCAGACAAGACTGGGAGGCTGCAACTTTTCTTGATCTCAGATCTTCATGACCTGAGAAATAGTTTATTTTCCTTTTTGCTCAGAGTTCCCAGCTTCTGTGAGAGCTGTGCCCTGGGCAGGAGAGCCCAGGTGAGCACAAGGGTTAATTGCCAGGAGAGTTTGACCAACAGGCTCCCACGGCTGCTACTTATTATGGAAACATGGAATTGCAGGGTTGGAAGGGACCTCTAGAGATGCTGCAGTCCAACCTCCCTGCCAGGGCAGGGTCACCTGGAGAGGTGACACAGGAAGGTGTCCAGGTGGGTTTGGGATGCCACCACAGAGGGAGACTCCACACCCTCCCTGGGCACCTGTTCCAGGGCTCTGTGGGAAGCTCTTGCTCACATTGAGGTGAAACATCTTGTGTTTTAGTTTACGGTCATTGCTCCTCATCCTGTCGCTGGGCACCGCCGGAAAGAGCCTGGCACTGTCCTCTTGACACCTGGAGATATTTATGTGCATTACTGAGATCCCCTCTCAGCCCTGTCTTCTCCAGGCTAACCAGGGCCTGCTCCCTCAGCCTCTCCTCCTCAGAGAGATGCTCCAGACCCCTCATCACCTTCACAGCCTCATGGACCCACTCCAGCACCTCCTTGTTCTTCTTGAAGAGGACACCCTCCTGAAACACCCAATGAATCTCAACAGTGCAAGTCCCCCCCCTACAGCTAAGGACATGCACTGATTGCCACGTGCACATGAAGCTGGAGAGCCTGGGGATGCAACTTGCTGGACTGGGTCTTCTTCCTAAAGATGATTTGTTTGGCAAAGGCCCCAACATTTCTGAAGTTTCAAGGAGTCACAGAGGCATCCCTTTCCCCTTCTTCCCCATCTCCTTTCCAATCATATCACATTTCTAAGATATGGGCAGTGCTTACCAGTGCATTTGAAGATGAATACAAGTTCTTTTTTCTGGTAGATGGAATGACTGTTTAATTGTATAAAGGACCTTCCTAAGCAATGGCAGGTATGATATGAACAGTCTAAGGATGACAATGGCTGAGATTATCCAGTTCGTTCATAAACTCTGGGCAAACAGGATGGTGTGAATTATTTTTAAATAAAATGAGCATTATCTAAACACTTTGGTATTGTGCTAAACCACAGTGCTGCAAGGGAGCAGCTCCAGATGCGACTTGGGCCAAGTTCAGAGCGAGAAATCAGAGGTGGTGGAGAAAGCTCCCTCCTTCTGGGGGAAGGTGCTCTCCCCACTGCCCATCCTGCAGCACCTTCCCCTGAAGGAGCCGTGTCTGGAAACAGCAAAAGCTTTTGTAGCAGTCAGGGCCAGATGGAAAGTGCCATATTGGCAACATCAACTGAGACAGATGGGGAAGAGGGAAAACCTGACTAAAAGAAAAAATGATAAACCCATCACACAATCACATACAAAAATACTTTAAAAACAATCTTTTTGATCTCTGATCCAAGGAAAATGTGCACAGCACTGGTTCAACACAGGGCTGCGATCTTGTAGCAACAAAAATGTCCTTGATTTAGAGAGCAACTGCCACGTGGAATTCACTCCATTACTGCTGCTGGGAAGAGGGGTGCTTTTACAGTCATCACCCTACCTTATTCCTTAGTCACATCCCAGATAATTTACCTTATTTCCTAATTGTGCCTTGATCTTGAACAGCATCATCTATTTTCTGGACTCAAAAAGCCATCAGAAGTACAAGGTACTTCTATATGCAAAGAGGGGCTCTGAGAGAATGGAAAGGGTGAAAAGAAGCAAACGGACATTTTTCTATAGCAAAATAGATAAACATACAGTCAGCTTAAGAGGAAATGTAAAAACTTCCAAGACTTATAGCTTCTTAAGGCTGCACTGATGAATTCCATTCTTTTCTGGCAAATATTGTTCCACTTGGTGAATCCAACAATTGCAGATTAAATGTTTTAATGCCAGCTGTTTATTTTAACCTCTGACTCAAGTTAATCTCTTGTGAATTTGGGGCTGTTCAAAGAAAGTTAATAACAAGATGTTAGACAGTTGATTAATTAAAACTAAACACAATTCAAAATAATTTAAAATTAATCACAGCAATGCCTACTATAGAGAAATTAACAGAACCGTAGAAAAATGCAGGCAAAAATCTAACCCTAAGAGTGTTTTAAAGTCAATAAGCTCACAATATAAAATCTAAGGCACAACCCTAATACTTGCTTGTATTGACTCATCCGTTTTGTTTTGACAAAATACCTGATTTTCAGACTCAGTGTTTTTGGAACAAGAACTACACCGACATGGACACTTCACCCAGACCTTTTGTAACAGTCTGTGTGAGAAAGGAAAAAGTAAAAGAAAGTGCCATGAGAAATGTGAGATGGAAAAGGCCAAACTGGCCTCAATTCTTCATCTGTGTATACGGTATATTTTCTTAAATTTTTAAGTCTTTTTTCTTTTTAAATTCCCTGAATTTATTTAAAATTTGGCAAAATATGTGACTTCTGTCTTTCACCCTGCTAGAAGAAAATCAGCATCCACGCTACAGACCCCACTTCCACGTTCCTGCCTCAGAGTAAGAGCTTTAAAGACCCCTCTCGTGTAGCACAACAGCTGCCTGTGGAAACGGATGCGAACAATGGGTTCCTCTGGAATGAAATCTTGCTTGGTCAGGCAGAAACAACTGGAATGTATTGGACTTGTTTATCTCTAATCCAGCCTTTACTGCTCATTTACTTCAAAGGCAAATTCTTAACTTCATCATATAACAGAAACTCACTGACCCAAGAACAATGTGAACAAATTTAAATCATATTGGTTTCCGTCTTTTCTTCCTCACAATCCTCTCTTCCTTCTCAATTATCATGATTAAGAATCACTCATTGCCAAGTCTGCTGAAAAACATAGTGAATATTTGAGTTTGTGCTCACAGTTCTGCAATCACATTTAACAATAAAAAAACCCAATAGATCTTTCATTTAAAAGGGAAATTCTTCTTATTACTTATTACTCATTTGCCTAAGAGAAAGAAAGATGCTGCACTGCTGTGACAAATGAATGGTATGTTTCTGAAAAAAGAGGAATTATCTTTAATAGCCTGCATTTTAGGGACAATGATTCAATCTGTTAAGAAAATTCAACTCAAGAGATTAAATGATCCAACTTACCAGAAGCATTGCAGAGGTTCCATTTGGCCGGGATAGCTGGATAGACATTTCAGGGAACATCCTATCAATCCGATTGATCACATCATCAACGTATCTACCAACCAAACCAAAACAGCAGCATTAACACACAGGCCCCTTCTCACAGACTCGGATTATTACTCCTTTTTAACAACATTCATGGGACTTCACTGAATTAACTCTGCATGTTCTCAAAAAACACACACAAGTATTACTCAAAAAATCATTGATAAAAGGAAACAAACCAAAGCCCTATTGCAAGTTGTTTGGAAAATTAATTACTCTGTTTTTAAAAACAAGCACTTAATTTTTAGTCCAAATCTGTCAGTTTCAAACTCCTGCCACTGCTTCTATACCTTCTCCTCAGGGGTCGAAGGATACATGACCAAAATTACTCTTTCATCATAGGAATTCAGAGCCTGTTATGTCCTTATTCTCCCTTTGATAAACTAAACTGATAGAGGTGTTATCGAAGTCTTCAGACTATTCTTCCAGGTGCTTTTGTTCCTGAATCTTTCTGATTTATTTCATGCACTGGTGACTCTGAAATTGCCTAGTATATCCAGGAGTTTCTCTGGAGTGATCAAACAAAAAGGTAAAATAACATCCTTCCTGCTGGGTATAACCCCTCTGTTTCTGCAGGCCACGGTGAGCTGACACACAGTTGTCTTGTTCCCTGGGATCAGATTAAGAGTTGACATTCATTAACACTGTAAACAGCCTTACAGAGACCTTGCTTCCCAGGACACGTCACCCCATCCCGTGGGCAAGTCTCACATCCTTCAGCCACTCCTCTGGACACATTAAAATCCAAATATTTGCTTCAGCAGAGTTTCCAGGAGTGTCAGTATTATCTGCACACTGACCTGTCCTCAGGGGCTATTTTTATTTCTCCTGAAGCACCTGGCAGAAGGGAGGAGCACCTCCCTTGCTATCACAGAAACACAGAATGCTTTGGGTTGGAAGGGACCTTAAAGCCCATCTGATTCCAACTCCCTGCTGTGAGCAGGGACACCTTCCACTGGACCAGGTTTCTCAAGATGCATCTACAAACTCTGCAACTTTATCACAACCATGAACGAATTCATCCACAAAACTGTTTTCATGCTAACCCATATATGAGTGTTGAAAAAAAAGACAAGACTTCAGAAAAATTGGCTGCTCGAGTTAGATTAACAGTAAAACTAAAAAAATCTAATTATTTCCCTTTAATCTGCTTAAATAAAGGCAAAGTGTTGAATTCTTGCTCTTCAAAGTTCAGTTCTAACGTTAGTGCTAAAACCCCCTGAGCAACGATGAGGTGCTATGCTCCAGCTGCTGCTTCACAAAGCAAAGGATTAATCAGGAAAAAAAAATAAAATGAAGAAAGCTACACTTGCACAGCTGGTAAAGTCGGCCCACTTTTAAAAGTAACTAAAGAATTAAATGAGTTACGACAATTTTGCATAGAATTCTTAATCCATACTCCTCCTTGTGCACAAGAAAGCTCCCCCAGTCACTGCAGTGACTCATTAACACTTGCTGCTGATAAGCAAAGCCACAAGCCAAGAACTTCCTCAGCACTGGGAAAGAGGAGGCACATAAGACACTGCTCCAGGATGAGTAAGCTACACATTGAGGGCACACACCCAACCCATCTGAAATTGGTCTTCTTTCATGCAACATGAGAGTTTACGTTGTTTCATAACTGCAATTATTCCAGGCTCTACAAATGAATTAATCCCTTGCTTTTCAGGGGACAGAGATGACTGACTGGTAGAGGCAAGGAGAGGGGCTGTGGTTCTCCATCAGTCCAGCCTCGCACACCATGATGCAGATTATTGCAGTTTAAGCTTTCCAAAGTTTTCCCAAACTTTGGGCAGTAAGGAGTTAAAGACAAACAAAACATGTCACAAAACAAGTCACATAAAATGAGACACTGACACAGGGCATTAAGGAAGGAAAATTCAAGTGATTTGAAATCATGTGAAGAACAGTTGGACTCGGGCATTTAATCTGCTTAATGGCCTTCAGAAAATCCCAG
This sequence comes from Grallaria varia, assembly GCA_013396735.1. Taxonomy (NCBI): domain Eukaryota; kingdom Metazoa; phylum Chordata; class Aves; order Passeriformes; family Formicariidae; genus Grallaria; species Grallaria varia. Next base: position 2,066,610 of record VWZG01012370.1, on the reverse strand, counting down.
CAGACATATACCTTCATCCTTTGAAAATGGGATCCAGGCTGGGTGGAGGCAACCAATTCTTCAAAGTCTTTGTTAGGTAAGATTTTTTCTAAATGCAAAATTAGTCTTGTTCACAAGGCTTAAAACCTGACCCAAATGCAACTGCCACCTTGTTCTACCTGAGCAGTGTAAGGAGTTCACAGGGAGCTGTGAATTTATACGAAATCACACATACAGCAAACTTCTCATTTGTATTATCCAGCTTCTGAAACCACTTTTAGGTGAGTTACTCTGACTTGTTGGGCTTAGAAGCCTGCTAATTTTGTACCACTTTTCATAGATCAGCTGACAAAAAAAGAAAATTAAAACCATGTGCTTAAAGAAATATGATGCTTCGTTTGGGAACTCTATCAGGACCATCCACACTGGGAGCATTTTCCTTCTCTTCTCAGTCACTGCGATGTTAAAAGAAAATACAAACCAATAGGATAAAAGACCACGATATACATAGTATTGTTTTGCCTTTTTTCAAGTAGACATCAGGCTTTCCTGAGCACTCATCAGAACAGAAGGATTCTTCAGAGATGCACATATAATTACTAAATTAGCCTGACTACATGGGGGCCTCAAATATAAAATGACAAACAACCAAATGCAAGGCAAAATTCTTCTATAGATTTGCCCCTCAGAGAAGACATCTGGTAAAACATCTTGCGAAGGGATGGATACGATAAATCAGAAGCAGCAAAGTAATGTAAAAGTGCAACTGGTGATGACTTGAGAGAAAACTGAGGAACACACGATAAAGACAAGATAAAGTGCACTCCTGAGGCTGTCTGGAAAGAGGGTCAGAGAAAAAGCTGCTGTCTGGAACTTACTTTGCAGAACTGAGACACACTAATTTAGTGCCAAAATAAGCAGTCTCACAATTTACACATCTCTGTCCAGTTAGCTCAAAAATACAGTAATTCCTATTTATGTTACAGAACCTCTTGCCCAGTCTCAGAGAAGCAACGCACTTAAGGATGGAGAAAAGTCTAATTTTACTTTGCCAGTGAGCACTTGTAACTTCTGACGTCCTTACCACATCTCAGCTTTCTCCTACATACAAAGGCTGGTGGTTGGAAGGAGCATTTACAACCCCAGAAGGAACAACGCAGAGCAGGGAAAAGCGAATGGAAATAGACTAGCTCAAACATTTGGCCTATTTTCATCTTAAGAAAAAGAAATGCACGGAATTCTCAGAATTAGACACAAGCTGAAATTTTATGTCCCAGAACAGGCATTGTTCTACCTACAAAGGGTTGAATAGAGTGTCTAGACAAACTCCCTCCCCATCGCTTCTCTGTGATGTAAAGGGTGTTCAAAAAGGTCTGAAGCCAGATTACAGATCATATCCAGTAATTCCTGTGTTACAGCACAGCATTTCAACTCTTTATAAACAGAATCTGATATTATTTATTCTTCTAGGTCTCAAAAGGCAATGCATTAGTACCTTCTTATTGCAACACCCAAAGTTAGTCCCATTCTGTTCAAAAAGCTTCCAGTAACTTCATCAACACCTGTGTCCCAATCCAGATCCCTGTGCATCTCCTAAGTCACATCCATGTGCACCTCCTAAACCAGATCCATGTGCTTCCTAGTCAGAAAAGAACAAACGACTTGACCAACAGGATCCCCCATCATTAAATCGTCCCAAGTACTAAAGCAGTTTCACCAATGTAATTTTCAGAGAGAGGGTTTTTAAAGCAGCTTTAACAGAATGTCGGTACCAACTTCCCTCTCCCATTTTTTCTCTTCTATCTCTCCTTCACAACAGAGATTCATGATTTTTATTGGGGCATTAAAATTATATTTTAGACAGAAAATCTTTACTTAGAAATATGCTAATATAGTGTCATTCAGGGTTTTACATCTGAATGTGCACAGAGCCAGGCAGTCCGATCAGACCTGGTATCAGATGCTTTCCAAGGCTGTCAACATTATAAATCAGTATCTTCATTTTAATGTAGAAGAGTATTTTTTTCTACAAACAAGCTGTATTAATACTGAACAAGTCAAAACAAAGCCATCTACTTCGTGAACATTAGCAATGACTAAAATTAATTCATAATATTACACTCCAAATGAAGTCCTGTTATGAACATGCAGAAAAATCAACACTAGAATAAAGTAATAGAAATATTTGTTGAAAAATATATGTCATTTTTCCAATAAGCCCATCCATAAATTAGAGGAACACTGCCTGGAATAGACAGAAAGACAGCTTTGAAGCCAGTTAGAAAACACTGTTTAGAAGGGCTTAATTATCTATGCAAAACACTCACTGAGAAGTTTCATGCTAAAACATCAGGTTGACAACACAGGAATAATTCAGGAACCATTTCTGTAGATAAATGGCCTTGTATCATCACTTTGATTCACATAAAGGCCCCCCAAAAGACAGTAACACAGAGAAAAGTAATTCATTATAAATGCCTTTCAGTTCCACACTGGACAGATGGCTTCACTCTCTAATGTGACCTCTCTTTTATTTTTTATATTTTTACTGGATTAGATCCAGCAATCCAGTGTTAGTGTGATGTTTTACAGCTTAGACAAGACTTAAATAGCATTTATCCCAGTGTTTCACTTGCATGCTGTTCATTTTTCCCACTCAATACAACAATTTCAAGATTAGAAATACAGGTATTAATAATGATTTTCCAAGGAAGACTTTTGGAAGAAAGAAAACTTTGCTAAATGATCTTGGGGAGATGGAGAAAGAGAGGGAGGGGGGAAAAATACGTATTTTTAATATGAAAGAGGGCAAACCTTCCTCTACACTCAGTGGAAAACACCACATTTGAGATGAAAAGAAACTCTACAATTCTGTTGAACTGGGATTCTTTATATCCCGGAGAGCAACTGGGGAAACTCTGCACACATTCTCTCACTTGCTAGTACAGTATTTGCTTGCTCCCAGATTTATTTTTTTTTTTTAAAACTTCCAGTTACTATTTTCAACTGAGCTAATAATCTCTGTTCACATGTGTGGTATTTCACAAGCATGGGCTGATGAAGGCATCAGGACACAGAGCTTGCCTGCACTCATTCCAAGACCTATGGAACAGCTATTTTTTTGCAGAACCAAGACTCAATATACAACTTCAAAGTTTTAGCAGTGGCAGGATTTAATATTATAAATTTTATAAAGAGACTTACTAGTTTTCAGGCAACCTGATTAGAGAAATAGTATATTTTAACACATACAAGGTAATCACAGTTCTAGTGTGATTTATTCATCACAGAATTAAAGTTTTAATTTGATTCAGCTACCTGCTAGGCAAGTCTCTGCAGGTAGCAAATTCAAGTTGATAGAAGGCTTTTCAGAAGCATCAATTAGCAATAGTTATTAAAACAGTGACCTCTGCCAGCTTTGGTGAGATGACACTTCCTGCTTGGATAGGCAATGAAGAGCGTGAAAAGAAATTCAACACCACTCACGCTGCGAAAGCGACTTCAAGCCTCCAGACTAAATTAGACAGCTGGCACAATCCCTGACACCTGTACAACAATCCTGGAAGCCTCTGCCTCCTTCCACAAATTCCACAAGTTTTGTTGGGTTTTTTTTTAATTATTGCTAATTCAGGCGCTTGCTTCTTAGTTCTGTAGAACCTCTATAAAAATGCTCATGTTTCCTGGCTCCAGTACTAAACTTGCTTGTTTTGAGCAACTTCTCCTCCAGCTGTTTCCTTGCCAGGCTGTTTTCTCTTCTTGTCCTTTTTGAACAAACTGCTTCAGCAGTTTCCTCTCTCTTCTCACCCAATTCCCAAGTTTCTCACAGGAGAGGGATTCCAGCCAGGCTCCTCTTGTTTCTTCTTTTCCCTTCTCATCTGCACATTAACTCTGCTACTCCTTCAATGCCTCCATTCCCACTGTAAAAAGGAAAAACATTCTCTCTTTCAAAAAACTTACTGACTTCCAACTACCATGAGGTAAGCTGAGAGCAGGGGGAGTAAATCTGAGCCTCTAGAGATGTACACAGTTCTTCAGTCTTGGGGCTAAAACACAGAATGAGCAGGAGGGAGTTTCAGCAGTGGAGTGTCTTCATAATAGGAATCCAGAGGTGTGGAAAGAAGTGAGTCAGAATGTGTGAACTGCAAGGAATTAATTTGCTAAGACACCTTAACAAGGGTCCTAAGGAACAAATTTGCTGCCCTGCTGAGGAAAAGCAAGACAACACACCTTTAAGAGCACTGAAAGAGCCAACTCCAAACTTAAGATGAGGCAGACTTCTATGGATTCTTACAAATCCACTTTTTTCAACTTTATTTCGGACACAGAGGAATTTTGTTTTATTATTGACGGGATGCAAAAGATTACATTCTGTGCCTAAATAGTCTAGCAGTGTTTACATATAAACACAGGGTGGTCTGCTGCAAAAGCATATGCACACAGAGCTGTATCAAACACTTACCATCTGCACTTCTCACTCACAAAAGGCCAAACCTGGTACAGCACTTAATGATGCTTGTGAAATGGTCTGGACAGTTCTCCAGAAGCCAAGACAGGGTGTTTAAGGGCTGCATTTACAAAGACATTTAGAAACCCGAGGCTGTGATTCAACAATTCTCAGCCTTCAGCACCACTAGTGACATAAGGCACTGACACATCCCCTCCTGCACGTTCAGCCCCCTCAGCTGTGCTGTGTTGGAGGAGCTGGAGCTCACAACTGAGCTGGCTTGAAAAAAAATAAAGTACTAGTTTAAATCTAAACCAGCTTCATGACTCAACTCCCTGTGTGCCAGCACAATTCCTGCTGGGACTGCATGTCACAGGCCAGGAATACGGTTCACTGGGGTCCTTCTATTACAACAATAAAATATTGGTTTATGGTAAAATGTGTTACTTAAAGGGTGTTGTTTATACAGCAAACAATTCTGAATCCTTCAGTGCTACCGTGAGTCCACTGCTAAGAGAGATAAACTTGCAGGGAATGTCCTCCAAGGTACAAGCTGACAGTGACGGTGCAAACACATGCAGGTTCTCCCACTGGATGTTCATGGAATGCAAACCTGCTGCTGAATCAGTCTCTGGACATCTGCACACTCACATTAAGTACAAACACCTCTGTGACACAGTCTGAAAACACATGTTGTCAGTGTATGCCCTGTTTTTTGAGACGGAGCAAAAAGACATCTGTTCACAGTGCTGAATTCCAGTGCACCACCTTGAAAAGCGTAACTTTAATAAGGAAAACTTTAAGTCACAAAGAGACCCTGCAGTCCAATTCCCAGAGCTATTTTGTTATAGTATTGAAATAGTTTTCTTTGTACTTATGTGGATGCTCTTCAAAATACCTTTAATTCACAGCAGTAATCATGAGAGGAATACGGATATTAGAACGTGTAAAAATTGGTTAACAAAACAAGCATGAAACTACTTTACAGTCATCACCAGGATCCTGCCTGAGCCTGCACTAGCCTGTGCTTTGTGGAAAACATTAACTCCTTTATACATACCTTGAGAGGAAAACCAGCCCTCCCTCAACCACGCAGCATCAGTGGTGAAATAATTTCAGAACCAATACTTCACAGCACATATGTATTGTTTATATTTCCACTTTTTCACCAAACTAGATGTTGCTCCACAGCCCAACAATAAATGCTAACAACAGTCATTTTCAGGGGCCTGGATAAGAATCAGAATTATTACATCAGTGTTTATCTGGTTCAAGATGGTTCTTGAATTACTCCTAGCCTGTCAAGCAATTTTTGCCCCATGTCAGCCTAAATTTGCACAAGCACATACCTGTTTCCATGTGGCAGAGCTGTGCCAAAATTGCCAAGGAGCTGTGCCCCACCTTGTTTCTGAGCTGGGTAATGCCCACCCTCTCCACCACCTGTGGTTCAGCAGTTCACCTGAGGCTGCTGGCTCTGCACTGGGAGGTAAAACCAGCTCCCCTGAACTCCTGCCAGGAGTGAGGGAGAGGGGACTAAGCTGGGACTTGCTGATGCTCAGAAAACATTAGAGGATGCTCTGACAAAGGCCTCAGAATAAGGCAGCAGGTTCAGCCCTGCTTCTAGATTTGATGGGCTGGGATGGTTTTTATCCCAGCTGCCCAGCCAGATTCCCAAAGGATGTGAACTGAGCCCTCTGGGAAAGGTCCCACTCTGTGGACTGATGGGGTCCTGACTCTGTGCATTACTCCACATCGTCAGGCCCAAGCTCAGCCTTGTCAAGCCAGAATTCAGTATTTGATAACACGTTATTTTCAGCTCTGTTATTGAAGAATTATTGCAATAGTAAAGCCTTCTCACTTTCTTTGTGCTTTATTTCTCCCTCAACAGAGCAGAAATTACAGTACTTACCTCCTTTTATGAACAGCAACAGATGATGCATGATACCTATTATTTATTCTATACCTATGAAAAGCAGTAAGATTTTACCTTTGGGTGGAGAGACTGATGAGCAGGAAACACAGTACCCAGTTAGACCTTTTTATACACAATATTGGACCATATGAGAGGCACTGCTGGAAGGAAGAGATCTTAGTGATCACTTCAGTCAGGCATATCAAGTCCCAGAAGTTGGTGAAAGCATCACAAATGCCAGGTGATGGGGGGGAGGATTAAGGATACAGCCCCCTGGAGAACAAATAACATATCACAACAGGACAGCAGAGAAGACACTTCAGACACAGGACGGAAACACACAGAACTAGCAAGTAAAGACTCAAATTTTAGGCCTCATCAATAGACTTCAAACAGGCACTCAAAGAGCATCCACTAGTGCTTTGCTAAAATTATAAACTGTGCTAAAAGCAGTGCTAGTTCTAAGGGTTCTTAGGATACTTGATATCAGCCTTTAAGGACCCTTAAGACCAATTTGTTATTCTGTAATTAAGAGGGAAGTAAAGGAGAAGAAACAAGGAGAAAAGACACAAAGGATCCCTTGTACAGCCCAGTGCCATTTCTTACACCAGCTTTTACCAAATATCCATTTCAACTTTTGTGAACACTCACTTTAAGTTTCCTTGAGGGAACTTCATAATTAGTCCTGATTTTTAGCTCTTCACAATTATGCTCTGACCAAGTATTTCAATCTGCCTGTAATACTACAGAGATAAAAACTGATCTTAAAACTTACAGTTTTATCAAAAGACTCCTTCAAGGTCATTTTTACACTCCAGTACAAAAACTGGAGACAAGTATAATTAGGCATTTATAAACTCAAGATTCTCCCACTACAAACACTCAGGAGAGAGAAGCCCTTCAAAACATTATTTTCTAAAAAAATACATTTTCATCACATCTTCCTCCAACATGACAAGCTGTTCCTTAGGTTGGGAGTTTTTATAGGGTTTATGGAAATTAATTGCGTGGCTTCCGCTGAAAGTCAACGTGGGGGAGGAGGGCGAATTCCCTGAGGAAATTCTCTGAATAAAACTTTCTCTTTAAATAAGAGAGTGGGCTAAAGGAAAGGGTTTATCATGGCAGTTACTCCTGGGCTTGCTGAACACAGTCCAGACACTGTGGCAAAGCGACTGCGGGAATTCACTGCACCTTTTTGGCCATTTCCCCACTCTTTTGGCCATTTTCCCTCTCATTTGTTACTTCCCCTTGCACAAGGACCACTGTGCAGCCCCCATGGAGATCAGACAAGGCTCTATGTTCATGGTGGCTTTCCAAATGCTGGAGCCTCTGTGTTCCCACTCTGCATCCAACAGGCAGAGACGGGTTTAAAATCCTTCCTGGAGCTGAGGCCTGGACTAAAGCCAAGTACACTGTAAGCAAATAGAGAAGTACAGAAGTGTAGTTGTTTTAGATTACCTGTAGAGCTTCCCTAAAAATAAAACAATCTCGTATTTATGGCAAATAAATCTAAAGCAGAATATCCCCCTTAGAACCATCATGTCTGCTGCTATCAGGGGGAAATGTTCAGCCTATCGAAAATAATATGATTGTGTTTATGTAAATATACTAAGTGAAATTCCTTTAGGGGATGTCAAGGTGATTATTCAAGGTAAAGAAATTCCAAATTGTCAGATAATTTCTAATAGCAAAAAAAAGATAATAAAAAGGACAGTCTTGAGTGGCATGAAATAATCCACCCGTACCTGGGACTGTACTTGGTCACCAGCCAGAAGTCAGACTCTGCCAAGCAGCATCTCAAAAGTGCTGCTACAGACTGGCCAAGAGCAGATTGCTTGCAGAGCCTGAAGACAACACCAGCCTGATGACCCTTTTCTGATCCGTGGCTGGGGTGTCTGGCCCGTCTGTCACTGCCAGTGGCTCTCAGCAGGGAGTGGTTTATTATTCCAAAAAGATGCTCCAGTAAGAGAGGGTCAGTCCTCAGCCACTGCTGTGAGACAATTTTGAGAAGATTTAATTAAGAGTTTTACAGTGACTGAAGACATTCCCTGCACACACAAAGTTTAAATATGGAGAGAAATGACACTGTATTTTAAGGCAAGGTTACTTTTGTGTTCTTTTTGTTTTAAACTTACTTTTATATTTTTCCTTTTCTTGAGATGGTTCTTTACATTATCCAGTTACACTGTCCAAGCTTAAAGGTTTCTTGTGAAAAAGAGTTCCGTCATTCTCTGATTAAAAACTCTCTAGGCAAATCAGCTGAAGTGTTCCACCCCATACAGAGCTCTATCTTTTCCTAGGAAAAAGTCTGATAATGGCATAAAACCACTTCAACCATACTGAACTAAAGAGAAAAAAACCAACAAAACAACCCAAGTTTGCTTCATCACCAAGTAAAAGCTGAAGAGTAGTTTGGTATCAAACGTGTACAATATAATATTGCAATACAGCATTTTAATTAAAAATATACTGAATCAAGAAGAGAATGAGTCTCATCTATAAGAACACACACAGCTGCAAACTATCTGTATTAGCAGACAGAACATTCATTAAGAGTAAAATTATATCAAAGATCTTTCTAAAAGCCACCAGAGGAAAGCTGAAGTCAACCATGAGGGCCAAGGCTATTAGAGCTGTTTCAATCATTAGGAAACCATTATCTCAAATTCATGCTGCTACCAGGATACAGGTTCACCCAGTAACATGACAGCAAATTACATGATTAATTAGCTCCCACATAGCTCAACCAGTTGAAACTGATGCCCTACAGAAACAGATGAAATATTACTAAATGGTACCTATTGCCTCAAAAGGCTGTCCTGCAGCTATACTTCCAAACATCAGTGAATTTCCAGATGTTTTAAGGGAGCTCTCCACCCACGCTCACTTTGCATTCACCACTCACAGCACTGACACTGACGTGCATTTCTGTATCTGATTTTTATTTCACCATTAAACTATTTTCACTTTCTGCCTAATTGCAGCCATCAAATTCCCTGTGGATTCAAAACAAAGCACACTTGCATTCATCTAATGTCGGATCCACTCTTAAGAGCACTTCATAGGCGTTTTTAAAAAAGGAGGTAAAATATTTGCCACTGACTGCATTGTATAACTATCTGGTGAAAGACACAAGGAGACAAACATTGCACAACATCCCTGGAAAGGAAGCACAAAGATGGGAAAGCTGAAGGCTTGACTGAGAACAAAGCAAATGCAGTTAGAATTACATCCACCACTGGGAGCTTTACTGCTGCACCCAGTCCCATCAGACTGAGCCTGCTGCACCCAGGGAGAAGTCAGCAACAGCAAAAGACAAACACAACACTCTTTTCAAAGGCTTTAAAAACCACCCCAAACTCCTAAAACATGAGCTGAAATACACGTGTGCACAAACATTCCCCAGCGCTCTCAGACTCAGTGCTCTATGCTCACTCAGAGCTGGACTTTTCTCAAAGCATCTTCTCCTTCATACTGAGGAGATGGACATGAACTGCTTGTTTAGGATTTGAAAGCAAAGGGAGTCAACTGTGGACAGAACTTATGTGAGAGGAAAAAAAAACCCTTTCTTGAAATCTGCTGAAACAACCAACTAGAGAAGGTAACACATAAGGAAATATTTGAAACAACCTGAAAACTAAGGACAATCCAACACCCAGGTTCTCTATGTACTTTCTTCACAGCTGCATTTTAAGATGTGTGGAGAATTTCAGCAGAAAATATTCAAGAGATTTGCAAAATGCAGACCTTTAAGATCCAGTATATGCTGACACTTTAACAAAGCAATTAAGGCAAAAGCAAACCGTAGTTCACTTGCATAAGAGCTTTTTGGTGGAGGATGATGCCTAAGAACATAAGGAATTAAATGGTTTAAATACATACCAGCACAGAGACAGATGATTCAATCATGGCACTGCAGAGAGAAGCAATAGCACAGAGCAGAAGAGAAAGAAGGATATTACAACACTCAGGCTTCAATATCAGCCTCTCAAACCCTGTCAATGACTTAATAAAACACAGAGGGAAAACAGCAATTGTGGAACAACAAAAAGGAATTAGTAGCAGCAGATAATATTTCAGTTGTACTAGCAAAAATTATAATTGATTTTCTGTCTGTGGTGTTAGAGTTGCTATCTTTACACCAAAATAAATTCTCATTTTAAAAGCATAATCACATGTTAAAATAGTTCAACCTGGCATTTTCTGTCCACAAGCTCATTTTACATGTAGCATACAAGAGCCACCACTGCTCTGTCACGTCAAGAAATCCATTTCACTTCCTTAGGAATATCCAAGATTAGACAGCATTAGTTTTGCTTATTGTCTATTATGCTGTAAAATCATGTTGTCGAAGGGGTAACCTTTTGTCTGAATGAAGAGCAACTTTGAAAGCAGAAAAGATCACGGAGATAACAACATATAAACTGCTTTTAAGTCAAATTTTCAATTTAAACATACAACTACTATTTTAAATGCCAAATACTCCTCCTCACAGCAACTCCATTCAGTTAACTCATCTGCTTTTCACTGTTGGTTTTTAAGCAGGCTACTATAATCTACATTATCACTTGATGTAGTTTCTTCAAAAATATCTGCTTTCTACTTCCATCAGCCACCCCCCTCAAACCCTCCTTCTCAAGGGTCCAACCTTTGCTCTCCAGAAGTGGGTTTTCAGGAGACCTGCCTGAACAAGAAGTACTAACTGAGGCTGGAGCAGCCACTGCCACAGCACATTTTTCCATTAACATGTACTTGACTATGAAATACAAACAGCTGGAGCAGGGAGAGTTTGGTGGAGGGGGCACCTGAGGAATAAACACACAGCTGGAGGAATTACAACTACAGAGTCTGCTCACTGTGCTGCACAGACACATCACACTTCAGTAACTGAAACACCAAACCAGCAATTATCAACTAGGAATTATTTCCTAAGCTTTCAAATTTATGGGTTACCTGCTGACAGTACACCCCAGTGACATCCACCTTATACCTTCTTATTTTAAATTCAACATTTAACCACAAAAAGAAGTTAAAAAGCAATAAATGTTTAAAATTAAGTGTTTGTAATAAAGGTAAAGCACTGTTAGATATGACTATGATTATTCAAACCATGAGTGCCATGTAGCTGATTAGCCCCAAATTTAGATCCAAGTTCAATGTCTTTCAGTCCTTCACAGAAGGCTCTTTTTAAGATGTGTCTACAAGGCTCATAAAAATTTGTCATGAGTAAAAGCATCATCTTTGCTGAGCAACTGTCAAAATGCAAAAGCCGAAATGAAAGAAGGTTCTGCATGTAAAATAGGGTAGCAGAAAAGCCTGGGATCTGGCTTCAGGGGTGCTCAGTTTTACAGTGCTATTTTGAACACAGATATTAAATTCTGACTTAAAATACATCAAAACAGTAGGGTAATTTTTGCCACTTCGAAAGTGCATTTGATTTTAACACCAAACACTGACAACAATCAGCAAAAGAGCCCAACAATTTAGAGACTGCAGAAGTTTCGGGAGCTCGAGACAGACTGACAGGCTCCAGCCAGGCTTGGTGTGTAATTATTTCATGTGTTGGCACTTTGTCTTCCATCACTGAAATGAACACCTAAAGGCAAAAACACAAAGGATCCAGGATAATCCATCACCACTCATTTATCAGAACAAACCTGACAGTGGATACTGAGAGCTTCCTATTAGGCCTTGCAAGTAGGAATTATCTGGTCATTCATTTCTCACTCCAAGACTTTAGGTTTTGTAAAAAATTAACTGGTCTTGAACAACTGACAATGAAAGACAAAAATCCAGACTCTTCCCCTGGATGAAAGCATCTGCCTTATGGTTAATGCCTTCTCTTATCTCAGCTTTGTACCAATATTACTCAAGTCACCCCAGGCTCTCCTGCAGTTTCCAGATGATAAAATTCACACCGTTCACGTGGGGAAACTGAGGCACAAAACAACCCAACCAAAGAGTAACTTGTTCTGCAAGAACCTTTTTTGGAATCTCTGTACCTTTAAGTGCTTTCAAACACACATGGTACAGAATGAAAAGGCTAAACACTAACCCACAAGCAATGTGAGGGATAGAATCAAAGCATTACAGGCAATAATGGAGCGTAACAATGATACACAGAATGCAATCTTTATTTCATTTCATTCCAGGTAAGCTCAGCAAAGGTTAAATAAGTGATTTGCTACTTTACCTCTGTATCAAACTCTTACTTTGTTTCCCAAAACAGTATTTGTAAGAACAATCTTGAGCAACACAAAAGAATAAATTTAATTTCAATGAAAAAACTTCAGTATGGAGATGCTTCTAGTTGCTAAAATTAGAGGGCTTACTACAGGATTCCCCTGGCCATGACTCATAGACCATAGAGCGCATGCAGCCACAGGAAAAAGTCAAAACCAAGCCTGCCAATGTTAACAAGGTCCTCCCTGTGTTACCCGTGGCAAGAGTCAGTTAAATAAACTAATAATCAAGGAATGTATCTATGTCCAATTAGAAATGTGCATCACCAGTATTAACACATTTTTTTTTCAAAGTAACATACACTTTCTGCTGAGTAACATCACTGAAATGGAAAGGATGGTGTTATTCTTTCATAGGTAAAGAGCAAAGAGAAAATACCTTGAAAAATTAAACCATCGGGAGTGCAAATAACAGCAGAGGAGCATCTATAAAGGGATGAAAAACGAGTCACTTCACCCAGTGAAACTTCTAATGGTGCTATTTCATTTATTTTTCCCCACTGGCAATTGGGAAAATGGACTAGTAAAATAAGTGCACCAAAATACTTCAAATCATTACAAATGAAGATTATATTTAGAAGAGAAAACTATGAAGTCATCAGCTGGAATTTGCTACCCAAGCTTTTTTTCATTTAACCCATCCATTGGGTTCCTTGTAAATACATGAATACCCAGAGAATGGCCTAAAGTGAAAGTAATAACAGTTATTTTTAACATCAAGTAAAGAAAGCAGAGCAAAGCAGTTCTACTCTATTCTTTTAGTTAGAAAGGGCATTTAGGTGTCCCCTCAGACCTCACTGTGCAGTTCATCACTCCAAAAAAGTCTCCCCTTTGTAGTGTTACTGTTGAAACTACAGGGAACTTTAATTGCCTTTATTTCCAGGTATGACTTGCATTTTGAGGTTTTTTTACTGTGATACACACCTAGAGCTTCCTCCCTCTCAGCGGTTCACATTTGAAATCACTTATCCCCCCTCACTGTGCAGCTGTTTAATTGACCTCTCAAATAACTGAAGGTTACTTGGAATCATGTAGAGGTAAAGAAATAAAGTCATTAATAAATGCAATGACAATAAATTCTCATCACATTATACAATATGATTATACAGTAAAGCTGTGGTGGCTAAGCCACCAAAACATGAAGACCTGCTCCCTCCACCTTATTCCAGCTCTGCTCTTCCTGCTCCTCATCTCTGACAAGGGAATATACAACCAATGCAGATGGAAACACTTGTTCTAATGCATTGCTGAACTTGGCAAGCAGCAGGTTTAATTTATTCCTTTCAGACTGATTGTCTGCTGCAGCAAAGCAGCCTCGAATCCCCATCCCCCAAACAGGAAAGCTAAAAACAAAAAAAAGGGG
>VWZG01012370.1:1980606-2052657 GCA_013396735.1 Grallaria varia | reverse complement strand
GGGGGGGGGGGGGGGTGTTAAAGTAATCATGTTATAAAATCACCGCATTAGCAAAAGCTTTGATCCATTATTAGGTTTATACAAATTTCCTCTCTAACTTGTTCTTCACTGTCTTAATTAGTTCAACCACACATAGTTTGTGGTTCTGGGTTTTTTTAAAATTTTTTTTTTGGACACAGAAACAAGCAGTTAAACTAGTATTTGCAGTCTTTAATTACATATTAAAATCTTCATCCTTAACTTTCTTTTTTACTGAAAGTACAGGGATTCCCTACAGTGCAGTATTAATGTTCTGCTCTAAATGCTGCCAGGGCATCTTCTAATAGTTGGGACTGTGTAACAACTTTTAATTAATTGCCACCTTTTAATGGCGCAGTTTCACACAAACATTACCTTTAAGGCAAACATACATCAAAGAGTCACAAATTTGCCTTTTCACAACAGAGCTGCAGTTCCCCAGTAACACTAAACTCACTGAGGGTCTGCTCTGGATCTGTGCATGTTCTGGAAAGTGAACACGCAGATCAAGGCTGGTACATGGCCCAGAGTTTCCAAAAACAATGCAGCTTTTTTACTTCCCAGCTATGGAGTGTACCAGCTAATCTTCCCCAAAGTAGATTGGAATGATTCAAATCACTGTGCTCAGTCACACAGGGCTGCACATCACACTCACAGCAATCCTATTTGGGGGATTATTTGTGGAATATGACACCAAAATACCCCCAAGTCAGCAGCCCCAGGTCCCTTCTGGCTCGTGTCTCTACGACAGGCACATGCACAGAGCTGTTCACATCAGCCCACAACAGCTCACCACACACCCGTAAGGGAAGTTCCACACACTGTACAGCAATTATGAAATCTTAATTCCACGCACTCTCTTTCCACAGTAGTTGGTTAGAATAGTTGTTGAAATAAATAAACCAGATGTTTCCTCCACGTTAAAATACACTGCAAAGCTCTACATGGTTGTTGCCCAGAGAAGCTGTGCTTGTCCCATCCCTGGAAGTGTTCAAGGTCAGGCTGGAGCACCCTGGTCTAGTGGAATGTGTGGAATGAGATGAGCTTTAAGGACCCTTCCAACCCAAACCAGTCTTTGATTCTCCAATGCATATTTCAATAATTAACTGTGGATAAAACAACATCCAAGATCCTTGTCTTTTGTATTGTATGGACAAATTATTCTCATGTTAATGAATGTCATAAGGAACATTTAGTTTTAATCAAAGTATTTCCTTTGGACAATCTGTGTTGATCAATGCCTGCTGGTTTTCTGTAATTACTTTGTAAGAAAATATGCAGCTGTATAGCACTTAATGAAATGAAATTAAATTCAGCATGTAACTACAGCCAAAAAAAAGAAGTATTGATTTGGCATAACAAAACAAAGATTACTGCAGAAAACCCTGCTGTCGGATATTTCAACATATTAGGAGATTAAATCAAGATTAAAATGTTTAAAATAATTGTATTTCTAAAGATGCACAAAACTGCAAAGCTTGTCTTCTGTATCTTTGGTATCTAAACAGGTTATACCTGTAAGGTTCCAATGTTGACACGACAGATAACCCAAGAGAACAGCACTGAAAACAAAGCAGAGACAAAGAAAATTAAGAGCACCTTATTTTACAATTTACCTCTTAGACTGAAATAAAAAGTTCAACTAGACTACCCACTCCTCTCTTTGGAACAAAGTTTGTAAGGGATCTTTAGCTACAAATAGCAAGATGGCCAATGTTACATCCTGGGTATATTACTGGATTTTATCCTATTGCACTTGTCTAATAAAGCCCCATGTGAATTAAAACTGTGGTGTGGATTTTTTTCTTTCCAGTTGTATTACATTGAGTACTAAATTCCACATAACTAGAAGAGACAGATTGTCATTACATTTAAGAGCAGACTGCTTCCCCCCCATATTTAAACAAAACACACAAAAGCAGCAGCAGGATAAAGGAACAGCCGGCCCATCACTGCTCCGTGCCTGGGAACAGCCGGCCACAGAGCTTGGGAACACTTGTCACTGCTCCTGACATGGGCCATTAGGAATGAAAAATGTGTCTTTAAAAGCTTAGAATCATCTCTCACCCACATGACAGGGAACTCACTTGTGTTACATCTGAAATCCAGAAAGGATAACGCGACACCCACACGCACCACTGTTCTCCTGGAAAACTCTGCTCGGGATGGGTTAACAATGTGGCATCACCTGGGAACTGTCCCTCATCATTTATAGGATTCAGCCAAGGCAAGTGCTTCCATGGCTTTGGGATTTGAGAGTCCTGCCTGCTGAACCTGAAAGGACCAGAGCAGCTCCAAGCTGGCCATACCTGTTGCCACTGAGTCCAAGAGTATCTTTAATCCAAATTTCTACCACCACACTTTGTAGTAATCCAGACAACCAGATTTCTTAGCTTTCTGTTGTGGGGAAACACTGCTGAGAAGAAAATAAAGAAACTGGGTCTAGAGAATGAAAACTTTCCTCCCATGCCCTAGGAGCCAACTTTAATACCTATTACTGTATTCCAGAGGATCAGAAGTATCCATCAGTCTTCACTAAAACAACCCTTTCTCTAAAAGGGTCAGGTTTCTTTTCTGTAAAACAACCAGTCTAAAAGAAACTGGTGTCATCTCTGCTTGGTAAGCAGCAGGGAGAATTGAAGAAAAATCCCAAACAAACCACACACGGCTGTATCATAAAATAACTTGAAACAATCACATTTTCAATAGCTGCTGAAATTCATCATGATCTGAATTCCTCAGCACTTATTTTCCTGTAACAAAGCTGTCAAAACACTGGGTTCCTGTTTGCTCATTATTCTCTATTATATTCTACATGGTTTGAAATTTCACTTGAGGATGCTGCTGTTCTCTGAAGCAGAGCTGTAGGTGGCAGTTTGGATATTCTGCAGTTTTCCTTTAAAGGAACTAAATACTACATATACACTATTTGTATTGCTGTGAAAAAATCCAGAGGAGCACAGACTATCCAACCATATCATTACACCAACCCCCCTCCAGCACCACTGTTCAGTTATTTAACAAGCTGATGAAGTACAATGTAGAAGGCATTAAGGATATTTACTATTTAGTTGAAGCAGGTGAATCGAGAGACTTAAGTACATAACCTCTGAACTCAGTGAACAGAGCGGCAGCCAGGGATAAATGCAATGTCAGTGCATGGCAACACCCTGCAACTGCCTCTGAAACAGCTCCACAAACAGCTGTGGAATAGGTGTTCAGCAATTTACTAAAAATAAGAAGAAAACAGCACGATGGAGTGATCCAAACTGTGCACAAGGCACCAAACACTAAAATGAATGTTCCATCAACACGCTACACGGCTGCAAAGTAATTAAACTTATTCTTGTAAATACTATTGTCTTATAATATAAAGAACTAATTTTTAATCTTCCTTCCTTCATATAAAAAGGGATTAATTTGTGGAGCAAAAGGGTCACATGTTTCACCAACACATTCTTTTACGGTTCCTGTTGCACTGTCTCACTAAAACCAAGCTAAAGAATTCCGTGAGAAACTTAAACATGAACAGGGATATGAAATGAGCTCCCAGTATTGAAAGTTATTGGAAACTGATCTCTTCCTTATTAATACAATTCCCCACCATGTACAAAAAGATATCTCCATGTTCCAGAATGCAAACAGAGTTTTAATCTTTAATTATATTCTCAACCTCAGCTCTTCTGGAGAGAAGTATAGATGTGGGCCTGAGGATTATTCCTTTATTACATTATCATCTCCGTGGTATTTAATGAATATTGATACTTAATGCACCTTTGCCAGTATGGGGAAAGAAGAATTTCAGAACTGCGCAAAGAACTTCAGATGACTTTTCTCAAAAGGGAACATGCAGCCCACACTTCTCTCTTCTCCTCTTGAATACTTCAAGGAGAGGCTCAGAGCTTGGAGTCCAGCTCATAATACTGAATTATTGCCATAGCAACACTCACATATTAAATATAAATAATCCCACTGCCCGCAGCCTATACCTGGTGAACTGGTGCACCAGATCCATCAAGGAATCCCAGAATGCTTGGGTTGGAAAGGACCTTAAGGATCTTCTCATTCCTCCCTCCCCTGCCACAGGCAGAACACCTTCTGCTAGCCCAGGTTGCTCCAAGCCTGGCCCACCCTGTCCTGGAACGCTTGGTTTCCAAATGTGAATCCCCAGCTGGGATTTCAGATCTCTAACACAGCAAGGTCAGACTAGATAAGCATATTTCAAACAATTTCTCTTAAAAAACCCCAAACTGTTGGACATTTACTGCCTTAAGCAGGCTTTGTCATTACCTTTAGAATATCCTGCCTTTCTTTCAGAATGAAAATCCCAGAACCTAGGAAACAATTAGATGCTGTTTATAAAACAAAATGCTGAAAAAACACACTTTCCTCCAAAAAACTCTTGGCAAAGGGCTCATCAGGATTTTTCCTTAATGTAAAAATGATAAATTATACAAGTTACATTCCAAATAATTTATTCTGTCACATGGGATGACTGGTTGTACAGTTTATAAATATATATATGTACATATATATATACACACATACACCTTTCAGTTAACTTAAGAATAACGATAGAATTTACAGTACATAATTCTATGTACACAGTACACAAACACAACAGAATCTGACAGTGCTACTTACATGACAGAAGCATTAAATTGACAGGGAATTAATGCTATGACAGAACAGCACTTTGACTATGTTGGTAGTGAATCAAGCTACAAGAAAGAATCTAGGATATCTGCACATTATTTTCCAAATCCAGATGAACCAATACCTGCTGAGCCAGTAAACTAACTTTTTTTAAGGAGACCACTCACTAAGGAGCATCTTAACCTTATGCAGTTCCAAAGGATGCAAAAAGCACAGACTTCTTTTCAATATATTAACGTTCTCTAGAAGAAGAATCCAAATGGATTCTGAGGTGCAGAGAGCACATTAGAGACCTCCTCCACCTCTCCAAGAACAAGTGGCCAAAAAAACCTGGCTGTCCAGAGTCTCTATCCTCAAGTCCTTCTTATCTCCTAAAAGAAAAAAGTTATCTATCATAGCTTTTTGTGGCTCATTTATCTAGAACAATATCATGGGCAGCATTGTCCTTTTTTTTTTTTTTTAATAAAGGAAAAGTAATTTTGCTAGTGTGCTCCCAGCAATAGAGTACAAATTCACCGAGATTTTTACTCTATCTATTACAATGTTTTCACTGTCAGGTTGTGGCATCCATCAGACCACAAGAGATTTACAAGACAAGCTGAAGAGCCTTAAAACAAAACAACTGGACTCAGACCTTTCTGTTCATTGTGCCTGAAGTTGTCAAACAAGAACCTGACTTCCACTTGTTTACTGCTTATAGTGTGCTTACTTTTCCAAAACCACAAAGTGACAACAAATGACCCTAAAAGGCACCATAAAGGGCAAGAGTCTCAGTACCCTTCGTGGTGATCAAGTTCTTTTGGCAATTTTCTTCCAGACAGAGAAGACAGATGATTCATCTGGGAGCACTGAGAAGGCCCCACACAACAGAGATATCAAAGGCACAGTGTTTCCAACCGAGACCCCTAAAAATTCCCATTAAAACTACCTGACCTTCTTGTGTGGGGGCAATGGACTCCACTGCAAGAACACAGACATCATCCTGTGCTTCCTCTTTTCCTTCCTCTTCCTCATGCCACTCACAGGGACTCACTGCTGTCATTTTCCAGCTGGACAATGACATTCCAGAGTCTGCTGGGATCCCAGGAGGGGGTTCCAGTGCCAGAGACCATCTCTGTGGGTAACCCCTGGGACCGTTCCGTTCCCTCAGGGTCATGGAGACAACTCCTTAACTGGGAATTCGCTGTGGAGATCCGGTGCCAAGCAAAATAATACAAGATTAATTAAATGCATCAATTACTGCATTTCCAGGGGAAAGAAAAAACCAAGCCATCGTTTCTTACTGTCTTTATTTACTGATTTCAAAGGCAGCCACCCTGGTTTTCACAAGGGCTGAACACGAATGCTTCCCCAGTCCCTGGGAAGGAGCTGACAGCTTTCAGCACTTCAGCAAACACTGCTTTGAGATTCCTTAACAGAAGGAAGGCACCAGCAGCCAGATGAGAAGCATGTGAGGGAACGCATCTATTAACACGTACAGGGAGATGTCTTGTTAATAGAAGACAGAAGGAGGGACAGAGCAGGCAGAGAAAGCAGCCAGCAGTTAGTCATTTTCTCACACAGATCATTTGGCTAGAAATGAGACACACATCAATCCAGCCTTCCTTTCTGCACTTTCAGAGCCAGTGAAAACCACTACTGAAAAGCAAAACCCAACAGTAAAAGGCCTCTCTTCGAAACTGCTCAGCACCCTGATGAGCCCTCAGATCACGTAAACAGCGAGAAAATGTGAATTTTCCTGGTAGTGGTTGCATAGGACAAAGATCTTCCATATTTAAAACCACCTTTTTGATTCAAAATTGCTGCTGCTGTTTCAGGTATCGACTGGTGAAAAACTGGAGCTTCTCACCTCCAAACCAGAGCAAACAAGACAACCCTGAGGCTGGGGAGGGACAAAGGGCTGGGGGCCCACCAGGAATCAGCTTTGCCAGTGTAGTAAAACCCTTTCTCCAGCCCCTTCTGAGTGTATAAATAAACACAGGAAGAGATGGCAGATTCCAAGACAGACTGAGAAAGTTTTGGGTTCGGTTTGTTCCTTTGGTTTTTTTTTTAAAAAAGGCATTTTGGAGAGGAAGGAAGAAAAGCAGAGCAGAGAGAGACCAAGGGCTCAAGTGAACAGTGAATTGACACAAAACTTGATTCTTGTGCTCTATCATCACACTCACAAGAAGGAACACTATTTGGGTACATTTAGTTTGTAGAATGTAACTTGAAGTCTCAACACAGCAGTAAAGATCAACAATAATTGCTCAGCTCGCACCATTGCCATTAAGAAGGCAATGCAATAACCAAAGTTACTCATGCAGCTTCTTCAAGGAACAGGAACATAAATAAATAAGCAGATTAGTAGTATGCTCTCTAATGCTCCCTTTAACTCAAATGAAGACATGTTTACTATCAAACTATCCATGTGCCAAATCTGCATTAAATTAAAACAGGTTTTAGAAGAATCATCACCTATGACACCTCATGAGCAAGGGTTTCCTGCATTCCTTTGCTGGCAGAAAGGAGTGACTGCAGTGTTGCTCTTCGCTCCAATCTGCTCTCCTAAAATGACATTTTGGCATACAGCTGGTTTTAACTACTTATGTTTAAGAAAGGCTCCATATAATATAGTTGCTCTGAACAACAATTAATAAACACTTGACTCATTGTTACTCAGCCCAAAGACTTGTCACTGAACTTAATTTTAATAACACACATCAAACCAAAAACAGACCAAGAAACAGTTACCCCTTTCTTGATGAATTAATAAAGCTTAAAAAAACCCCAGTCCTTGAATTGCCATGGGAATATTAGTATTCAGGATGCCCTTTCAAGGAGCTCTGTAGTTGTGCACCTGGATGTTTTCTTCTTTTGCATTTTATAAAGAATGAAGGAGGGGGGGAAATCACAGTATGATTCATCATTATTTGCATGAAACTACAGCAAAATCAAGATATTAAAATCCATTTGTCACACTTCTATTTTTTCATATACTTTTCATAAGCCTATTTTCGTAAATCTTTTCATAATCTGCTTCTGCCTTGCGTTGGAGACAAGATATTGAGCTCAACAGGTATTTGATTTGACTTAATATAACTATTATTCTCTTAAGACACACCAAGATAGCAAATAAGAACAAATATGGAAAGGGCAAAGAGAAGCCAAAGAGGAGGAAACCAGTGACAGATAAAGGGCCAGCTCAGCAGAAACACATTTTCCCTGTGAATAATGCTGGAAGTGGTAATAAGATACTGAAACATAATTCAACTAGACTGAAGTTTAGCTACCACACTAAAAATTCATTCTGCCTGCAAATTCTAGGTAAATGCACCACTGAAGGAAAAATCACCTGCAGATAGCAAGACATACAATACTTTTAAATACGTGTATTATGTATCTCACATTAATATTTATACAGCTGCAGCTGCTTAAGAACAGATTTTTCTATGCAAAAATAGAAGCCAGCTCTTTCTTTCTCTATATATATTTCTACTAATTAGAGAAGCTAAGATTAAAAAAAAAAAAAAACACCCCAAACCAAACCACCAAAATATTTTAAGAATTTCTGAAAAACAGTAGCAATTGGTATAACAGAACTCCAATTTGCAGACTTCTTGGAGAAGTCCCTCTAAAGCTCCAGATACCCCAAACAGAGGAAGAAAACTAATCAGCCAGTTTTGTCACAATATACCCACAGTTCTTCTACATCTATCAGAGAAACATCATCTGGTTTTAAAACTTCTCCGAAGCCACCCTTCCAACTCTGCTCCTTTGTCTGACATATCGATAAAACAATAGAACATTTTATGGATGCTTGAATTACCAGCACCTTAAAGTGAATATACAAGGGGAAAGTTATATTGATTCTGAATTTTTCCTCATTTCCTTCAAGAAAAAAAAAAAACTCTCAACACAGGCCTGTGGGTTCTGGTGACAACAGGGACTTGCAACTATCAGGGTTTTGACAGCACAGTGTTTATACATCAGTGACTCTTGTTTTGTGAAGAAAAGCAGGCAGTTTTCACGAACTACAAGGATGCTCAGTACAATGAACAATTGCTTAGCACTTCATTTTCTACATAATCACTTTCTTACATGTAACTGAATATTTTAGGCAGTTTATTAATTTATAAGCTTTGCTGTGGACATCTCTGTGTTTCTGGCATCAGTGCACAGGCTGCCTAAAAGTGTTGATAGAAACTGTTTGAGGACAGAGACTACGTGTCCTCATAATTGCTTGTCACCTGTAAAAGAGGTTCAGGTCCGATGTAGAATTAACATATGGTGAACAGATGGACTCGGAACAGACGTTTGCCGAGAAAGTACTCACACCAAAGACTTTTGGCTTTAGTCTTTCAGGACCTTCAGAAAAGTCCTACTTGAAGCTCCAAGTCATACTAATCAGGGGAACATCGTTCCTCAATGACAACCTCATGTTGCAGAAACTTTTCATGACCTGCTACAAAGGAGAATCCTTGCAGCCTTGCTGTTGTGACGGTGCCTCCGTGAACAGACGAAATAAAATACTGGTTCCACAGGGCACCCACCCATCCACCAACAACAATCTATACTGTGTGAAACAATGCAAGCACAAGGGTGCTATTACGATGATTAAAACCACAAAAAAACCCCAGACAATAAAAGGTTTTCTTCCAGATATTCCATTACTTACTGAGGAGGTAAGACAAGAGTTGTTGGCTGGGCTTTCGGTCTGCGCTTTGCGGAGACTCCCATCTGGTTGGCCGAACGTTTCAGGGACTGCTGATTCAAAAGGCCAGATGCCAGCCCAGCGTGGTACTGCAGCTGGATGAGAAAAAACATATATATTAGAATACAGACCACTGCAGTACTCTGTCTCTGCCAGTCCTCTGCCACCTGTACCACCCGAGTCAAATTACAGCCCGTCAGTCAGTTACTGTGTGGGAATTTAGATACACTGCTTGGATGGAAGATGACAGGAACAAAAGCACATGGACAAAGTCTGCTGTGAAACAGGCATCAGGAGGCAGTTATGCATCAGGCCAAGTAAGAGGATGAATCAAAGACTTCCTCTCAAGTCTAACTCTCCTGAAACTTGGGCTTGCTTTTAAGTGTTGAGACTGTTTCTCCTCTCAAGGGACCATGCATTCTTACTTTTAGGAAGCAGATAAGAGGAAGACAGAGGCAACCTTTTCACTGTATAAACCAGCTTTTTAGAAATAACACATCTTTTTCTTAAAAACACGAAACATTCTCAAAGAAGTTTCTAGCACTATAAATAAAAATCTTGCCTTTAAAATACCTGCTCACACACATCTCCATAGCACTACAGAAAGATTCACATTCAGTAGCTTCCTCCTCTAAACTTTTCTTTCCCTTGCCAATAAAAGACAAATTTATGAAGGACACAATATGAATCTGCAAGATTTTGAGTGCCCTCCCACTGCTCTCAGATTTAAGAGCATCTACAGGGGCTGTGCCTGCCCTGGAACCAGCTCCAAGAGCAACAAGCTACAAGTTGCCCTCTAAACACACTCAATTATATTCTTCCCTATTTTAAAAGCAGAAGATTCAGTTTCAGGCATACACAATTTCCTTCATCATTCCAATGCCTTCATCTACATGTTCACTAAATTGCCTAAGGATTTGTCCTGAAAAAGGTGAACCATTTCAGCCGTTAACACCTCTAGCCCCATGGTCTGCACCTAAAAATTATGGAAATTATGACTTAAAAACGTTCAGAAAATAAAGCAGTCTTAGGCCAAGCTGTTCTGCAGGGACTGACTGAAAAGGAGGGAAACAAAGCCTGGAAGTGATCCATTTGAAAAAGGCTATGAAAATGAGGGGAAGGGATCCTGAGGGCCAATCCAACTCAAATGTCAATGCTCAGCACATCCAAAAGGATTTCCAACAGGCTCTGGAGCTACTTGGCTGCTTTGCCACATGATCTCAGCTGTAGCACAACACAAAGACACATGGAATTCTTAATGGGAAGAGAACCATGCTCTGTCAGGGAAGGGGGGGATTGTCCTGCCCATCCAATGAATTTTGCTCAAATTTGTTTTTCTCTGACAGTTTTCTGAAATGAAAAAAAAATAATCAATGAGAGTGACGGAGGGTCCATGTTTGAAAGGTGATGTTTCACTGTCAGGGGCTTAGTTTTCAATCTTCACTACCTGAATTTGCAGGGAGTGCAATATGCAGGGAATTAAAGGGAAAGACAGCTCTGGCAGAAGACCCCTTGGACTCCAGGAATATACTTTTTCCTTTTCTTCTTGCATCTTACCCTGAGCAGCTCTCCCTCACCATTCTGTGCTGGTGACACCATTTACTGATGTGCCCTGTGCAGAATGACACCAACGGGGATTTCAGGGAAATAACACCATTTGGACACTTGCTCAGAGGTGGAGTTAATCACCAGCGTTAATCAGAGATGGGTTTTAAAGGCACTTTTTAAAAACATTTCATAACCTCCCAGTCTGACACTCAGTGGTCAGGCATTATAAAAAACAAACAAACAAAAAAACCCCAAACAAACCCAACAACAAAAGGAATTAAAAAGAAATATACTCGAGAAAACAATTCTGTCCTTCAAGGCTGACTCCCAGTGATTAAGCTATTTTTATTAATTAGAATTATTTCTTCATAATCTACCTTTGCTCCTAGGAATGCAGATCCAACTGTCAAAGTCTATAAGGGCGATTAAATATTTACCAAACTGTCTTTATAATGGGAGAAAAGGTCAAAGTTAATAAAACTGACAGGCAGCTTCTGTCCAACTTGATTTATGAATTATTAAAGTATCACATACTGCATTGCACAGGATGCACTCCTTTTTGGGGATGGAGGGTGTTAACGGAATGAATTGGGAAACGGTTTCTTAATCATTTGTTCTGAGAAGCAGAAACAAAACTGAAAATAGTGCCAAAGCAGGACCATAAGCATTAAAACTACAGCCAGGAGACTCACCAGTCTGATGGATAATACACGTGCCATTCAGCTCCTTTTTCCTCTTGCAAGATAAACACCTTTGTCTGCCAGCACCGGCCACGAGAGAAAATCTCAGCTAAAAACATACCAACCTCCCCCAAATTTTTCCTAACTAATAAGAGAACATTTTTGAACACATTTTCTCCACCTTAGGGAAGGCAGGTGAAATGTCCTGTCAGAGGATGCTGTGGGTGCTGAAAGGCTCATGCAGTGGGGCTGAGATGAGCTCACAGGACACAAACACAGAATTAGCAGAATGGCAAACAGCCACAGCTTTATCTGTAAGATGTGGTAAATACTCACTGAAATGAGTACTGGTGCAGCACAAGGAGTACTGCAAATCACTCCCTTATCAGCATGTGAAAGAATTCCCCATCCTACCAGGCTTTATTACACAGGCATCTGGATCTTTCAGCTTCGGGGAATTCCAACTGGTTCATGTGTCTTTACTGCCTAATGAAATATTCCTCCACACAATTTCAATAAGATGGATCTTTTTTTCCCCAATACGTGCAGATGAAACAGAAAATCTATTTCAGAAAACTAAGAAATCAAAGACAACGACAACAAAAATCAATTTACAACATTTAGCAGCCAGGATTTACCCCAGTGCCAACTTGCACAGTTTCATGATAGCTGATATTTTTCTTTAAAGTGCAGTTCCAAGTAGATGTGTGAATTTTACATTTTAAAATCAAAAGTGACTCTAGTTCTCAAGGACATAGGAAAAGTACTGAAAATAACACTTCACTATACACAAAAGCTTTACAGGAGGGTAAATAAAAACAGAACTTGGATTACTTTTAAAATTTTCTTAAGATTCATTATTTTTCTATGGAAATGGTCACATGGCCTATATTTTCTAGGAAGAAATATTATCACTAAAGTTTTACAGGTGCCATAATTCACATTTTCAGCATTACTGAGTATACGAAAACCACACCCATATATTAACAGCTCTCAATCTTCCTCACTACGTGAAATACATCACAACAGAGAGCACTCAGGAGTCAGTTTCCTCATGGCTGTAATTGTAAGGAGGGCAATTTCTTCAATCATAGATGTTGTCTTTGGCTTTAACATGAACCATTGAAACAGAAAAGGTGTACTGGAGAATTACAGACTTGATTTAGCTTTGAAAGCATTAATACTTTTTAAGATATTAATCATAATGTCTTTTATTTATCTACCTGAGTGATTCTTCTTACCAGAAATAAAATTAAACCAACAAAAAAGAACCCTCTTCATTCCCCTAAAAATCACACTGTGTTCTGTAGGTGACCCTTAAGGTTTGGAGCCGACGGAAAACTGTTCCAGCCAAAGGGCTCCAACCAGAACCTGCAGACATTCAACAGAAATGCAGCAACCAGCTCGTGACAGGTTTGTATCTTGGCCTGGTAGGATTACTCTGCAGTGTATGTTATGAAACTACAAACACGGCCATTTATAACGTTAAAAATTAAAGCTCCATCATTAGAATGACACTGGGTCTAGAGGTCTTTGGTTTCCATAATTCATGGGCTGGAGATTTTGCATGTGCTGAGTGCTGACCAAACAAGTCAGCGCACTGCACTTCTGACAAGGCCATCCAAAGTTGCAAAATTCGTTGAAGAGTCAGGGAAAAAGAAAAAATAAAAAGAGAAAGAAAAAAACCCAATCACTTGGAGCATTTACAACTGACCATGCCAGCTCACAGTTGCACATTACATTTACATATTGCCATTACTTAAAGCTTTTTAAGCACCAACAGGTTTCCTTTAAAAAGTGAAATCAGAAGAATGATGTTCTTTATAGTCACATTATCCTGTTATTTTGTCCGTTCTTATGTAAATACTTACCACATGCAAAAACAGAAAAGCATTTTCTCAGACATAGGTAATACATAAAATGTTTATTTCCATTCCTCCAAGAAACAGAGTTTTAGAGAAGTGGCTGACAGATACTACCCACTGTGGCATTTTCAGAGCTCATTGCAATCCTGGGGATCCACATTTGCCTCCTTTAAGATGCACAGTGCTCTGCCCCTCATCATTAAACTATTTCTCCCTTCCAGCTAATAAGGGATTTGTCCATGATGATAAAACTCTACTTGTTCTTTTGAAAAGAGCAACGAGCAAGACACTCCCACAGTTTCATCTCTGCAGACTAAAGTAGGCAAGAGAAAAATTACAGCACCTTAATTGATATTTTTTAGCTTCTCTCAGATAATGAGGCTGGTTTGGAAATTCTCTTTCTCTCCAAACAACGTTTGATCATTTTAGGATAGTTGCATTCTTGACTTGACCAAAACAGCATCAATAAACCAAAAGAACCAGCTCCAATTTCCTTACCCATCGGTTTTCCTCTTGTGGAACTGGGTTGCAGGCTTTTCAATTACTAGGAAGGCAGACATTTTGTCTTTATTCTAGTTTACAGTTTAATTAAGACACTTTTTTCTACTTTTTTTAGGATTTATGTCCCCCAAACACTTTCCAGCTTACAAGAATATTTAAGGTACAAATACCCATCCATGACAAGAACAAAGGCTGCCGCCATTCCTTTTTCTTTCCTAAAATTCTTGTACAAAATTTACTGCCCTTGTTCCTAAACACCTTGATCTGACTAAACTGGAAAAGTAATGAGCTCACACTTCTCTTAAAATCTTCTCACGTGCCCCTGGCACTAAAATGCACAGAGCCATGGCCCTGTCCTGGTCAATAAACCAGGATACAGAGCAGCCTGAGACCATCAGCGTGCACAGGCAATCTTGCTTTTCCCTTAGGTCTCTCCTCCTTCCTCCCTCCTTTAGCCTGGGAGTTCACAAACAAGTTTAGATATTTTTATATATAATGACACAATAGTAGGAAATGCATTGGTACATATCCTTGTTTCTCATAATGCTCTGTCTTTGCTACAGTTTTTATTCCTTTGTCTTTGAATTTCTGTTTTTGCTGAGAGTGCTGCTTTAATTACTGTCAGATTTCAGCCTTAAAGTATGTTCTTCCTGTACTTTTCTTTCAAAAACATTGAAGTTCTGCTGATGAATGTTCCCTCACTCCAATACTGCTTGCAAGCCTTTGGCTTTTTACCATGCAGAGATAGCAAATCTGGCAGCACTTTCTGCAAGGAATTGGTCAAAACTTCAGCAT
This sequence comes from Grallaria varia, assembly GCA_013396735.1. NCBI lineage: Eukaryota > Metazoa > Chordata > Aves > Passeriformes > Formicariidae > Grallaria > Grallaria varia. The sequence goes on along the minus strand of VWZG01012370.1, from coordinate 2,037,901 downwards.
CTGCATCCCTGCTGCCAATAAAGTGACCTGCACTGTTCAAAGGCTCTGCAAAAACCACTATTCCTCTTCCACCTCTTTTTTTTTGGTTAGTTTTGTTAAAGTATTCTTCAACAGCCACCAGAACACTGAAGACACAGCTCTCACGCTAAAACCAGTATTGCCTAAAGCCTTAGACTAAATCTTTGGTGTCAGTGACTCAGGTGGCAGCTATGTCAGTACATGCCTCCAAGACAGGGGATGCTCAGGTGCTTAGGTAAGAAATGTGAAGATACTATAAGTTCGAGCGATAGAATAAAGAGCTGCAATCAGGTAAGGAACACTCCTCAAACTGCCCAGCAACACACCAGGATTTGCAGCTCTGTAGTCAGGCACCACTATAACAAAGTACTTTTCAGACAAATAAAGAAATGAATAGTGTTCTTCAATAAAAAGTTTACAAGGCTCAGCTTTCGTAAATCCAACCAGTCCAGGTGCACAGTCAAAGGGGAGACTGCACAGATGAGGGAAACCCATGAGTGGGGTAAGACTGGAACGGTAACGACATCAGCCAGTACCTGTCCTCCTAATTTAACTTTTTCCTTAACTCATTAAATTTAATTGTTTCAACTTCTGTTGAATGCCTTTAGTCACTTCCACAGTAATTAAAGAGCACAATATATTTAGAGCAGTGGATATCCATCCTGAGTGTCACACAAGGGCCCTTCTGTCAGCACATGGAAACCTGGCTTTTCTCAGCCTTCCATGGCCTTCCTGAAGGGGAGGTTATCCTGGAAGGTCAGAACTCCAGCACACAGTTCCTCCTGAAGCAGATATGCCATGGACACATGGCAACACCCTGTCAAAGATACACCAGACATCACCTCTCTATTCCACTAGAGGTGACCACCCTGCTGTGCCAGCAGAAGGGGCTGCAGGAGTATTGTTTAAACTGGAGGTAATTCTTCTTTAAATGGTTACATCCAGCAGGCATCCTGAAGCAAGGCTTCTGGGAATGCTAAATTCCAGCCCGCTAGCGACAACTAATTAAAGCTTGGAGCTGGAGAATGAATTTTGGAATAGATGCATGTGTCGTATTTCCTTATAAGAACATTCCTACTACAGCTTCAGAATGTTCACGATCAGATTAATTTATCCTCCTTTCCAAGGCAGTATAAAGTAACCCACAGAAGATATTCATCCACAAATAAGAGCAAACCTTAAATTAAAGGTCACTATTAGAATTGGTTAGAGTAGGAGGTTTAAACTCTCACCCTTACATGTAACACCACAGACTTTTGCACAGACAAACCCCAGAACCACCACAGGTGGCTGCAAGTTTGACAGGAGGTGAATTCTGGGGAATGAGTGTCAAAAAGAAACAACCACAGAATACTTGTGGGAAAGGACCATAACCACTGTACTGCAACCAGAACACTGAGGAGCAATAGTCAACAAAACCGGAAATTATTTTTTTCCCCCCACAAGGCAATTAAAAAGGAGCTTTTTTTGCCTGCTACTCAAGTTTTCTGTGACCAGAAGGTATGATAGAGACCTTAATCTTGTCTGCACTCTCACACTGACTTCTGGAAGACAGAGCAATCCAGCTGCAGCAACACTGAAATTTTTCTCCAGTTAAAACAATATTATGCATTAACTCTAAATTCAACTATCTTATTTTAACCTTTCAAAATAGTCATTTATTGCTTACAATGTGAAATTTGAGGAATTTCACCTGAAACAGAACCCCTGACATAAGAAAAACCAGCAACCTATGGCCAAATTTTCTTTTTAAATAAACTCCCTACCCCTCAGTGATTTTTGACTGTCTCTGCTTTTAGATGACCAAGCTGGAATGCATGAAAAAGCCAACTTCTGGAAAATCAGGTTAAAGGATATTTCAAGTTAGACATCCAAAAAATAAGCAGACATTTATAAAAGTCTTAGTCAAATTATCTCTTTAGATTTTAAAGAGTTAACTTATGAATGTACTTAAGAATGAAAAAAGAATCTATCAGGTTTGATTGATAAAAGTGTAGCTTTTAACTAAGACTGAAAAAACGAAGACTGGCAACATTTTTTTTCCAGAATAATATGCTTCCTCTGCTTTTTTTCAGCACAGTGCACATAAATCAAAGAAATGTTAAAGAGACCCATACATCACAAGCTGGCATTTCTAAACTATTTACAAAATCTGTAATAGTCAAGAGGATGGAAAATACGTAAGTGTGACCAACAAAGTTCCTCAAAGAAAAAATAAGGCTGTTCTACCATCCCAGCAGGGCTAAGGTTGGAAACAACTCTTGATTGTAGATTTTAAAACCACTAAACCAAGACAATCCTGGTAACACAGGGTTACAGAAAGCAAACAGGACAGTGTATCAGCCAGAACAGATGGAAGGGGATTGGAGCAGGACGTTTGTTCCACCATAAACACATGGTTCTGAAGACACATGAGAATCACAGAATCATTAAGGCTGGAAAACACCTCTGAGATCAAGTCCAACCTGTGACCCATCAGCACCTTGTCACCCAGCCCAGAGCACTGAGTGTCACATCCAGTCATTCCCTGGACACCTCCAGGGCTGGTGACTCCACCACCTCCCTGGGCAGGCCCTTCCAATGCTAGACCATCCCAACAGTGAAGAAATTCTGATGTCCAACCTGAATCTCACTGGCAAATGCTCTAAGAATGTTTGAAGTACACACAAAAGCAGGGCTGACCTTTCACTTGCAAACAGACAGTCCCAAAAATATCAGTAACTCCAGGGCTGAGCTGTGTATCCATCAAATTTTCACATCCCAACATCTAAGCACACAACAGACTTAGACAGATTAGGTTTTCCTAAACAACTTTTACAAATGAGAATCTCATCTCCTGTTCTGAAACGAAAGGCATGGATTATGGAAAGTTTATCTGTCCATCTGTTAGAGATGTCACACTCTGACTAGAGAGTGCAAAAAGCACAGAGATGTTTTACAACCAAATCCAAAACTTACTGTAGCCTGAGCGAGTGGAAGAGCCATATGCTTTGCAAAAACACCTCTTTTGCTACACTTTTTTTTTAACCACAGCACAAAGAGTAACAGTTCGAAAGCTGCTGTAATCTTTATTTCTGAAAATAGATCCCATATTCTTACTCTCATCTGCTGCGCTTGGGGAAGCGAGCTGATGGGAAACCGGAAAAACAAGGAAATACTACTTGTTTTGGGCAAGGAAAGCTGAAAAAGACACTGCACTGCAAGGAGTTACCTCCAGTTACAGGAGAAGGGGCAGCTTGGAGAGCCTGGGACTGGGATGATGCACAACAGGAGGTTTGGTGCAGTGGCACATGAAATGTTTTTACCATTTCCTCAGTCATCACTGAAGACCTGCAGGAGGAGTATTTGAGATGAAGCCGGGGGACCTCAGAAATATCTTCAGGAGTAAAACAAATGGAATACACTTCATCCTATTTTCATGGGAGCTTGTAATGATATTATAATTAACTCAATTACACCACAAGATTAATAGCCTTTAAAACGCTCCCAGTCATTCATTACAGGCCTAATTAAAACTCTCTTTTGGTGCTGAGCCAGCAAGAAATATGAAATGACTTGCTAAATAACCATATAGAAGTATATAAGGTATTATCTTTATTGTGCTGTTTGTTTCCATGGTCACAATCCAGTGAGCAATTTGTTTTGTTTTTTTTAAAATCTCAAAAACAACAGGAAAAAAAGGACAAGATGCCACTTTAGAAGCTTCAACACCTGCAACAGCATACCAGCTCACTATAGCTAACCAGTTTATTTCTAGTTTTGCTGCAACAGTTCAGGGCTTCTACAATAGCAGATGCCTTTCCTCCCACACATCAATTAATTTGCAAATGCACTCAGGTTGTAGAAATAATGAAGTGCTGAATGCTTCTCTATTGACAAGTTTTGCTGTCAGGAGGTGGATGCTGTGGGCGAGGTGCTGAAATCCGCTGCTTCTCTGCGCACGCCAAGGGAAAGACACGCCACATGAAACCTGGTCGACAGCTAACAGGGCACATCAATTATTTTATTTACTCCTCTCTCATTGGAACCAAATGGAAGAAATCCTCTCCAAAAGCTTTTTATTGTATTTATCTAGGTATTAGTAGCACACCGTTTACAGGGAGATGTGAGGTTTTGTGAAACACTCCCTATTTGAGGAGAAAATGAGTGTTTTTCAAGTATTTTTATGTATGCTAAAAAAGTGACATTACAATTAAGGTTACAAATGAAGAATTCAGTAACTAGAAAATGCTTCATACTGCCTATCCAATCCAAATCAGTCCGCTTGTGCTAAGGATTCAGAATTACATTACATGCTTCTTTCCAGACCTCAAATCACCACAATCTGCAGGATCACATGGATGAAGAGGCAGTTACTCAGCACCATTTTCATGCACAGAATGTTATTTGCAGGATCTCACACAATGCCCACACTTCTCCTCTCAGATGTCTTCGATCATATTTTCCTGCTTTTTCTTGCTTCTTTACAAATACTGTTAAATTTACCTTCACAATTCTTATTCCAGTCATGCTGGGCGTGGATCTGAGGACTCTCAGATTTTTAAGAATACTAAATGTTTTTACTACTTACTATATTTGTAGTAGAGTTTCTGTGGATAATAACTGCAGTCAGGTGCTTAGGAAGTCTTTGAATCAGCCAAAAAAGGCTTTAAGACAGGTCATAGCAAGGTTGGAACCTCCACCCCTATTTCTATCACTTGAAATAAAGGATTACTTCATAGCAGCTCACGCTAACTAATTGGAAGTAAAGCACATCCTGCCAGTTATTCCCTGAAAACGAGTTAAAAATAGAGACTCTGAACTTCCAAATGAAGTTCTAAGCTCTGGAGGACAGCATGTTTTCAGGGATACAGACCCTTCTTGTTTTTGAGTCCTCAAATTAGAGGGTACAGAGTTAGTACCTGGACAGATGGACTTGATCCTTTCCACAAGCTTCCCAGGAAATAATAAGTCAATTTAAAACAACTTTAGTGTACGTCTAGCCTTGTCTTTTACCTAATTCAAGTTACTTCTGTCTTTATCATATATCAAACTTACCTAGAAAAAAAATACACACATACTCATCTTTCAAGTCTTCCAAGGAAGGCAAGTCCCGTACGAATCCTCTCCAACTCTTCCAGTGCTTCATTACCACAAGTGCTTACCCCATCCACCTCAGCGTTGCCCAAATTTGTTAAACTTCTATTTGCAATTACTGATTTTTTTCCCTTTCTTGGCTGTAACAAAAAATCCTCTTACCCACTTTCCCCCCTTCAATAAAGATGTTGGTACGAAGTGAGCCATCCATTTTCTTTTCTGAGTGAAATAAATTGAACTTGCTTGATCACACAGAAGGAGCACAGGAATCTAAATGCTTGCGCTGAGTTCTCATGTCTCTCAACTAGAAACCCCCAAATTAATGGGCACCTAAATGGCAGTTTTATAAGTAAAATGATGCTGAAAACCATTTTCAAGTGTTAATAACTGAAAGTGTTATTAGTAGAGGTACTAACAGGTAAAGAAATTTGCAGTAAAAACCAGATGATTTTCTGCTTTTTAAAATACATGATTTTCAGGCTGACCTTGTCCCTTTTAAATTTTTATAGCATCTTCAGTTCCAATTTGAGATTTTCATATGGGGTAGGCAAACCTTCTTATGTTCTGTATTAAATGCAAGACACCTCCCTGGCATGATCTGCAATATTAATAATATAAGAGTACCAATTTCAGGAGCAGCACTGTAGCATCAACGCATGCATACCTACACGAATCAAAACTTAACCATATCTGGCACAGAAACCTTTAATATATCACGAGAAAAAAAAGCAGTTCTAAGACAGCTCAAATACAATTTGAGAATTCCTCTTTTGCCATTCAAACACATGACCTTGTCACGCTTCACAAGGTAACACCAACATAGCTGATGCAAGAAAACATATGCTGCTCTTTCCTGGGCTCAAAATAGGAACAGAGGGGAAGGAGAATGCTACTCAGGGCCAAAGCCAGGCTTCCAAGGACCAGACTCACAGCTGTCACTGTATTCAGCATAAAACATCCCCACCCACACGAGCCCTACAGTGCTCCTATCGCTGACTGCCACAACACAGTTGGGAAAGTCCTTGATGGAAATGATAAACACTACAGAGTCATTATTTAACCAGGAATTTGCACTGGTGTTGTCAGTTTTGAGAGTTGGAGATTGAGCCATTTTTACATTGCTGTGGGACGCAGTGGAAGCCATAGGAAAACATAAAATATTATTTTTTATGCATTTCAAAGGAGACTGACATACATCTGACTTTCCATGCACTGGCATGGTCTTGCAGTCTCCAACAAACCAATTACCACTTAAATGTTTACCATCTAACTCACAGATATTTCAGATCTTCATCTAAATCTGCACTTAGGCTACTTCTATGTCTTGATAATCACTAAGAAAATCTTACCAGATCAAATCCCAGCAGTTTATGACCTCAGCTCAAGGTACCAAGTAAACAGATATTCCTCTCACTGCTTTGTGGACTTCATTATTAATGAAGTAAAATTTGCAGACATCAATCTACTGCTTCAGGTGGCCACCATCAAAAAAATAAATAGAAACGTGGCTGGTCACAGTGGCTCATCTGGCATGTTTACTGGATGGTAAATTAAAAGCACTAATGACCACAGTGTGACAAGTGAGGGAATAATATTGGCTTGGAATGGAAAATTCTTCTACACAGCTTCATCCAGCCAAGGGCTGTTTCCTCGCTCAGACATAAGACAAAATATCAGTGTCTGTTTCAACTACTTCACCCTTCTCTACTGAAGGCTAGATCTGAGCTGTCTGACATTTTATCTGAAATACAGAGAAGGAAGAAGGATCTTCCTTGTGGTTCAGTTCATCCTATGGTATGTTATCAAATCCACATCTCTATTGTGGGCTGGAAAATTCCTAAAAGTCCATCTGACTCAGGGGAACAGCACTAACCTCCCCATACAGTTTGTGTTGTACCAGAATTTCAGCACCACCCTACTGTGCACTGGTATCCATCTCATCCTATCAACTGCTTCCCACAAAATCACAGTGCATCCCATTACATGGTCTGCCACCCTCCAAAATTTGCCAGTCCTGAACAGTCATACGATGTTCTACCCTTTACTCTCGCTTATTCTTCTCTTCCTCACCTGTAAAACCAAAGCAACTCCTCCTCCTCCAACAGTTCCGAGCTGGCCAGAAGCAAACTCCTGATGGAGCTGGGCACACTTTGGCGCCCATCCTGCAGTACCGTGGGTGCAGAGCATTAGAGAACTACTGCAAGGGACTGAAAGATGAACTGAGAATGTAAAAACATATTATACATATAAAGAAAAACCAAACCCATCCTGTGTATTTTTGGTCTTGAAGACAGACAAGGAAATTACATTTAAAAAAACAACACCATTGTAATGCTACAGCTGGAATTTTACATTACAAATACAATTTTGAAACAGACCTAAGCTGATCAACGTTAAGTTTTCCAAAAGCATCCTTAACTCTTCAGAAGTGCATGTACTGACAGACCCAAAAAGGCTCTTTCTGTATGAGCTCATCCCACCAGCAGCATGACAAACTGGTGTCCATTTAAGGAAACTGGGGCGGTGGCGGAGCAAAATACTGCTTTATGCAAACCATGATTTTTTAGCTTGTTTCTATCACTTCTCCAGCTACAAAATCTTTTGTAAATGAGGACACTGCCTACCTCCCAAAGTTTGTTTTACCAAACCAATAATTCAGCAACATGAACGACTGAGAATTCAGTGAACTATAGTTTTTGCCTCAGACATTAACAAAAAAAATAAAAGAGCAAGGAAAACTTAGAAATGGTACTGGAGAGCTGAAGCCTTTGCTGCTGGCACACTGAACAAGCAGGAACAATTGAAAGCTATGGAGCAGTTAGTAATTTCTACTACTGAGCCTAATGCCTGGACAGTAAGGAAAACAGATGGCTCTGCAATATGGAGATGGCTCCTTGAAAAGCAATCGGCACAGGGATGCTGCAATAGCAAAGCAGCAATAGTTTGCCCGGTTGTAAGAGTCACAGCAAAGTGAGATGCATCATTTCAGAGGATAAAACAAAAGTAAACCAGAGTAGAACAAAATCGAAGTTCTTAAACAGTTTGTCTACATTCCATGAAAAAGTATTGGTTCATTTAGAGTTTTTCCAACAGTCCTGGACAGTTCTGTGCAAATAAATGAGTTCAATCCAGCGTGCAGGAGCAGCATTCCTCTTCCTGTCCCAGCCCCCTCCCAAGAATTCTGCATCACACCAAACATCTCTGAACATCAGCTATTTAGTTCTGCTTTTAGCTCTGCTTTAAATAAACGTGTGCGGAGTGAAGGCTGCATAATGAAGGCTCAAAACCATGGAGATGTCACAGACTGCGCTGGGCAGCGCTACCAGGCTGAGGGGGTTTAGGTTTTGTTTTTCTTTCTGGCATAATTATTTCATTTGTGGAACAAAACCAGGGGAAGTTCCCAACTAGGTGTTGGAGCAGACAAGCAGCTTGTTTCCAGTGGAAGCCCTGTTTCAGCCCCGAGGACATGCCCAGAGGCAATGGCAGTGCACAAATGAAGAGCAGGCAAAGGACTCCTTGACAAACGCACAGACCTCAAAATAATTTCCTGTAAGTATCACAGTTCAAGGCCATCCTGACTAAGCAATATACCAGCCATGCAAGGACCATAATCTAAAAATTTAACCAGAAAGACCAAATCATTATGAACTCTTTGACCATAGGAACCTCTTAAAATAAATATACACTCACTATGGAATCAGAGCACAGGTGAAAGCCTCAGTTTAAAGCTAAGCATAAGATTTTTCTTCCGCTGCAAGTTTCCTGTGAGAAACCAGGTTGTTTAAAGGGCAAGATGGAGTTAGCAGAGAAAAATATCTTGCCCTGCACACATGACAGGTGATGCTACTCTGCTATATATTACACTGACATATTCCTGTTTTACCTACAAGACCATTTTAATTTAAAAAAAAAATCAATTAAAACAAGTATTTTACCGTAGAATATGTCCATTATTTTTCTTACATCAGAACTCACTGACACAATTGCTGATGCTCATAAAAGGCAGTGGAAACCAAAACCTTCAGCACAGTTTGACAACATGGTTCAGCACCAGGGAACTTTCAGCAAGCATTACCCACTGCCCCCATCATGCCTCTGTCAAGTATTTTCCACATCCAACACTTCCATAGTTCAGGAATTTGAGTAGAGCAGTCACCAGGTATTGTTTACTCCATTAGATTACCTATCAGTGTCTTCTTAAATCTAGATGTTTCCTTATGAGGCTGCAACAACTTCTGGAATGCAAATTTCAATAGAAACCCTACTGAAGATGAGAAAAGTGATTTGTAGTGAGTAAATATACCACCATATACATATTGTTACAGATTACAACTGGAGGCAACTGGAATTGAAAAAAATGCCACAATAAATTGGTTTGAAGGAGTTCCGAAGTGCAGGGCCGAGGCTCTGTCTGAACAGAGATGAAGGTGGAAGCTCTATATTGTTCTTCAAAGTAATAATCAAGTAGGAAATTAAAGCAAGTTCTTTTTAAGGAAGATAGATTCCTCTTTTTCCAGACTTAAGCCTGAGACATTGTACAACAAGAATTAGAACAGAATCTGAATGTACAGTCCCAGCACCCTCCTGCTAGGACTGCTGCTCCTGGCATTGCTCTTCAAGAAAGCAAACTATTAAGATTGATTAAACACCTACTTTATTTAAGTACTCTTGATGATAAAAAGGGATTTTTCTTCCCCTTTTCTAATGGTTATTTTACACTGGTAACTGATGGATCCCATATTTAACTGTTTTCATTCCAAACAGCAATCTGCTGCATCAATTACCAAACTGAAGAAAGAAGGAATATAAAGCCCAGGGGAAAATGAGGGGGGAAACAGCACACAGTTTGCATGACACTAACAGCCCTACTGACAGGTTTTTCTTGACTTTGCAAAATTCCTTTCACTCAGAAGCATTCTTTTGTAACCTGACAATTCCCTGTAGCCTGGAAATTTCATGAACATGTCACGTATTCTTGTTTTCAACCTCTTTGAAGTCCCTGCAAGACTCTTTCTAACCTACTGATCAGGATGACATGCAACCACAGACAGGAGATGAATAACTGCATTTGCAGTACACCCTTCGAACTACTTTTGCCCTTTACAAGATTCATTGTTTCCCTAAGTACCCTTTTAATGAAGACAAACGCACACCAACACGGGTTAAAAAAATAAATAGATTTAAAGCAACTTGCAGGAAAAGAAAAATCAAATCAGTCAGTCGAAGCTGTGAAAAACACAAAGGTTTGATCATACAAGTCTGAAAACTTTCCCTGGACCATTATTTATTTAAAAAAACCAAAATCTTTCCCTATTTACCTAAGAGCAGTGAACAGGAGACATTAGTTTTGCAGACTTCACATAGTGGCTGACAAAGCAAAACACACACTGAATTTAGGCAGCCATCAGAGCAGGAATCTCTGAAAAAGGCCACCTTAAATAAATGCACAATAAATGTCTCCTCAGCCCACTGAAGCAGAGCCTTCAGCCACTGCTCTATGTCCCTGTCTACTTTAAAAGCAGGTCATGGATGCTTAAAGAAAAGCCACAGACCCTGATTGCCATCCATCTGGGAATTACTACATTTTGCAAGTTAGCACATATGAAAATGCACTAAGGACAGAACTCTTCAAGTTAATTTAGACTCAGGGAGTTCTACCACAAATAACCTTTGTAAAACAGTTAACATGCCCTATAAGAGATTTTTTGGGGTAAAGACTCTGAAAAGAAAAATAGCTCTGTGTACTGCTAACACAACAAACCCCTTACCATAAGCCTGACCATCAGCAAATATGCATTTACTACCCACAAAAAAAATCATAATTACTTTGAAATTCGTTGGAAAATAAGCTAAAAGCACTTGCAACGCTGTACTCTCTGATTCAGGAACAGTTCCCATGCTATTAAGTCTACTCCATTTTAAACGCTTTTTCCCCTGTTATTCTATGGAAGATACACTCAGCTTTCTGTGCGGATCAGTACAGGGAAAGAGCAAAACTTCACGAACAAAGCTGTATCAAATGAATACAGAAATAACATGGTTCATGAGGGAACAAACTTGAAGAATAATGTGTTTTGGTTTATCAACTTAAACTAAACCTTTCCCCCCTATCAACCCCTTTTTCTTTTCAAGACTCTTATTTTGCAGGGAAAATGAACTATATCTGAGAAGGATAATGTTCTATGTCCCTGCTGTTTTTAACTCCTGCAACGTGCTATGGCAAAGCAGTTGTTTCACTTGGGGTCTTGCAAAAAATTAGCAAGAAATGTCTTCACCTCTGTATGCAGATATTGTTGCCTATTACATGGAAATATGACTTTGAAACACCATGTTTCCAAAACAGAAAATTCCAAAGCTGCCTGGTCTGTGGAATACCAAGGTGGACCATTAAACACAACTCCCGAGATGTTCTTTTGAAGGTCTGACCCATGAAGGGGGTTATGCCGACTCTCTACTCCATTTGTGCTCACTTTGAATGGACCAAATCATCCCTTGGATGCATCAACTCAAGCAACTGAGTGGATCATCTAACAAGACAGCCAGGCTGCAGCTTTTCCCTGGAAGAGAGATTTGTTCCTTCCACATCTGTAGGGCATAGTGGACAACTCCTCCCTGCTTCAGCTCTTCCAGAGAGAAAGTACTGCCTTGGAGGAAATAACAACTAACCAGCTCCCTCATCGACAGGAGAAAGTGAGCGCATTGACTTGTGCCCTTTATGTATTGATGCTCTGGCTGAGTAAATTAAGATGTACAGGGGAAAAGCAAAGAGCACCAGAAGCGGGTACACGGCCCAGAAAAGCACAGTAGCAATTTTATATCTTCTTCAATCTTCCTGAAATGTGATTACAGTTGACCTTTAAATCTAGTAGATCAACCAATCGATTCTGCTGGAACAACCCTGTAGATGTGATCTAAGAGAATGCCCACACTTAAAAACCTTCCCATGGCTGCCCAGCATAGTTATTTTATTTTGTTGAGAAAGTTACCAAGGCTTGCCTGAATTGATTTTACTTGCAAGAAAAACACACCATCCAAACTGCAGCATCAGCAGACACTAAAGGTCTTAGATTCTTGCAGGATGAATGCAATATCAATAGTTATTAGGATGTATTCATACAAGGTACACAAGAGGAATGGAAAGAAGATGGTAGTAATCTCACTTAATCCTAATGCAGCCCCAACTCAGGTTCTTTAGACTGTGGGAAAAAAAAAATAAATACAAGGAAAACTATAACACTCCAAAGTATTTGCCAGGCAAAACATTGAATTTGGAATGGAAAACATATTTAACAGCTCTTTAAGATGTTAGCTGTATTTCAGCTGATAAATCGTGCTTTAACAACCCAAAAGAAATTTCAGGAGCGTATTTGTCCATAGTGGGCTCAGAAAGTGAGGATCAGAGTTACTCCTGAAACCTCATCCAGCAAGCTAAGGGCAGAGGAAAGAAGAGTCCCTTCAGTCCTATTCCAAACTTGGCAACACTGCCTGAAACCTTCATCCTCCCCATCACAAGTGTTTTGAGAAGTCCACATTATACACTTGTGTTCACAGAGTCATCTGGACAGCAAGTTCTTTTAAGCAGAAAGTCATTACTTCACTCTGTATTACATGCCAGGGTGTCCAACAGAACCAGAAAATCGGAGATGAAAGGTTAGATTTTGTTTTAAGCTCTCTTGTGCTTGATATAGATTTGATCATCTCTGTGATATATGAAATTCCTACAAACAGCTTTGGAAAAGGCACCAAGACAGTGCAGCCAACTCAAGAAAAAAAAAAAAAAAGATATCACTGAGCAAACTGAAAACGCTACACTGAAAATTCTGAAAATACCAAATTTGATTCCAGAGTAAAACCAAAGCATAAGGCAAACCAGAGAACTTGTTAAGTTGGAGTGCAGAGACAACTGCAGAGAAGACTCTAAATAGAACCCAACTGAAAGCAGATGGGTAGGGCAGGGAACATTAGAATCAAAATGTAACTAATGGTAAAACACACAGGGATGTTTTTTCTCAAAAGAGAAACACATATCCACCCGCACTGAGGGATAACCTCAGGGGGAGGAGGAGCCATTATCCTTTTAACTGCAACTTATTTGATTTAAAAGTGACATTTTCTGTGAATGAAGAATTTTTTTCCCCCATAAAGAAAAGCCAACATCTGAAATGAGGTAGAGCCCAGTAACACTGCAGTAGTTGAGAATGTCATGATTTCCATCAAAAAACTGTTTTGCAGAGATCAGGAACAGCTGTTTCAAACCGAATTAAGACTAAAACTGGAAACAAGCTGTCAAAACCCAAAGAAATATATTTTATACATAAAAGAACGTATTTGATTCAGCTGTTTTATCATGGTGGTCAGCCAAAAGAGAGAAATAAAGTAACATTCTGAGATCCAGACGTTGTCACAAAGATTCTCTCATTTTAACACTCTTTATGTAGATTTATTCCTTTGAGCATTTGGAATAGGAAAAATGTCAAACAGCTCATATCACAGATTCTTGAATATTTTCAAACCATGGGCAGCTTAAGAGTTTAAAGACACCTGAAGACTCTTTCTGCTCCAGTCCACATTCTCTGCATCTTCTGTAGCAGTAACAGGCTGGCGCAATAAGGAAAATATACTCAATTGCTGTTGACTTGAAAAGATTAAAATAATTCACTTTAACCCGCCACTTGTGGGTAATAGCACGTGCATCCAGCTCCTTTTGTGCATGCCTGCAGATCCTGGGAGGTTTTTAGTGGGTATTTTCAACATTGATTTCCACAGGAATTGCACTTTCGTATCATGAGAAGTAAATACATTCATTGTAGAATACACTGTAAAATGTCGCATTTGGATACAATTCCTTTGTGTCTAAAGGCCCATGCAGTACACAAAGCACCTCTAATACTATGCCAGTTATAGAAACTTAGAAAATCCAGATACAACAACCAAATGAATCAAGACTGGTGCTGGTTTTGAATAGAACTATTTGTTTCAAAGCACAGCTCTGAACATCAAAGACCTCTGTGATTTTATTACATGTAAGATGCAGCCATTATACCCAACTTTCCAACCAAGTCTGAAGTAATCTTGAAAATATCCTTAGCATTTCAACATGGTCATTACTTCTCATAATGATGATATATATTAATTCAATCTAATAAGGATATTAGTTATTACTGTCAGCTTGTCAGTATATGGGCTTTTGAAGATGAGGTATCTGGGAACAAGCCAAGTCATGGCCTTATAAAAAAATATACACTCCAAGAAATGCATTTTTAACTCACTAAAACAGCAGGCAAGTGTGCAACTGCAGTCGTGGGCCATTTCACCTTTCAGATTACTCACACAGTCTAGTTTTGGGCATTTAACTTGAGTACTTGAGTTCTCAGCACATTCAGCGCAGCACCAAACATGGCTGAGTGCTTCCCACTAAGCCAAGAACCTTACAAAAGAGCCAACAAGGTAATGCTGCTCAGGATACAAAAACTTTTGATCTTTCTGTGTAAAGATCAAAAATGTGAAAGACTAGCACCTGGTAGAATCAGCTTTCATTAAATCTGCTTTTATTAATTCAGAGGACATCTTTTTCTGAGTATACCATAACCGAACAAATGTCAGTATCCAAAAGATTTTATTCATGGTTTCTGTATCTTCTGCATGTGGCAGCTTTACATTTGGGCATTTAAAAATAGATTAAATGAACTGTTATACGTGCTTGGGCTAATCTTGTATCAGCAAAGGAAGTGATAATATGTACTGGTAAGTGGTCCTTATTTCCAGAACTTCAGGATTTTACAACTCTGCTAGATTTAAATGGTAGCTCATACCAAGAGATGTACCAACAGCAAATAGAGTTAGGAGTGAAGTAGCTCTGAGTACAATGTTCATATTCTGATCTCCACTTTTCTATCAACCCCCAAAACTGTCCAACTGTGGCACTACTCAGAGTCCAGGAGAGCCAAGACATGTTTCTGAAAGTCCTCAAGAAGCCTGACAGGCAGAGTTACTGGACTAAGGACTGTAGCCTGTGTAACAGCCCTGATGTCTTGGTCTATAATTTCTTATTCACATTCCTCAACGGTCACAGCATTAGAGCCAAAAAACATCACCACTCTCCCAGAGCAGGATTATTCCTCCCTCCCAGAAAAATAAGAATCAGTTTTCATTGACCCCCACAAGGCAAGTTATTTCAAGGATCACCACAGACCCTCTGGGTTAGACACCTTCAACACCAGAAACTCTGAATAAGCTACTGCCAAGTACAAAACTGCTGCCACATTTTTGCCAGATGTACATTTCCACAAAGCAGCAGCCAAACCAGTGGTCAGAACTGCACTTTTGAATACAGAGTCCCTTACACAGACTATTCCAAATTTTACTACCTTTCAGCCCACCTCCATGTTTTGTAGCCTAATTACCAACAGCATCTGATTAAGATCCAGTGGGGAAGAAATGAGGATCACTTATATATGCAACTCCAACAAATCACTCTGTGAACTGAGGGGGGCAATTTCAATACCTTCAAAAGAGAACTCCAAAGAAGAACAGAGATGAGCACACCTCTGCATTAAAAAAAAAAACACCAAATAACAGACACACAAAAAGACCTAACAACAAAAGTAGAGAGCAACAGGGTGACATCATTAAATTTTCCATTTTATTTGATTTCCTCTAGAAGCTACAAAAAAATCTTTTCCATGTAAAGAATATCAGTGGGATGCTTATCACCTGCATCAGTTATTTTATATTAGTGTTCGTATTCCTTGAATGCCCTTCACATGAAGGTCACTGAATGCTTTACAAACATCTTTAATTTGCCTCAAAGAAAGCGAGACAGAACTTTGAGGCTCTGAAAACATCCTCTGTGCTTTCATGGTGACCACCATCCATGAGACAGTCAGGCTTTCATCACCAGTCAAGTCTGAGGCACTGAGAGCTGGGGTAGCAGCAAGCCGGAAATTCAAAGGAATGTTGGGTCTGAGGGTTTCTCACAACTCTCTTGTTCTGCAGTCCTACAGATTCATCAATTAATCCCCAGACAATATGGATTTCCAGTTGTACTTTGTTGTATTCCTCAGCTTCTGAAAATAAAGCCTTTTCTACTGATCTAATGGCTGTAGCATGAGTTATTCACCTACCTATCTCATTTCTGTGCCTGTGCATGGCTTAGCTGGATTTAAACTCCATTAATACAAAGCAATGCAGTTTTAGCCAATTTGGCTTGATGATCACATTACAGAGTGATCACTGACACACAAATTACATAACTGAGCCATCCAGTATGAACTGTATGAAGAGTCCTTGCGGAAAGGAAAAAAAAAAAGTTGGGAGGGAAGAACCAGGAGTGGGCAGAAGTGTTTTGGTTAAAAAAGAGCCACATCAATCACCTCCATCCTGAAACAGGCTAACAGCTAAAACATTAATACCTATCAAAGAAACAGGGGAAAAAAACCCCACTCATTAACCAATAAAGGTGTTGCAAAGCATTAAGTAATTCCCACCAGCTGACAAGGGGGCTGTGATTTATAATAGCGTGTATTGATAGATCACTTCCCATAATTAGGAAAAGTGAGACTGGTACTGCTTACAGCATTATTTTGATCAGAACCTTGAAAAATAATGTTGAGTAACAAAAAACACCAGGCACAACAATAGAAAATCACCATATCATGCTCTCAGGCTGCTTCAGATTTGAAATAAAGTATTCTAACAAAATTCAGTAAGAAAGGCAAACACAGAACCTTACTTCACAATTACGTCCTGGCGCGAATTATTGCTATAACTCTGGGAAGATCACAGATACAAAACATTCAAACTCTTCTAGTCCTGAAGTAACAAACTAACTTCAGATTACTAAAATATGTCAAAGAAATTCCACTCATCTCTCTATTGGCATAAGGCAGAATATGTGACAAATTCTCACCAGTCATAGCATCTTTCTGTAGTGCAAAGAAAAAAGGACACTGAATTTTAATTTCCTTTCATTCAGATTATTAGGAGGCCAAAACACTTTTACAGCTAAACATGGTAATGATAAAATAGTTGTAATAGCCCTGGATTGGACTTCTGTCCAAAACCAACAGAGGAATCAAAGGCAAAGAAACAGAAGAGCCCAAGAACTGAAGATTCTGGGGATTTGCAGCTGAGAACAGAAGATGCATCCTCCAAAAAGAAGATGGACTCAACCAATGTTATCCATCCCTAATGCCCCTCAGAAAAATTTCATGTCTCACCTTTTTCCTTCTCCAGTAAAGTAAATGCAGACTACTGAAATTCCTGTCTCCCTCTACTACATTTTGGTACAAACACTTTCCTCCTCATAACTGCAACATTAAGGATAATTTGCACACCACCTGAATTTGCCATCCCTGCCATTGCTGGTCACTAAAATCAGCCCTGCAGTAACAAGAGTCAGTATTCTCCAGGCAGACAGCTGAGCAGTAATTAATAAGTGCAGCAGTTGGAAGTACAGAGGTAATCACCTGCTTCCTAGCTGTATTTTTAAAAAAAAGGAAAAAAAAAAAAGAACATTAATGTAATTCTGAACAGCAAGGGCATTTCACCGAAACATTTGCCTAAAATCACACAGAATTAAAAGCCCATAAAGGGCATTTTTCCAGACTGTCAGGCAAACAACATTAGTCACTGGCTATATAACACTTGGCATATACAAGGCATTTCTGCCCAAAGAACCCAATGCACTTGAGACACATTTAGACTAGAAGTAGGTTAAGTATTATCCTATTTTATCTGTAAGAAAAACAAGGCACAGATAATGCATCCTGTTCAAGGTTACAACAACAGTTAGTTAAGTAAAGCAGGCATAGAATCCAAGTGGCCCAGCTCCTATTCTGTGCCCAGTGTACAAGAAAACTTCAGTTCATGTATCATTCATTTCTCCAGTGATGGGAATGAAAACTCCCATGGCTTATCCACACAGGAAAGGAGTCCATAACTGGTGATGCCTACGAACCTTTCTGGTGCAGCTCCCTGTAGGAAGCACCAGTTCTGCTCTTACAAAGCAGATTAAAATGTGCTCTGCAGTGTCCACCAGAGGAATCTTTGTGGGGACTTGTCCCTACAATTCAAATCTTATTTCATTTTTTCCCTCCTGTGAGCAAACCAAGGAGTTTCAGTCAAATCTTTTCTTGAAGTAACTCCTGTAGAGTTTGTTGAGATTACCAGTTGCACCACTAGCCATCCCACTCGGATCCCAGCAAGCACAGGTGATCCTCAAAAGCCACCTCCAGGAGCACTGGGCAAACTGAAGATCCCGTTGCCATGGCCCAGTTCTCCTCAATGCCATAAAATTGTCACTGAGATTACAGTTCACATGGAAAGAACATCTTTCCCAGTTTGGGTGGATGAAACCTCAGCAGAATACACCGGATCTCCATGCAACAGTATGTCACAAAACTATAACGCCACATTTCTGTAGAAAAAAGTCCTGAAAAGGACAAAATCTTGGCTATCTGCCTGAAATTCTGAAGAACTGCCAACACAGTAATTCAGTTACATTGTCTGTGCTACTGTAAAACTACATTAAACTAAAAATGTTTGGGCACATCCAAAATTTAAAATTAATGTTCCTTGGAACAAACACTTCATTTTACAATCAGGATGAAGTAAATTTTTTTCCCGTTCAACAGTGTTTCTCTACTATCATGGTTAACATTTAATGTCATTTGTTGTCATTAAACTCAATATTTGTGTCTAATCAATACTAAGCTACCAAGGGCAGTCGTAACAAGTCTGGACTTTCTCTACATGCTCTATTGATTTCTTTTTTTTTTTTTAGCCCTACAACAAACAATTCATGCAAATAATTTATCAGGGAATACATCAAAATAATTTAATAAATAAAACCTATATATACACCTTTTCTCTTTAGTCATGTGACAGAAAATCATTTTAACTTGTTAATGGTAATCTTAACAGTTCGATTTTAAATTTAAGTAAAAACAACAGGAAGCTATGAAGCAACAAATTTCAATACAAATATTTTTAGTGTATTTCCACATCCAGATCAACAGTAATTCTTTTTTCATTTTGTATTTGCCAGCATCTTACTTTTATGTAAATTTATAACAATTCCTGTCCAGCTTCGTTCACTTAGAAAATTTATAATGCATGAATACTGGGAAGTTTATGTAAGTTGCCAAAATCATATTTTTACAGATGAGTAAATTAAATTATTTGATCTAAATCCTACTTCCCCATAAAGTCATAAATCAGCTGATTTTTCTGCTTCAAGTAGTAGAAAACAGGCTCCCCAAACACGCAGTTACCTTGTTTTATAAGTACCATCTCGTGAAGATAAAACAAGAACACCACCACTCGTGTATCTACACAAATAGGTTCAGGAGGTGCTGGAATTGAGTGAAGCACACAGACAAATGCAACTCTGAAAAAAGCATGGAATACCACACTGCACTTCAGTGAAGTTAAAAATCAAGGCAAAAAATTAAAATAACATCATCTGTTCAAGACCACAAATGCTCTGACTTCTCCCCACTTGCTGTTAATAATATTATTTGAAAGTCTGAAAACAAATCCTTTACTGCAAAGAGGAGGGGGGAAAGGAAAGACACCTTGCAGAAGACCATTTTCACTTGGGCAAGTGAACTCTGCTAACAGTGCTCTCACTCAGCAACTCAGTGAAGACTAAGTTTGCTGCTTTCCAACCAACACTGTTTCTGCAGTCTGGTAGAACGTCATTCTAGAGCACTGGTTTGGGAGTGGATCCATTCTCCACACACCTTTTAACTAAAGAAATAAATGCAAAGAGGCAAAAAACCTCTACAGTGACTAAAGTTCAAATGTGGGGCATGAACTACTTGAGATTAGCCCATCAAGAGAGGGGAAAACCTGCCCATAAAAGCATTTGCTCTGCTCAGTGGACATACGAGACAGCACCTTCTGTTCTGCTGAAGCCAATGGAAACACCTGAACTGACACTGCCTCAGGCACCCACAGGGCGAGGGCATGAAGCACTTTGCCAAGGGCAGAGAGGATGCACAAGTACAGACTGCAGGCGACAAATAACCTCACTAAGGCTGCAGATGGAAAAGTTTAAAGCACTCAAGGAATGAGTTCACACTCCTGGATCCCAAAACCCTGCTGACTGTCAGCATTCCTATAGCTGGACCAAGCAACCACACCATCACAAGCTTCATTAAGCATTTTATATATGGAGAAGTTTATAATATATTATTATATATACATAATACTTCTGCCCCACAAAACCTCTTTGTCACCATGTATTGAGAATAAATATTAAGAAATCCCACTGCTTAGTAAAAGCTGCTTTTATTCACAAGCTGATGGTCTCATCTCCTGCAGAAAATAAGCAGCACAGGGGACAAGGAAGGCCAGTTTAAAGGCACTTGTCACAAAAGCATCCTGAAGAGCAAAAGAGAATTCTTCCAGTGTCTGTCACAAATCTGAGATCACACCACCTTTAAAAATAAATACCAAATCTCAATCAGTATTTCAGTCTAGTAAATGACTTTTAAAAAAAAATCTTTTAATCTAAACTTAGAGCTGATGCCTTCTCCTCCTGGTAGTCTCCCTTGAATTCCAAGATAGGTCAACAAGCAGGCCCCTGGTAATGAGGGACAGAGCAGCAGCACCAGTCCTGACTGTTCCAGGCAGTATGAGGTCACACACATACAAAATAGAACTATTTCTCCTGCTTCTACTCCTTCTGACTGCTATTGTCAGCTCAGATTTCACCTGCTCACACACAACAGTGTATTACCAAGAAAAAAAAATGACAGCGAACATGTACGTAACTTCTAAAACTAGAATTCAAGTACAATGACTAAGCAGAAACAATCCATGAGAAAAATCCTCACTGTGATCTACGAACTCCTCTCTTACCCATAATACTCTCTGCATTAGCAGAATGCTAGCTCATTTTTATCTTATCTAATATCTTCAGTATGACATTAGAGAGCACATATGGATCCTTCTGGGAAACAGCACTTCAATTGTAATAAAAATAACCTCTTTTCTTAAATAAAACTGATGAGGAGGGGCAAAGATTCATCAAGCAGAGCTAAATAATGTTGCATGGCTACTACATGTCTCCATGAGCCCCACAGTCAGCAAACTAATTCACTTCTACAATTTCTACTGATACCTCCAAGAATTTAAAGCAAAGAAGAAAAAACACTTAGCTGTTGCTTGCAATCAGATAAACCTAAACTTCCTGTGTTTTCAGCTATAGCTTGGTGAATGCTTCTAAACACCTGGAAAAGGAAAGTTCCTTTACATCTGCATGTGTATGTAATTAATGCATTTGACAAGCTGTTGTGTTCCCAAACAGCTGCTTCCATTATACTGACAACTCTACCATCTGCAAAACTATTGGGTAAACTACAGTAAGTAAATATCAGGAGAGCAGGTGCTAATAAATAACAAGCACTGCCAAGAAAACACACTTATGGAAAGGTAGTTTTCATTTTTCCCACTGTACTTTTCCATACTCCTGGAGCAAGTAAACTTAAGATACTCAGGATTGGAGGAACTGAGGCTGTGACTCCCAGGAGCACTAAAATAAGGTTCAGGGCTAAATATCTGTGAAATCATAATTAAATGCAGCCCCTCTCTATTACACTTAGACAAAAAAAGTCAGTAAATTTGCACCTAAAAGTGGGTCTTCTCACAATGCACATCCAAACACCGCCAGAAGAATTAATTGTGGTAAATAAAGCAAGTTGATGAGTGTCAGGTCAGTCTAAACTCCTGCATCAACAGTCACGTTTAAACATCGCATTTTCCGTTTGTATTTGTGACTATGAGCTTCATCACACTTAACACCCAGCACTGCTCTCCAACCCAAGAACTTGCCCACACATCCAAGATCAGAACAAAATTGGACATTTGCAAGACCCAACATCACAACAAAGCTGCAAATATAAAGCACAACTATTCTAACATCCAGTACCTCATGAACACCACAAGGAACAAAGATTGATAAAGCCTCAGCTGAAATTTAAGAAAATAAAACTAAACAAGCCATTATTTGTACAACCACCAAAAGCAGGCTCACAGAGGTAAATATGATCCACCTCCAAATTTACAAAACTGCTGAAGCTTTAGGTTCATTCACACACTTGAAAAAAAGAACCAGTTTGGTAGCACTATGCTTTAAAGAGCTTTGGGTGGTTTATGATATTGGGAAGGTTACTGTCACTGTGTTCTCCAAAAACCGACTGACTCTTCTCCAAAGCAGAAATACTCAGATAAGTAGTCCAACTAAAAATCTCAGCTATTAAACAGACTATAAAATAACTTTTCAAGTGCTATGGATTTTTTTTGTTTGGGTTTTTGGTGTTTGAGTGGGGTTTCTTTAAGAACTATCCTTTCAGGCCTCTAACTGTCCTTTCAATTTTAGACAAAAAATAATGCAGTAAAGTGTGGGTTTTTTTAAATCTCTAGTACCATGCATGGTGCTTTAATATATTGAATATTCATTTGCTCCTCGTGAGATAGCCCAGTTATTACCAACCTTACTTATTACTGTCCTAAAAGCAACTCCCAATAGTCTCTTCATGTCTTAAAAATAAAGAGAATGCATTGAAACATGTAATACAAAGTCTGTGTATTCATTTTCCCTGTATTTCATGAATGTCCTTTTGGAATTGCAGCACAGTCCCAGAACTCTCCTCCACCTCTCCTCCCCTGGCAGCCATGTGCCCATTCCTGCTATCAGTAATGCATGAACAATCAAAGGGAGAGTAAAATGCCCTTATCTCAGCTCATCAAAAATACAAGCAGGCAAGCCACAAAGGGGTCACAAATTAAAAATTAAATGCAGGCAGACCTGAAGTGCATGGACACACCACCCCCTCTAAACCCTCCCTGTGAAGCAACTGAAAACAACAGACATAATAAGAACAGAAGGCAGCCAAAAGAAGTAATGAAATAACACTTATTCAAGAAGTGTATTTAGCAATGAAGAACTGAACAGCAATATACAGGAGCATCAATATAGTCTGTACTGCTGATGGCAAAGCCAGCAGCTCACACCCTGCCATAGGTAACACATCACCAGCAACTTAAACAGTACCTTTCATTTTAGCTGTAAAACAGAAGTCAAAGACAACAGAGATAACAGGAAAAACAACAGTTTTTCTCCTCCAACATTTCACTGTGTATTTGACTGCACAGGATACTGAAACTTCCAGCTTTCTGAAATCAGAATCCAGGATTACAAAAAATTCCTCTTCAAAGCTCCATAATACTCTAATTTAATAAAAAACTACATTAGAAGAGCTCTGTCAAAGCTATTTCATTACCGACTGAGTTTACTCTGATAATGATCTAGAGAAGTAATTAAATCCCTTAAGACTTAACTGCATTACAAGTTAGAAGTTTTCATACTTTTATTTTTGCTGAAGGTAGCAAATGAATTCTATTTTCTTCAGTGCCAATAATCTGCTGCTAACAGTAAGAAACACAAGCAAACACGAAATATTTTATCAATTAATAAATTTCTACTTAAAAATCTTTCCTGTCCCCCATTTTCCAATCATACCAGGTTTCTATAAATGCCAAATTCTGCTGATTTTAGAAGACATTACCACATATTTGTGTTCTGAAACATAACTACACAAATATTGTGGTATTCATACAAACTTTATTGCAGTATTCTATATTAAATCTGAATAACATCAGATTGGTTGGCATAATGTATACCAAGAATTTCCCTACAAAGTATTTGTGTACTCTCAAAGTCCTCCTGGCTCATGTATCTTAATAAATAATTTAAAGTGGAACTGTTTCTTTTAATGCTCTAAATATTTTCAGATTTATTATTCCTGCTTACTTCTGCTGTCTTGCACAAGGGTATTAAAAGCTACAACTCCAGACACTCTAACTAGTAATAACTATTGTAACAGAAATTAATACATCTTTTAACAGCTTAAGAGTATTTCAAACATAATTTTAAGGAAACTTTTAAATACCCATTCATTTTGATATTTCTATGTTAAAAGGAACAGGCATGCTCAGAAACTTCAGGATGGGAACAGGCAACCTGAAACATAACAGTGCTTGAAAATGGTATGGAAAGGCTTTGAGATTTCTGATGATGAGAACTTCCCTACATGATTCCTTCCTAGATTTTTCTAGGAAAATTCTAAAAGGATTCCAAGATCCAAAGCACCCAGTTTGGAGGTGACATAAGCTGTTGATTCTCTGCACTAATATCCCACTGCCCTCTGTTTACTACCAGATGCAAGGACACAATACTTTTATATCTACATAAAATGTACATGGAAGGTATTGCTCTGCTTTGGAGTTAACACCCCCTTCAAAAAACATCTCCCAATTAAAACACCATTTTACCCTTGAAAGTACATTTTAGGTCATTAATATGCACCTCAACTTCACAAAAACCTCTGCAAGTTTGCCGCAGTCTGCTGTGTCACAAATCAAACACTCCACAGGAATATACAACTAAATTACATCAATGTTTTCTGTTACCTTATTTGACCATTTGTAGGCTTGGAGAAGTTGGCTGTAAAGAGGGGTTTTGTCCTGCACAGGGTCAAGGCTCAAGAGCCCACTGTTGTGCAGGGGGTGGTTCTCAGAGGGTTTCCCAACCAGGTTGCTCAGACGCTCCAATTCCCTGGAAGGAAACAGAACAGTGTTTTTTGAAGTCAGATCTGGGAAACTGAGCTGTACAATCCTTCTGCAGGGACGGCCATCAAGCACCAACTCTATTTTAGTATCAAAGTGAGTTCTAAATACCTCCACAATTTGATTAAAACACGATCACTCTCATTACCCTAACAATTTGAAGTTGTCTGGTAGTTGTGAAGTTCAGTGTTTCTTAGGAGGGAAAGTACAAGTCAAGAGTCTTTGAAGACACCCTGGAAAGAGTCAGGAAAGGTCCTGTTCACAACCCAGGATGTCTTCTGAGCAATGCAGACCTTCAGAACCTACAAAATTCTGACTTTAGTATTGTCTGCAGTAATTTTCTAGCCATCAAGCAGGTTGATGCTTCACCATTTAATTAAGGAACTTCAAATTAACAGTGTCCTCATATAAATATACACAAGACCTGAGCCTGGAGATGGTCCCGCAAAGTTTGTGATCACTCAGCACATAACCACACTCCAAGTTGTCAGGGCAAGGAAGAATCTTGTGATTCCCATGAGCAATTTGTACATTTCTGGATGTGCAGAATATACTCAATCAAAGCATAACAGGCACCATATTCCCATGAAGAAACCTCACTGTGAAATGATCTATCATTCTTCATATCTCATTTGTCAAACATAACAGTTATTCATAACAAAAGTTGAGCAATTTCTAAAAGTTGTGTTAATCCACTGAAGAATATTGATTGGCCACTTTGCATGGATATAAAATGCTGTTTTTCAAGTGACATGACTAATCAGGTGCCCTTCCTTTTGACTTCCGAATGTTACATTCTAGCCTGAACTTCAAAACTTTCGCTAAATTAAAAGCAGGACTCAGACCCTTCAAAGGGCCACTTCTCTGACAATCTCTCTAAAGAAAAATCCCAAATGTTTCCACTTGCATTAATGAAGGCTACAAAAATGAATTCTAAAATTAGGGGAGCTGACAGCAAAGAGGCTTCCCCACTTTACCACAAAATTCGCCTTTATTAATCATCATTCCTTCAAGTTCCCATGGCCTACATTCTTTCTAAGCCTCTAGCGCTGTGAACACTCACAAGTCTGCTTAATACTTCTTGCAGAAGAATACAATAAATAAATAGGAATAGACATAATAACTGAGGATTTGTTGAACAGGGATCCCAGTCAAGACTTTCATGACATTAAGGTCCACTGCCAGCATTAACTTCGGTGCACCTTGGAGTGCCAATCCACAGAATACCCTGAGTTGGAAGGGACCACAAGGATCAAAGTCCAACTCCTGAACTGCTACCTAGAGGTGTTTGGAAAAAAGATTTTGGAGTTACAGTAAATAATTCTTCAAAAAGCCTCATGGCAAGACAAAAAGGATAATGAAAGGAACGGTTCAGCTTCTGTAGAGGGAACCATGAAGCCTCCTTAGCTTGGAAACTAAAATCCAGAGGGATACAATATAAGTCTCCAGAGCTGGGTACAGCATCATTCCTCAGTATGGTTATCTACTACAACCTTTCCAAAGAGAAGAGAAGAAGTGGGTAATGAATTATATTACCACAATCAGAACTAAAAATCAGCAAGGCCTACAGTCCACTAGGAAACAAATCCTTGTACACTAAATCGCTGGAGGCCAAAAGATGTTCTGGGAAACCTGGTTAAGTGCCTGCCCTGCCCTTGGACACTTTCCTGGTGGCTCCCAGCCCAAGTCAGCAGCCCAATAGCAGGATATGTTAGAAAAGACCTTTATGATCATTAAATCCAACCACAAACTTCACATTGCCAAGTCCACCACTAAACCATGTCCCTAAATGCA
This sequence comes from Grallaria varia, assembly GCA_013396735.1. Classification (NCBI taxonomy): domain Eukaryota; kingdom Metazoa; phylum Chordata; class Aves; order Passeriformes; family Formicariidae; genus Grallaria; species Grallaria varia. Next base: position 2,011,378 of record VWZG01012370.1, on the reverse strand, counting down.
CACTTAGCACTCAGTTCCTGTGTCTGCAAGGAATTCTAACGAAAGTGAACAAAACTGCTGAGTGAAGCTGTGAACCAGCCTCTCTCATCAGCCCAAAACTTTCCTCCACATCTTCAGCCTCAGAAGATCATCTCTACTTACACAACACACACCTGCTGGTCCTAAACAACTACACCAACCTGGGCTAACTTTGCAGCCTTGCAAGTTTTGGTCATAAAAAGGTCCTTTATGAACCCCTTGGATGCTACTGAATAGTCTAAGTCCAGAAAACGCTTGAATTTTTAACATAAAACTTAAAAAAAACAAGAGAAAAACCTCCCTGCAACTGAATATCTTCGCCTTGCCATCGCAACCCCGCCGACCAGCTCCTTCCTTACAACACCACGAGGAGAAGAAACAGGGAATATTAAGAGCACATCCACCCCTAGGAGTACTCCACAAGGGAACACCACGAAGCTGGGAGGAATAAAATGGGGCACTTTTGCGTTTATTTGGCCAAAACTCCCCCGGGGAGCTGACACGGCTCACACGGGGCACCGCCGGGCCACGATCCCTCCCTCCGTACCCTCACCGGGCACATTCGGGCCTCTCTCCTTCCGTGCCCTCACGGGGCAACCCCCAGGCCCCCTCCGTGCCCTCGCGGGGCACCGCCGGGCCTCCCTCCCTCTCTGCCCTCACGGGGCACCCCCGGGCCTCCCTCCTTCCCTCTCTGCCCTCACGGGGCACCTCCCAGACCCCCTCCGTACCCTCACGGGGCACTCCCGGCTCACACTCCCTCCCTGCCCTCACGGGGCACCCCTGGGCCTCCCTCCCTGCCCTCACGGCGCACCCGCGGCCGGCGCTCACCCCAGGTCGCGGCTGACGGAGTGCAGGCTCTCCTGGAAGGCAGCCACGAAGCCCTTCTCGCGGCCCTCGAGGGTGTCCCTGTTGCGCATCCCATCCTTCAGGCAGTCAAAGACCCTGGTGACGCTGGAGCGCAGCGCCTGGATGGCGGCGATGGCCTGGGCGAACGCCTCCAGGTTGACTCCGGCGCTCAGCGCCCCGTCCGCCATCTTGGCACCGGCGGCGCCGCGCGGGGCACGCTGGGAAGTGTAGTCCGGGCGCCTCTGGGATGGGCGGCCTCGGCGGCCGCAACCCGCCTTTTCGTCGTCGATTTCCGGCCCCAGCGGGTTCTCCGGGCCCGTGGCCGGTTCTGGAGGCTTACGGCAAGTTGTGAGGGCTGGGGGAGTGCTTTGAAATCATCAAGTGCAGCCGCCCACCCGGCGCTGCCGCTGTAACACCTGAGCCACATCACCCAGCGCCACATCCAGGTGCCTCGAATCATAGAATTATGGAATATCCTGAGTTAGATATTGATCCCTGAGGCACATCACCCAGCGCCACATCCAGGTGCCTCGAATCATGCAATTATAGTATTGTAGAGTATTCTGAGTTAGATATTCACCCCTGAGGCACATTGCCCAGTGCCAGATCCAGGTGCCTCAAATCATAGAATTATAGAATATCCTAAGTTAGATATTCACCCCTGAACTACATCACCCAGTGCCTGATGCAGGTGCCTCAAATCATAGAATCATAGAATCACAGAATATCCTGAGCTGGAAGGGACCCTTCAGGATCAAGGATTCCAACCCCTGGGCCTGTACAGACACCCCAACAACCCAACCTGTCCTGTTGTCCGAACACCCCCTGAGCTCTGGCAGCCTTGGTGCCATGCCCACTGCCCTGGGGAGCCTGGGCAGTGCCCACCACCCTCTGGGGGAAGAACCTTTGCCTGAGATCTCACCTGACCCTCCCGGACACAGAGCACCAGCCATTCCCTCGGGTCCTATCGCTGGACACCAGAGAGAAGAGGACATGAAGGAGCTGTGGACCACAATGAAGCATGTACAGGGCGTGTTCCCTCCTCTGGATGTTCTCTGGCATTTCCCAGGCATAGAAACAGAGAGAAAAAAACATTTAGAAGGACAAGCAAGGTCCCTGCTCCTGCTGCAACAACTGTACTGAGCTTGGAGCAGGCAAGAGCACTTCCATCATCCTTACTTTGCAGGGAAGGCTGAAGATGCGCAGGTTGAGCCCCTGCTACAGTTCATGTCTCAGAACTGGGGCTTGGAGCAATCTGGTCTAGTGGAAGATGTCCCTGCCCACAGCAGGCATCGGAATGAGATGATATCTAAGGTCCCTCCCAGCCCAAAGTGCTCTGTGTGTCCATAATCCAGCCATGATTCCTGCTGGAAACAACAGGACCAGACTTCACTACCCAATCTTTGTGAAGTGCTGCGAAGTCCGAGAGTGCTCTCACAGCACTAAACTGCACTAGTTTGGCTTTGTAGGAGCTGCTTATGTTTCCAATGCCACCAGCAGCTCTTTTCACCCTCAGAGTGCAGCTAAAATAAATAGAGCTAAAGTAAATGAAGCGCTGCACAGGCCAATAGTCAGTACACACAGAGTAAACTGCAGCACGGGGATGGGTTTTTTGTTTTCTCAACTTCTAAGGTAAATAACAACCTCTTCCATAAAGGTATTAATTAAATTCAGTAAGCAAAATCCACACGGATCCTTTGGTCAGAGGTGACTTTTTTTTCCATGTAAAATGGAAATGAATACGACAAGGAACAGCTGAGATGTCAGTGGCCAAGTGAAGCGAGGCTTTGCCCTCCACTCCGTGACACTTTTCTGTCTATCAAGTGACGGATTCTGAAAATTGCATCCAATCAATTAAATGTTCTCAGCCAACATGAGAGGTTATTGATAAGTGAAACCCTTTTACTTAGCATGAAGAATGAGAAAATGAAAGGGCTGCGGTTCCTCTTCTCTTGAGCTGTTGTATTTGAGCACTGAGGTAAAGCAAACCTGGAAGCAATACATAAACAGTGAAATATATAGCAACGTACTTCAAAGAATCAGCAATGGACTGAACACACTTAGTAAGGCAAACGGGAACAAAAGAGCTATATTTCTTTATGTAAAAAAGCACTAAATCAGAGAATAGCAGCCAGAGGCAGAAAGGACGGGACTGTCTCTGTCAGACTGGCAAGCTAAACTGTTTATGGATCTGTAATATTAGTTATTTAAAACATAAAATAACTTTCCTTGGACTATAATAGATTGATCAAGAAGGTACTGTGTTATAAGGAAATATTTGCAGGCTGAAAGGTCCCTCCTGCATTGCATTATTCTTTTTTTCCTCTCACGACAACGCTCGGATTCTGGGTGCACATTGCAGAGGTCTGGAACTTATAAGTTATCACTTAGAAATGGATGATTCTTTTCCATTAAAAATTACTATTTTTTAACATACCTTTTAAGCCATCAATATTGCATTTATTTTAATTATCTCCTTGGAGGTTGTCATTGAGGTGCCCAAATGCAAGGAGTTCTGATTTTACCTCCTACCTGGAACAGTAAAAGGGTTTGACAGTTCTTTCACTATTTTTAAACTAACGACAAAAGAGTGGCCTGAAAACAAACCCATAAATATATAAGGAACCATTTGGAACTTGCCCCTATAGAACACAGAGCACAGCATGGCTTTGCCTTAAAAACTCAAAGGAGGGCATTCACATTTTTTGCTCCAGGGATCTGCTTTTTCTTGCATAAATGAGGAGCCAAGTTCTCCTGACAGACAACAGCAATTCAGAGCACTAAGAGCTCCACTGGCTCCATGGGGAGTTAAGGCAGACTCTGCTTCAACACCTAAAGATAATGGCTGAAGAAGAGAGCAGGAGATCCTATTCCTCTTGTTATTTCTCCTCCTGTTTTGCCACATCTGGAAGGAAAAGACTGCATAATTTGGTGTGCTCATTTGTAGGGCATTGCCATGCCTCGTTTCTTTTAAGCAATATTCCCTAACTGGCAGCCTGCCCAAACCAAGGCAGTATGCTAATTTAATCTTCATTATAGGTACATGAGAAGTGGGCACTATGGTTATAAAATATGTGAAACCAGGATATCTCCAAGGTACTGAAAAAAGTCTTCTTGCCTTAAAATCATTAATAAAACATAGAAGCAAGAACCCAGCTGAGGTTCAAAACATCCAAAAATCTTATTATCTGACAGCTGTTGAGTAGGCTCCTGCAAAATTATTGGGGTGGCTCAAGATGGGCATGAACCCACACCTGAGCAAGGTCTGAAGGATCTTTTATCCTCTCCACCAGAAGTTCAAGGACCTAGTGATCTCCCTCCAAAAACAGATCACATTTAAAGCATATGGGCTACATCCACATTGCACAACTCGGTGTCGTGCAGAGAGATGCAAACAGCAGCCCGGGAAGCAGCCTGCTGTTAGTTCAGCATCCTGCCCAGGCTAATAAACCTGCCTCTCAGCCTCGCTAATTAGCTCTGGCAGACCCCTGTGCTAACAGGGTGATACTACAGGCAGCCCGGTTATCCCCATCACTGCTGCGCTGTGCCGAGCGGATAGACGGAGGGATGGGAGAGGGAAGGCTGCACTGAACTGCCAGTTCCGGATCTGTTCTGTGGCTAAAGAGAGAATTTCATTTTGGGTGCTGTCAGTCTCAGAACGTACATAAGCTCTGAGCTCACTTGGAGAGAAAAGGGGGGAAAAAGTAACAACCCAACCTGGCATCACATGCAGCGGGAGAAGTTCAGTTCCCTCCTCAAGCAGAAGCTTGGCTGGGAGCGTGTAATTAAGATGAACCTCTCACAGCAAAGTGTGTTATGGCAATTTTACTCAAATTGCAGCTACTAAGAACCACGAGGGCTGTAATTAATCAGCAATATCAAAGCAGAGGGATGACTTCAGGATCCTTGCAGAGGTACTGTAAACAATTTGTTAGGAAAGAAAGTGCCCAATTAGAAATGCATTCTCATTTAAGAGAAATTAATTTTGTTGTCAGGAGAGACAATTAATGGCAACTATTTGGTTTCATAGCAAGAGCAGATAATCTCTCATGCTGTGTCCGAACAGGGCTCAATATTTGAAATAACTTGCATCATAAGAAATTATCTTTAGCTTCCTATGACATAGATAAATGCTGATATTTATTCTATGGCAAGCTGGACTGATATTCATCACCAGAGCCTCTTCATTTCTTTACACTTCATTGCTACATTCTTGACAGCACTTCAGATAAATATAATAAACTGATTTTGTTGTTGTTGTTGTTGAAATAATTGTGATGCTCAATAATGCCACTGGTAAGATATTCTTGCTATTTTTACATTCCTATTAATTTCGTTCAGGTTTTCAGTCTTCAGTTAGCCACAGAGTTTACAACATGATGCATTATTGAAACAGAAGAGCAGCTGAGGGGTTATCGACTCATGTTTGAGGCTTCTGCCAAGAGAAGGGAAATTGTCCTGCCTCCTTTTAGAGAAGGTTGGAATGGCAAGACATTTTCTGATGTGGGGGAGACTTGCTCTTCAGTGCTATTTCTTTCCTATTGTTCCCAGAATGAGAATCCCCCACTATATCCAACAATAGTGAGCAAAAGCCTTATCTGAACATTCCTGCCAGAAGAACCAGTGAAATAACAAACTGAGCTGACAATGATGTAGTTATCATCAGATTTCCTGGGGGATGAATAGAGTTAGCTTCCTATTGTTTCACGCTCTCAGGCGACCAGGCTCACATTCGAAAGGATCTTCGCCCACATCGTGGTGTACGGAAAACAGACCTGGAGGCCTCCCAGTCCCCTTAGGGGATCTCTGTAACTGTAAGGACTACAATGTTCAGGAGGCTATTCAGTAATCCAGGGTGTTTTCTTTAGTTTATGGTTATAAAGTGTCCCCGTCACACAGAGAAAATCCAGCATGTAATAGATTTGTCCGCAGAACCACCAAGGACTGGATGGATTATGACTCTTCGATTCCCTCTTGCCCGATGAAACTGGCAGTCTTGATATCAGTTTTAAGATAATTCAAAGAGTTCTGCTGTTGGGTTGTGCTGCTTCTGGAACTTCAGTCCCTGGAGACATCAACTTAACACCTTATCCCAGCACCGAATTTACTTGAGAAGTGTAAAGCAAAATACAAAAAGTAAACCATACCCTGCAAAACTCATGGTGCTATTTTATGCATGCAGACTTCTGTCCCAAAATATGTCAAATTTTACTTGCAAAAATAAAAGGCCGCTGTTTTATTCGGTATGTGTGCAATCTGCAGAGAACTCAGCCACTTCTTTTCTTTAAACATTCAGTGATCAAGTGGGGAATCTGATGTAAAACCGAATGGGAAGTACCATTATTTAAAGGCTACAGAACTGCTTAAAATTAGAGCTGTGAAGGCATCAAAAAATACCAGAAATCACAGATGGTTTGCAGATAAATTCACATTACATTTAGTCCACTCAACATCTAAAAAAAACCCCCTATGATTTTGCCTTGCTTTTCAGTCTATCTGTTGATGCCTGCTCAAAACACACCTTCTTTAAATTGGGCTTTGAGTCGTGTTCTGTTGCCCTACACATTCAGATCCCAGTCATTTTGAAAAATCTGCACAAATATGTATTTTTAAATGAGGCAGTTAAAATTTAATATATTTTGCATATTTTCAAAATGACAACTATCCTGAGCAGGTTAAATAAGACATTGGCAGGGATGAAATAGTAGCAAGAACAGACAAGTAGTTCTGCAATATGCAAGTGACTGAGACAGGATGACCCAGTTGTTTCTTCTTGACTATATTGATGATTCTGCAGTATTAGAGTCAGTTAAACATTGTTTTCCCTATCCATAGACCGCAGGATCAGGCTTTTACATAATTCTGGGACATTTGTGTATTTTTTAATTTAACTAGTTAAAGCCTGTTTGCCTTTTTTAATGCCTTGGCTGTATTTTCAAATGTTCTGTCTTGTCCCCTGGCTTTTCTCTCTGATACTGGCTTGCTCTGGGGGAAAATTCCGCTTCCATTATCATGAAAGATCAGGATTTGGCACAATCATTCCAGCCTCACTGCCTAGCAGCAGTCAGCAGAATTTGTTGAATACATAATGCTCGATTCTACTCCTCACCAATTCCTTGCAGAGGTTGGATTTTGCAGCAGGCAAGGGGAGGCTTGAAGCGTGATGGTTATTCAATACCTGGTTGGGCACATCCACTCGATATTGCTCTTCATTGACCAGGCACAGGGAAGTTTTAGATGGCAGTGTATCCACTGTTATGACAGTAAATATGATGGAGTTCATGGTACGATGTCTGGTATTTCTTCTTGCCAGAAGCAAACTCTCACCTGCAGCTTGGAACAGCACAGGCTGCTTTTCCCCTGGCTCATTAAAAAACCCGACACAGTTACAATCTCTAAAACGAGTTCAGAGAGTTCTGAGGTCCTTGATTATTAAATGTTATTTGTGAAAAGTGTCATCTCAGGACAATAAGGCCTGACATGAACCAGATTCAGGCATGTTTTTGGCAATCTTCAGCTTTATTCCTTCTAAATACAAATGCAGCATGCCCAGCAACGATCCTGCTAACTCCTGAGCTTAGCATTCCCTATTCCACCAGCCACTTGCCAAGAATCATTTGCTCCAGTACTTCTCACAAAAGCCAAACTACTTCTCATAACTCTCCATCCTAATTAAGCTACTTGCTGGCTTTTATAATCACCTCTCCATACACCCATCAATCTCAGCAGGATATTTAACAGATGAAACTGGGCTGATTTCCCCTTAAAGTGCCGCCATCCTGAAACAAGGTTGTTCTCTTTACTCTTTACTGCTTTTCTTGCAGGCCCTTTTTCTTTTCCAGCTGTCAAAAGAGGAGGCCAACAACAAAAATAAACATAGTCAAATATGCTTAAGGCTGAATGAGGACATGGAAATCTGCAGTTTTTCAGACAAGTCAGGCAGTTCTAGCAACTGCATAGATCAGTATTTTCTCTCAAAGTGTTTCACACTAACTATTATTCATCAATCCATCAAGGAGGACAGGCAGCCGTGCTTTTTAACAGATATCCAGACAAAATAGGCAGAATAAAGCAAAGTTTGAGGATATTTAGAATATCAGCATTTCAGAAATTCAGTACTTCATCTTGACCTTTATTCAGGGAAGAGGCTGAACTAAACTTGCAGTACATACAAAGGGAGGTTTCAATCAATAAGCCTTTCTACAGCACTGCTGCCTTCTTCAAGACACTACTTTGGAATCTGCAGGGCAGCTAAAGAGAACTGAGTTCACAGAACCCACCACCAAGACAGCATTTCCACTGGAGAGGGCTCCGTGTGGAAACCATGTATCTGAGAACTGTACAGAGTGTCCGAGAGTCACCGCAGAACTCTTCATGTTGTCAGGACCCCACTGGCATTGCTCAAATTGCCACTGGACTGGCTTCCCCCAGAAGTTTCTAATCCCTCAGACATTGTTATGGAAAACATCCTGCATGAGGGGGGGGAAAAAAAAAAGAGACGTTAACCAATTTGTTGTCAAAGGCAACAGCATGTTTCTTGCTGTCTCATAAACGCGATAAAAGGGACATCAATACTTGGAGATAGTGGAGGCGCCAGATGACGCAGAAATAAATCGGCTGCAAATAAAAGCCCAGCTTCGTTTTGTCAGGACAGAACCAGAGCATCTGCACACACAGTGGGGCCACAGAGTTACCAGCACCCCCAGCCAGTGTCAGGGTCTTGGGTCCACCGAGAGCTGCAGACCCCAAAGCGACACTAAACGTGAGCTGGAGGTGCCAGCCTGATGCCACACCGACGTGCCGGCTCACGGTGTCCACGGCATCGGGATGTGTGGCGTGGGCAGCCGATGCAGAGCAGGTTGGATTTTTTCCAAAGGCTATTATACAAAAAAGACTTTGCTTTATACTTGGGCCAATATGGTAAACTGCATCCAGTTAGCTCAGGGAAAGGTCAGACATATTTTAAAGCAAAGAAAGGCCATCTCTGGCAGGTGTATCCAATTCAGAGAGATCTATTATCCCCAAAGGAACATGAGGAAAAAAAACCCCCTTATTTATTTTATTTATGCATATTCCACTTACAGTTACTCTGGTGCATTCATGATAGGAAATTGAGCAATGTTTTCAAACAGAATACAGCCAGTCTTTCCTAAACTGAGACATAGTTTGTCTAAACAGAGAATCACTTCCTGGAATTTGCAGTTCTAATTCCATAGTTCAGTATTTAAGGTCTCCAAAAAAGTGGTGTCCATGTTCACTCTTAACAAATAAAAAAATAATAATAATAAAAAAAGATTTTCCTTCTATCTAGAGATTATTTAGTGCTCTGTTATTGACACTGCTTCTATTGAAAGATTTAAAGATAAAAATGCAGTGTATTCAAGTAGTGATCATTTTTCATCGTCACTTAGTGACAGAACAGCCTGTAGTCAATTGCAGCAGATTTATCTTCTCTGCTATTGATCTTGTGTGGGGCTGAGCCGTGTGCAGGGACCTGCCTTGTGTTGCTTCTGAGCTGCAGCAGGAAATGCAAAAGGAGTGGACAGGAGAGGTGCCAAACAATTCTGACTTCATTCTAAAGCTGTTTAATTAATTCCCTCTAAGTGGTGAGACAAGCTGCTAGAAGGTAACTTGTTTATAGACACAAGGCTCTTCCTGACGGACAAAGGAACAACAAAATGCCATTTCCCTGCATAGCACAGTCTACAAGGTGTCCCAGAGCTGAGCTCAAGGCATTGGATGCAAATGAGAACTTCAGATACCAGGGGGACAAATATTCTGTGAAAAGTAGGAACTGCTGGACAGGTCCCTCCAGGAAACCTTCCATGACCTCCTGTGGAGAAGACACTCTCTTCTGCTCTCGTGAGGATTCCCATCACATCATGGAAAGATTCTTTCTGCTTTTTGAAGCCCACAGAGAATGGAAAGTATTATTGTGAGGGCTTGGAGCACTCCAGCCTCCAAAGTTCCATGAGCAATTTTTATACTTAAGACACAGGGATTAATTCTGATCACCTTAAGAGCTCAGAATGAAGATGAAAAGGAAAAAAATAACAAAACATTTAGATGCAAGGTAGAACCTGCTTGTTCTCAGTACAATACTGGATCCCAGACTCTCGTCTCAAACACATCTACTATTTTAAACGGAGCCAGACTTCTATACATGCTCCTCTTCACTTAAGCCAAATCCATTGGTAAATGCTGATACAGGGGCTGTGAATTGATGGCTGAATAATGTTTGCAGGAATCCTTCAGAGACCAAGAATGCTTTCTGCAGAAGCTGTCATGCCCCTCCCTGATGGATCACGGCTCACAAACCACAAGTGCACTTAATGTTGGGAGCAGGCAAGAGCAGATCTCCAGCTTCCTCCAACAGCTGCTCTGTTAGGGAGCTAAAAGGCACATCTGTGCTTGTTTCTCTTACCAGGTACCGGCTGAAATGTGATGCAGACTCCTTTGAAGTTCCTATATACCAGGTGTAAGTTTCAAATATAAGCCGGAAAAGAGGCATACAAAGAACCTGAGTGAAGGAACAGATCATGGTGCCTCAGTGTTGTTTGCAGCTTTCTCATCCAAGTGATGCCATTTATCCACAGTCCCCACTGTGACTTGGGTCCCTTTTTTAAATAGTACCCACATGGATTCAAAAAGGCAAAGGCAAGCACTGGCCATTGCCTGGACAAGGAGACCTATTCTATTCCTTGTGGGGAGTGGGACCCAACAGGTTAATTCATCCAGCAGCAAAAAGCCCCTAAGAAGGAACTGCATCAACTACATCCAGAGGAAAAGCACATACCTTATTCCACAGGCAGTTACTTAACCAAAACCAAGCAAACTATACAAATAAAACACATATATACACGTTCACCTCAAGTATGAACTTGAGGATGTTCTAGGCCCTTCTTGTTAATCATGTGCTCCTGAGATTCATTTTCTAATCACTTCCATGAAAGACAGCCTTCTCCTACAGAGACCTGATCTTGCACTCCTCTGCAGCTCCCTCTGCCTCCTTCATCATTTCCTGATCTGAACCCTTTTGATTAATCATCTCTGAACAGGTTTATCAGTCTGTTCTGAAGCCTGTACACAGGGACATACATGTTCAGCAGATATTTCCTCTCTAACTTTCTCTGCTACACTATTTTGGAGAACTGTTCCAAACTGTGCCAGCTGACTCTTGCTATTTGCAGACATGGGAGATGGGATTCTAAGCCATGAGGATTTGCCAAGGTAGCTATATGAGTATACTAGCAAAAGGATATTTCTCCTACTGTATAGCTCGTTCCTGCTCTTCAAATAAACTGTACTAGTAGAAGGACTTCTGCCTCAGCAGAAGGGGTTTGTTGATAGATAATTTCACCTCTTTCATTGCAAGCCATTGTACCAACGATAATGCAGCTTTTGACCAGGGTGAGTTGTTTTCTCCTCAGTATTCATAGCTGCCAGGAAAAGGAATATGATTGCTGTCTTAAAGAATAGCAAGTGGCTTAATTTTGTACCCCAAAATAACATGCACTTTTGATCCATTCTGAATTCTTTCTCTTGCAAGGCTTTCCTGCACAGAGAACAACATTAAACAAATTAGCAAATTACTCTCTCTGCAAGAGCCAGGTCATATTTCACCATTAGAGAAGGAGTCTGATTTTGGTTGGGTGAAAATAAATCCACAGTAACACTATTTGCTATCATTCATGTCTCAACATTCCCCCTCAAAACAGTTTCATTTTGTTATATTTAATGCTGAAGCGTTACATCTTAAAATAATGCCAATAATTACAAATCTCACTGTTTTATTTTAGGCACTGTTCTCCCAGAGTGACAGAAGCACACAGATTGAAAATGTCACTGGAAGGATTGCTGGAAGAGAGGAAAAACACATCTAAGCTTTGCCTAAGTGGTAAAAAGGAAAGAAATGCTCTTTGGACACAGTAGCAAGGAGATAAAAAAGTTTGTCATTTGCTTAAAGGCTGAACAGGATTCTGGGACATTAAACCAAAGCACTGCAGTGTCGTGGGTTCATGGTGTAATATTTTGGCCCCTTGTGGGATGTTACACTGCAATATTGAAATGAAGGATCACCCTCTGAAGGCTGCAATCTGGTGCCACTCACTGGCTGTCAGACCCAATTCTAGGCAGAAGAAACCCAATAAAGCACATTGATCAAACTGTCTGATGTGTCAGTTAAAAAATAGCCCTTCACATGTAAACAAAAAACTATGCAGAGCAAAAAAAAAACCCACCTTCAAAACCCTCCTCTTCTTCAAGTTATTAAAGCTCTTTCTGCTGCTATACGATGAGAATCTTTGTGCAAGTTTTATGAGCTCTATCACTGATCTATTCATTTTCTAATGCCTGAAAAATTACATATCTTCTCTCACCCATTGAATGAAAAAGCAAAGCCCTTTACAAGCCTATTAGGAAAACAATATTTACAACAAAGCACCAAGGAAAATACTCCCATTAAATTTTACAGCAATTTCCTTGGAAGAGTCCTTTCCACTGAGAACAGCTGGACTTAATTGCAGATGAGCTGACTGAAGGAAGTACATCTGATTGCAGATGTAATAAAATTCATGCTTGACACCTTAATTTTTTTAATATATATTGGCCACCATCAAATCACTGCATTTGCTGGTTTGCAGGCTAAATCTATCAAACTTCTGGCAGGAGAATAGACAGGGAACGGAAAAGCTTGTGGAGTCCTTCAAAGCTTGATGCTTAAGACACAGCTTTTTAATGCTATTGATTCCTAACAATCAATATTTTTTTCAATAAGAAGGTCTCATATTACCCCTTTTCCCAACCACCCTTCACAATGAACTTAGTTAGGATGAAAAAGCACTTAATGGCTTTCTTCTGAGTTTTTTTTCTCTCAGGTTCATTGCAGTCTGTTCTTCCTTACAAAGTTCACCTTCCTCAGCCCTGCTGGGTGATACTACATGGTTGTGGGGTGGTTGACCAGATGTTTTTCAGTGTAATGACCTACCATCAGGTTATAATTTGACCCAGAAGATGTAATTTCTTTCAAATTAATGACATTGCAACTACATCAACCTATTGCCTTGAGGGTTATTTGCTTAGAGTCTACCGTAAAAGCCTGTGCTACCATGTGCTTCTTCCTCATTCCTGTTGTATTTCTGTGGATAACTTAACTCTCAATGAATTTCATGAACAAGGTTTTTAAGTTTAAGTAAATTAAATCTGAACCAAAGCAGTTATTTCTGTTGGGAGTCTCTTACAGTGACTTTTCAAAAAGCAGGGCTCATCATCTCCCGTTGGTAGACGAAGTCCTTGTGCATCATGAGGGTATGAAACCAGCTCAGAGAGAGAGCTGTACTCCCTTCCACCTCGATTGCCCAGGAACTGAGTTGCACTGCTGACTAATTGCAGGGAAATTGCTTCTGCTGGAATGTATTGAGTGAACAGCAGCAACAGGGCTGGCCTGTGGAGCAGGAAGTTTAAACAAGGATGGCAGAAACACTAAATGCTGCCTGAATCCTCCTGCAGTGGGAGTATGTAATGCCCTTCCCTCTTCAGTCTGTGATATGGGAGGGTGGGATCATCATCCCACTTGCAATGTTGTTCCGTTTTCTGCTGAAGAAAATATTGGGGTACTCTCCCAATTCTCTCCTGTCTCCGAAACTGACAGAGTTGTTGCTGGATAGAAACACACATTCCTGTGAAAGGAAAACAGTTCTCTGAAGCTGCTCATCGGGGCTGGTTACAAATGGAGGCTGCTCCTCTTTGCTGGTTTTGTTTTTGCAGAGTAACACTGTGTGTGTGGCACCCCAGCACTTCAAAACCAACCTGCTGCTCCTCAGGTACTGAGCATGGCACTAATAAGAGCATCATGTAAGGGATGTTGCAGAATCTATAACAAGAAGTTTCATTTTTTTAAAGAAGTGACATTAGCTGCTTGTTTCTGTAAGTGGCTGTTTAACCAGGCCTGCCAAACATTGCAGATATACACACAACTGCATTTTAATCAACCACAAAAACACTCTGTAGCATAAGTAGTTACCCAGCTATGCCCACAAGAGCACAGGTAAGTGGGCTTAGTAAATATTTAATCAACCATTGTTGCACGGGATAGTAAACATTAATATTTAGTATAATATTTATTTACCTTTATATCCTATGTTTAGAAGAATATTATGTTTAAGGACAAGTATACATTCAAATGTTTAGTCTAGTAATACTACTCATAGACACCTGCTTAGGTAAGATACTTAATACAATGTCATGATGCAGGCAAGAAAAAGAAAGGATTAGTCTTTAAAATATGTACACAGGCACACAACCACATCCATGCTTGGCTTTCTTTGTAGAGTAGTTGCACTATGAGAAACAAATGCAGTATCCAAATCTCTTTGCAAGGTGGTAGATCTTGGGTTTTAACACCTGACTTGGCACCAGGTAGGGAATGACCTTGGGGGAGTCACATTAAAAAATGCTGGATTGGCACGAGGGCAGATTTCCAATGAACACAGCACGAAGTGCAAATATCAGTCCCCCAAGGCACGGCCCCAAGCACAGCCAGATTTCATGCCTTTCTTACAGAGTAAAGTGGAGGCTTTGGTGATTCTTTAGACAAATGCAGGACCCATTCACTGCAGAGATAAAAATTCCTTACCAAAGGCCCTGGGAATGCACCAGCTCCCTGGCAGGGCTGCGGCTCATCCTCCGACAGGCTGGCTTTTGCCTCCGTCCTGGAATAGAGGTGGCATACAGTTTGACACTAATATTTATTGCAGCTTGCAGTGCAGCAATAGTCCTATATCAGAGCTGACTCTATTACGGAGAAGACCTGCATTATAGCAAGAGGTGGCCCCTTACAGGGATTTGGGTTTTCTGCCTGATAACACATTTTGGACTACAGAGTCTCTATATACATTGAAAATTTCCTTACAGCTGCCTTGCATTTGTGATGCCAGACATCCTTTCTCTCCAGCTGAGGGCCTTCTAAGAGAGTTTCTTGAGTTCTGATTTTTTTCCCAATTAATTCAATAAGATTTCTTGCAAAACATGTATCTCTATGTGGAGATTTGGGTACTAATTAGTGCCATTTATATTGGACCCTTGACCAAAGCCACATTATCAGCTTGACCAGAATATTTTGTACCAAAGTAGAGGAGTCATCTTAGGACAAGTAAAGCACTAAAAAGCATTTAATCTCTGTTTCATGGGCTTGCAGATGGCCCATGTTATTCAAGACTGGTTTCACAACAGCTCCACGATGACCTCAGGGAGACGTGGCGTGGCAATGGGTCCGGTCTTGGGGGACACACGTTGTCTGTTGTACAAACAACATTGTCACTGCTGATATCTCTGCCAGAAGGACCTCTGCGCAGCACTGGGGTGTGTTGCTTTTTTCCCTTTGCATGCACTGCCTTTTTAGCAATATGCCTGCTGAATATTAAACCACCCTAACGATCCCAGCGCAGCTTCCACGGCACTGCTGCTGCTGCTGCCTTTGGTTCTGGCTGAAGTGAATTTCTGCTTTTGTAGCAGTTTCAGTGGAGGGGCCAAGGACTGGCAGAACTACAGCAGCTGAGCAACCTTCCCCTTCTTCGCAGGCAGCTCCCAGGCAGGCACCAGCACTGACGCACAGGGCACAGCGAGGCTCAGTCCTCCCAGGCTGTTCTCACAAGGGCACGTAGCAGGAGGACAGGGGGGAATAGCTTTAAACTGAGAGAGGGTAAGTTTGGATTAGCTATTAGGAAGAAATCTTTCCCTGTGAGGCTGGTGAGGCCCTGGCACAGGTTGTCCAGAGAAGCTGTGGCTGCCCCACCCCTGGAAGTGTCCAAGCCCAGGCTGGATGGGGCTTGGAGCAACCTGGGATAGTGGAAGGTGTCCCTGCCCATGGCAGGAGGTGGAATGAGATGGTCCCTTCCAACCCAACCATTCTGTGACTCTGTGATTCTGTGACTTACAGGAGCTCCTCCGGATGCAGCTGGACCGGCTGATGTGGTGGCTGTGTTTGGATGCTCATCCCTGCAGGACAACACTGCTCTTCCTTCTGACCACCAGCTTGGCTGCATTGCCGGGGGTGAGGGAAGGATGTTTGGGGTCACAGAACCAGCATTTTTCTAGCAGGGCTGGGGCGGGGTGAGAGGCAGAGGGTGGTGGTGGATGGGGGGATTGTCTCCAGCTGGAGTGTGAGAGAGAGGGAGTGCAAGACACAGCAGGGAGGATACAAGGCATGGTGGGCAGGAGCAGGATAGAAAATGAGTGAGTAGGAGGCATTTGAAAGAGCACTGGGCGGTTTCTCAGACATTCATGCAGGAATTCCCCCAGGGGGATATACTGAGAATTCAGATAAAAGGTGCAAACACAGGTAGGAAAACACTTTTACCAGCAACTTCTCTAAGAGCATGGGAAGACATGGCCTGTGTCAGTCATGGCCAAGAGAAAGGATGATGTTGCCAGCACACAGGATCAGAAAGCACTAGAGTAATTCTAGACCTGAATTTCAGCTGTGTGGGCAGATATCAGAGGCTGCATTTTGAGATGCTACACAAAAAATAATCTGTACAATCTAAACTGGAGGTGAGGACAGGGTAGGAGAGGCAGGAGAGATGGGGCACCATGGCAGGTGTGAGTGAAGGCTTGGCATGGCTCTGGTGAAGGAACCAACCCAGCCCAGAACAGGCTCTGCTCCATCTCTGACCTGCCCTCAGTGTCCCCCCAAACACACTCCATTTTTCATTGACTGACTGGTAATGTTGTCCCTGACTTCATTGAGAGGCTTTTAAAATCTTCATCTTTGCTATTAGTATTGATTAGCTTTGTCCTCTTAACAGGCTATTTTTTTTTTCCTTTTTGGTCTCCTGGCTCGTTGCATTATCCGGTTCTATATTACTCTTCAGGGTCCTTTCTATGGATTCATAAATGTGAATACAGTTGGGGATCAGCCCCGGGAAGAGATGCCAATCTTCTGAACAAACCTCCCCCCAGCCCAAGCCATCTTTCAGTGTGCAGGAGACCATGCACAATGAGAAAGGGGATGAACCATCTGGTCATTGCATTTCTCTGTGGAAAAATAGAAAAAAAAAATGGAGAGGAAAAAAAGAAAAGAGGGAGAGCAAGTGGCTCTTCCACAGGGAGAGAATGAGTGTTCAGTAACTTAGTGAGCCAATGCACCAACTTCATCCCTGCAGCCAGGGGTTCTGAGCTTAAAAGTACAGGAGTAGTAATTAATGGTTTGCCCTTCTATAGATAGCATTTTTGCAGATTAACCTCGCCACCAAAATTTCACCTAAATCTAAATGCAGCCATTTCTGGAGTGCAGAATAGCGGGTGTTTAATAATGCATAGCAACACCATGCGAGAACTCAAGTCAGGAATATTATACAGAAATAAAAATGCAGGGGCACCGTTCACAGTGAGAGAACTGAGCCACTCGGGCTGGAATTGCCTCGCGCCGTCCTGCTAATAACCTGCCTTACAAAGTTGTTGCTGAATTGTTAAAATATTACAAGGCGGTATTACAAGAACACTTCAGTTCCATATCTCATCTTACAGCCAGCATCTCCCAGAGCATGGGGCGTCCAATCTAATACCCCTGCATTAATCCAATATTGATTCTGAGGAAGCGCAGTTTCTGAGCCACCCAAACAACGTTTTGCAGCACAGAAGGTTTCCATTGAGATCTTGTCCTCCAGCCACTGACCTGTGAGTTGTGAGGGCTGCAAATATCACACTGCAAGGTGATGCGGGTGCAGCCCATTGATGTGATGGCCTCATCCTCGCCCTCTGGGAACGCATCCATTGCACGATTCAGCCTGGATGTCAGAAAAACACTGCAGCCAGGAGAGCCGCCTCGGAGACTGAGGAGAGTTATTCTGCTTTTTCTATTGCTAGAAAATGCTATTTGCCATCTCTATTCCCCGTTCCAAGTCCCCAGTTCTCAGCGTTGTTTGGCATAGGACGGTTGCCATGGAATGGGGGTCAGGTGTCACTTTGAGCCTCTTCCTTGGGCGCTTTGTGCCTGGGGTTTGATGTCCAGTTGCCTCCTCCACGTCGGCTCAGTCATAGCCCTGTGCCTGTTGCAGCTCATGCCTTGGTCCTCCAGCCACGGTGGAGATGCCCTGTGACATCTGGAGCTGGAGATGGTGCTCATGTACAGCAAGTTCAGCTCGTGGAGGAGGGAGACTATTCCGTGGAGGGGGTGTTCGGTCATTAGCTGACCCCAGGTATTCCTTAATTGGACTCCGCTTCCCTCAAAATTCTCCCCTGAGAGTTGAGCTCTAATCAAATTAATTTGTCTCTTGGCCAGTAAGGAATAACAGTAAATCTGAAGTCCCTGAAGGCTTATGGAAATTGGCCCACATGAACGATACAATTTTTAAATATGAAGGAGAAAACAGAGTTGCAAAAGAAGTTTCTCGGGCAAAAACAAGGTATAACAGAGAGCACAGCAAAAGGGGAAAAATAGTCTGGAGAATACTGAAACACAGCTGGAATACAAGTGTTTTGTCTGAAAAAAGCATTTTCTTGTATTTTACCAGGAAGGCATTTCTCTCTGAAAATGAAATCCAGACAGGATGTTACTGATGGTCCACATCTTATTTTCAATAAATGATGAACCTTCATGTCCCATGAAATATGAAAGTAGAAAGCTGCATTTCTATTATATTCAACAAAGGGTGCTTTTTTCCCCCCTTTTGTTTAAATATATTCATTATCAAAGGTATAGTGCCCTTGAGAAGCTGAGGCAGTTGCATGTATTGCTGTGCAAGGAATTTGAGGCACTTACTGAAGTTTCTACAAACAATGATGCAGAGATGTGTAACGTGTCTTTCAAGACCCCAGATCCATCTATCCAGAGCTGACACTTAAGCTGTAGAGAGACATCCTTGTCAAACTACTTACATATTGCATATACAATGAGATAGCTCTTCACTTCTAGCACACGAGTCGCAGGAGGTAGAATTTAAAGCAGGAGGGCTCCAGACCTCTTATTTCAGACCCTCGTGGCTCCAAGTGAGGAAATCACATTGGCAATAATGAAAGTTCAGCGTTTACATTGGATGCACAGTACGTGAGAGGGCATGAAAATATTGTGATGAAAAAGGACCTGGCGAGACACCCTGTGCCTCAGAAACTGTCAGTGTGCTACGAGTCTGGGGGGTTTTGAAGGGACAAGACTTGTTTGGGATGCAGGTTTCCCCCGTACATCCTTTGTTATTGGTCCTGCTGCTAGGAAGGACACCACGGAAAATAAGTCCATTTGCACGTACCATACAGCCCTGCAATGTAACAGAGAGAGAAAACTATCTTAAATGGCTGATGTCTGAAAGTCAATAAGAAAAATAAGGTTCAGTTCTGCCCTTAGACACATACCGATGGTTTCACCTTAGGATTCCTCTTTACCTTTTACATCCCCTGCTTTTATTCTTACTTTAATTTACTAACACTTCTTCTACCTCCTCCTCATCCTTTAGACACACTGGTTACTATTCCATATAACATTTTCATTTTTAATATGTGTAATAACCTCACACATAGTTTAAAAGCAGGAAGAGTTATTTGTCTTCTCAAAAAGCAACAATGGTTGCTATTAACCAGATTTTGGTCTTGCAGTGCCATCAGGAAAAGGTGGCTCGAGTTTCTTCAGTAGTTGATAACCCAGGAACTGAAGCAACTAGAAGTCAAAGCCTCAGCTGACAGGATGCTCTGTGCTATGACTGTATTTCAAAGGAAAGCACAGGCACAGTCACGATGGATACTAAGGAGAGATCCATCTTTATGCCAATTTTTATCTGTGACAATCTCATAGAAAATGAGGTGAAGAAATCTGAAAATGAACATTAACAATTCATTTCCTAAATTTGCTCAGCTAATGTAAACTTAATCATTTCCACGTCCCACCAGCCTGGCTGTGCCTGCTGGGGTTCACTGGCTAAGTAAGGAAAATGCACAATGGGCATCATGGGGACCTTCGCATTCACTGCCAGGAACTGCTCTGATTTCCCACAATAACAATGATCTGGGCACCTCGTTTTACAGATCAGCTCAACCCCTGTGAGAAAGGTTTTCTGAGGAAGAACTCCTGGGCAAGGCACGTTTGGAGGCCAGCAGGAGCTGAGGTCCCTTCTGCCTCCAGAGCAGCAGTAACTGGGCACATCATCAGCTCAGCCTTCCCAAGGCTGCTCCAGCAGCTGGAAATCTCGAGAGGTCCTTTGTAAATATGCCCACTCCTGCAGCAGGTGCCACGTCCTGGTCCACCAAGGAATTTTCCTGTGTCTGCTCCAGGGAGAAATCCATGCGAGGCTGAAGGTCAGAGCTCGGAGAAGCCCTTGCATGAAGTGACCTCGGCTGGCTGGGATGTGGTGCCGGGTAATGCCTGATGGGTTTCACATGACTCAGGGTTTTCTCCTTTGTCCTTCCCTCTCCTTCACCAGTGAGCGTTTTGCTACTTAGTGGTTGTGCAGCAACAGCTGCAAAGCACCATTTTGGGGCAAAATATTCTTAATATCGCTTTGCCAAATTGCCACAAAATATTGAAGAAGGAATCAGGGGGTGGGTTTGGGTTGGGTGGGACCTTAAAGGGCATCTTGTTCCAACCCCCTGCCATGGGCAAGAACACTTTCTCCCAGTCCTCATTCCCCCAAGCATCATTTCCCCAATCCTCATTCTCCCAAGCCTCATTCTCCCAAGCCTCATTCTCCCAAGGATCATTCCCCCAATCCCCATTCTCCCAATCCTCATTCCCCCAAGGATCATTCCCCCAAGCCTCATTCTCCCAATCCTCATTCTCCCAATCCTCATTCCCCCAAGGATCATTCCCCCAAGCCTCATTCTCCCAAGGATCATTCTCCCAATCCTCATTCTCCCAAGGATCATTCCCCCAAGCCTCATTCTCCCAAGCCTCCTTCCCCCAAGGATCATTCTCCCAAGCCTCATTCTCCCAAGCCTCATTCTCCCAAGGATCATTCCCCCAAGCCTCATTCTCCCAAGCCTCATTCTCCCAAGGATCATTCCCCCAAGCCTCATTCTCCCAAGCAGGTTGCTCACTGCAACCCCCTAAGCAGAGCACGCATTTTTACCTACACGTGCTTTTTTTATCCTAACAATAAAGGGCTAAAAGGCAGGAGCTTTCCTGCCTGCAGCCGTGCCCAGCTGCTCCGGCGGCACGGAGCGGCGCTCGGCGAGGTGGCAGCTCCGCAGAGCCGATGCTCCGCTGCGATACTAGAGGGCACTGTGAACCTGCCAGTCTGGGCTCGGAACGGGACGGAGCCAAAAAACAAACCCAACTGAAGTGTTTGCTGTCTGCGCTCATTAAATCTCTCCTGGTATTTAGTGCAAAATTAGCGCTAACCCCTGGGTCCTGAACAAATTAATTTGCGGAATTGCATCCTGCTGTTGTAGATCCCCCACGCGCGCTCACGCTCCGGGATCCTTATTCACTGCTGCATCCCCCTGCCAGAGGGGCTCCTCTCCCAGAAAATGCTCAGGCTTGGGCAAAAGGAGCAAGAACCATTAGGGGAGCTCAGCACCCTTTTTTTTTTTTTTTTTTTTAAGCTATCACTTAACAGTAATGTGTTCATTAATTGGCAGCCAGACCACTCCTGACTTCATTTAAAAACCCCGACGGTTTCCTTTCCTTGTGGTAGCACAAGGTTCCATCCTGCATCTTTTGTGTATGCCAGCATCAGTTTTTTTCCATGTGCCTGCTTAAGGATACACACCTACCACAGAGGAGGAGAGTTCCTGCTCTACAATAAAACAAAGTATTTTTTAAAAGAGTCTTTTAAAGCATATTTAAAAATAGGAACATGCTACTCTAAATGAAACACTCCAATCAATGAGATCGATAGATTAATAGGTTTCGGTACCTGTCTCCTCAGACATTCCTGATACACCCATCACTGTAAATTATAATTCAGTATTCAACTTGAATTAGTAAAATTTAAACTGAAACAACAAGGGACCGACAAGTAAACAAGGCTTCCCAATTTAAATGTAGAATGTTTACCCAATATGCGCAATCAAGCTCTCCGCTCTCCCAATATCCCCGCCAACAAAACAATCACAAAGCCACAGGGAATAAGAGGAAAAGGCATCTTGAGAGGTCACCTAGTCCATCTCCTTCCCCCAGGGTAGGATCAACCCTGCCTAAATCGGTCTTGACAGGAGTTTCTCTAATGTGTTCATCCCTGGAGGTTTTTAAGGTGATTCCATGAGCTCCCCAGATGGTCTATTCTGGGTGTCAGCTATTCTTATAGATGGAACATTTTCCCC
This sequence comes from Grallaria varia, assembly GCA_013396735.1. NCBI lineage: Eukaryota > Metazoa > Chordata > Aves > Passeriformes > Formicariidae > Grallaria > Grallaria varia. The sequence continues at coordinate 1,989,268 of VWZG01012370.1, read as the reverse complement.
ACAGTCTAACCCAAATTGCATTTGCTGCAGTTTAATCCCACTACTTCTGTCTGTGAGCAAGAGTTCATTACTTTTGTAGCATCTTTAACATTTGGGGAGATTATTACTGTATTTTCATCAGCCTTAGGTAATGGGCCATAGTTCTTTCCTTCTTTCCTTCTTGGGAGGTTTATTTTCTAGAACTCTGACTGTTCTTTTCATGTTCTTAATTTCTCTGGCAGTGTGATGACCGAAGCTGCTCCTCCCCAGCGCTCAGCAGAGGTGGGAGCAGTGTTCCAGCCCGCACTCACACAGAGGTGTCAGCTTTGCTTTGCTCACACCAAGGCACCACAGTTGGCTCGGGATTAATTTCTTGCCTATGACATTATCCCTGTTCCTTAGAAATGCTTCCTGTGCAGCCATTTCCAGATGCACATTTCAACAGTTCTCATACATTCAGTTTTGCTCTTGTCCTTTTAGAGCATCAGCCTCCCCTTTCCTGCCCGTTTCTTCAGTTTGTTAAGATTTTTGACTCCTTCTCCTGTTCTCTGAGAGCACTTACGGCCCCTCTCAGCTTGACATTGTCAGCAGATGCAATAAGTCTGTTCCATATTCCATTACCCAAGTCACTAATGAAAATATTGAGTAATACCAGACCCTGCACAGCCCCCTGCAGCGCCAGGCTCAAGCCATCCTTCCACTTCGACAGCAAACAGCCAAGAGCTTTGCAGCGTGCTTGCCCAGCTGCTTTGGTGCCTTACAGCATTTCTCCTCGGCCACATTCCCCCACCTTGCTCCTGGGAACACCACATGAGCGAGTGTCTAAAGCCCCACTGCAGTTCAGATGTATCACAGCTCCAGCTTCTCCCCTCTCAGAGACCTGCTGCCCCGGCACGGGAAAATTACATTGGTTTGACATGATTTATTCCTGCCAAAACCACGGCTCGTGGGGCTCCTGTGTCCGCTCATGCCTCGTCTGAGTGAGCAAAATTCTGTCCCTGGTGAAGTAAGGGCCAAAAGTCCCAGCGTCCAAGGACTTTGCCATGCCCAGATTCCACCCAGCCAGCAGGAAGGGATGGAAGTTCCATTGCATTAGTGCTGCCATGGGTAAGCAGGGCTTTGTTTCCACTGAGAGGCAGAACGGAGCCCAGGGTTTGAGTTTTGTACCCCCCTGGGCACCATCACATCGTGGGCACACCCTCTCCAAAACTGGAGATCCATCCTCCGTCCTTTCATTGGCATCCTCAGTGCAACGGGTCAGTCCAACAGAGGTGGGAGAAGGTGCAACTTACACGCTGGAGGGAGCTGGAAGGAGGTGTAAATTACTCAAGCACAAGCTACCTGATTCACTTAAAATTCACTCTGAATTTGGCACCAGATATGTAGGAGATAATCAAGTTTTCCTTTTCGAGATCTTGTGTATTTAAAACCTGCTGTGTTTAATTTTTGCAGTCACAACAATGCTCATTCATAAATATTTCCTCATGTTTGAGCCTATTAGTATGTACAGCGTAGTGTTTGATTAATGGACTAGAACAATGCGATCAAATATATTTTGGGCTCCAGAATACCACTTTGTAATGCCTAATATTTGATGAGATATTACAAGATAGGCTTCTCTTCTGACTAGATGTGATTGCACTTGAATTCTGAGAACCCAGATACAGATCTTGGATAAGATCTGAATTTCAAGCGAGTCCTAATTAGACAGCACGCTGGACCAAAGCTCGAGGTCTGCACATTTCCAGTGCTGGATTCTTCACAGCTCAGATGCAAATGCTGTTTCTTCGCCCTCTGTCTCAGGAAACATAGCATATTCAGCAGCTTGTAGTACCTAAGAGCCCTGTCCGACTGTATTTGGAAGCCCTTAATTTGACTCCAGTAGGAGTTTAACAATATTAATAACTAATATTAAACTGGATTCCTAACGGAGATGCTGGGACAATACTCTTTGATCACTGCATTAATCTGGTGCAATTGTGTTTATATCAGCCTTGTTCATCCCATGTGTGCTCAGTGCCATCTTGGCATGAATATGAAATATGCAAATCTGGGGGATACACGTTAATAGTGGGTCCATCTGCTTGGATCTTTTATTAAAGGGAAGTGTGAATGCAGTTGCCATGCAATACACTCTTACACACAAAGACCATGAGTTAGGAAAACAAGAGAAAACATCTCATGCTTTGGCCTTATTGGCATTTCACATTCATCGTTCCTGCAGCTGATTTTCATTTTAATTTAGAAATTTTCCCAAAAACGAAATTTGAGTGAACGAGCTCAGCAGTTAGCAATGACTGTGCGTATACACGCACGCACATCTCTTCCTCTCTACTGACAGACAGGATATTACTTTTCCACTGCATATGAAATTAATACCAGAAGCACAAGCAAAAAACATGTAAATGCCAACCCTTAAAGCCTGATCTAGATCTCACCTCTACTGCTTAAGACAGCTACAACCTAGAGGAAAACCGGTTGTTCAAGTGAAAAAGAAGGTAATCCAGAAGTGGCTTGGGAGAGCGGAGTCCAAACTTAGGCTCAGCCTTGGCTGTGGAGTCATAGCCCGTTGCCTCCATAGGACATGGATGGACTGCTGTGTGCTGCTATTTCTTGTTTTCTGTAATAAACAACTCTTTCAACTCCATCCAAAAGGAAAAAAGCTCCTCTGGCTCATTGTCCTTGCGCAGGGCCGTGTCCTCAGCTCGTCTCTCCCGGGGGTGTGTGCTGTTCCATGCTAATGGTTTGGGGGGAGCACGCGGTGAGTTCATTAACAGTTGGCAGGTCAGACCTCCGTGCCCTACACACACAAGCGCTGACTCGGATGTGGAGGGGAGAAGGTGTCCTGATGACATAAAGTCAAGGCAAACACCCCGATGAGCATTTTTAATCCAGGAACTGCCTCTTGCCCGCCAGCCTGCGGATACGGAGAGCTCCTGTCACCGTAGTTAGTTCTGAGTCTCACACTCATCCCAGAAGGCTGGATTAAGAAATCACTTTATTCAAGGGCACTGGGATCTGAAGTACAAAGAGGGCCCATATTCTCCCCATGGATTCACAGACATTTGAGTAGGCAGCAGAGTAAGCAAGAAGAGAGGGGTTTTTTCGTATCTTCAATATGCAAATAGATTAGTGAGCTCAGCTCCCTATTCATTGCTTCCAACATACCTGACACAGATGATGCCGTTCCCATTGTTACACTCAAACTGGGGCCTTGATGACAAGAAATTCACTGAGTTTCCATCTGCATAAAGCTGAGATGATGGTTGGATAGGGAAAGTCACTGCACTGGAATATGTCAGCTCCACTGTCTATATCCACAATTTATTAGCTCTGTTTTGGATCTGAAAAGCCACTTAGGATCTGAGTTACTCCTGCACAATCAGCTCTTGGTGCTACTTGGTGTGGCCTCATTTGCCACTACCCAAGAACTGGCCCCTTTCTCCTTAGAGCATCAACTGGATCCGGGCTGGAACCAGTGAATGGCTGAAGGGAGTGTTCAACCAGCACGTGACTCAAGAAAAAAGTTGAGGTTTATTTCATATGTATTTATTAGCAGCATATGAGCATAATTGGGTCAGTTATTTGGTGGTCGGCACGTGTGTGCCTGGGAGGGGAGCATGTGCACAGGTCTCCTGGCTCTGTGCTGCTGAAAACATCACCTGCTCAGGAGGGAGTAAGTGTTTATCCCAGTGCTAAGGAAAGAGAGAAAAAAGAACAAGTCAACCTTCCACAGCGAGCTGATTATGCATTTTCCACATCAAATTGTCAGCATTTATTCAATTACTTCACTCATTACAAGTGTGTTCTTCAAGCACTAACCTAAAAACCCTCCCTTGCTGCTGTCAGCTCCACTGGAAGTGACACGTTCCTTCCTCAGGTTAAAAGGGATTTGGGGAAGGCGCCTCCTCCCAGCACAGGGCTCGGGGCTGCTGAGGAGGCACAGCCCTGCCCTGGCAAGGGAGCTCGTCTGCCATCCCTGCCCTCCCTGATCAGGGCTGGGGGGCAAGGCTGGGGCTCCCCGTGGGAATCCGTGCCGGGGCTCAGGTGAGCCCTCCGTGGGGCGGCAGGGGCTGTTCTGCAAGCACAGCCAGGGATTAGAGAATTCACAGGGCTCTGTCAAATACACAGAGGAGATCCCCAGAGCCAAAACCGTATATTCTCCAAACACTTCCATTTTAATAGTAAGTTAAAAGGAAAGTTCCCCTTCTGAGGGGTTGTTAATTATAGATCCCTCCTTTAAACAGTCCTCCTGTTTTTATCCATGCTTCCGCCCCCACAGCTGGTAAAGAGGAGGAAAGCTCTACCTTCCCCAAAATTCAAATACATCCTAAATGCTTCCTTGAGCTGATTCACTTGGCTCAGCTCTGATTTGATTTATGAAACAAAAGACAAGGCAACAGAAAGCAACGTATTTTCCCTGTGTCAAGGTGAAGCCCTTCCCATCACCCAGCCCATCCCTGCTGGGGTTAATGTGCATCAATAATATTTAAACGATCAAAGTTTTTCAGCAGAGGCAGTGATGGGGTTTTTTTTTTTCTGACTTGTCATGCTTGTTTTCCTTAAAGAGGCAATGACCTGCTGTAGTCAAGGCTTGCAGTTTGGCACGCAGGAGCGTTTTGAGAAGCGTTATCTCCCGAACAGAACAGCAGCCTCATGTTTCCCTGCACAACAACCTTTCCTAGCCTAAAATGCTTTGCATCCCATTTCCTTGATCTGGCTAAGTGCTTGCATGCTGAAAATCCCACCCTCCCTCCAGCTGTCCTTCTGGCAGAAAAGAGACAGCATCTTCTCTCGGGAGAGTACAGTCACTGCTCCTTTGGTTATCTAATCAGGGAGGGCAACATTCACTCGGGGCCCTGCGGAACCGGCTGAGCTGCGGAAAACGCATCCAAGGTCTTGGGCGGGAGGAGGGAGCTGGGGAAGCCTCCCCTCCCAGAGCAGATGCTCTCTGCCATTTCCCCAGTAGCTTTCACAAAGGAAGAAAAATGTGGAGTACTCCAGGGACTGAAGCATTCGGCTCTTCGCCCTCCTGCTCGCCGGGTCCGTGCGTGCCTCTCTCGGAGCGGGGCACGGGCAGCGCCTGCGAGTCTGACCCCGAGGCCAGAGCAGGGCGTGCAGGGAGGGCAAGAAAACAAATGTCCCCTACCCAGGTTGGGTGTGTCAGAGCCGGCTGTTGCCCAGTTCCTCAGGCTTTGTGTGGGTTCTCCAGCATTTCTCCTAACTACAAAATATTTTGCCTCTCTGCCTTTTAAAACTCTGGGATTTTTGTCTTTGCGCCAAGCACAAGGAACTGGGAAACACCAAACATCCCATCCGGGTCAAGCGGGGAGCTTTCTTCGTGTTCAGCTTGCTAAGAACAAAAGGGCTGTACAGGGGTGGTGAGATGGGACAAATCCCCCTTGACGAGCACAAGGTTCAAGCAGACTGTGCCTCCATCATCCGTAGCATCCCAAACAAAAGCACCTTGAAGTCATTTCCTCAGTTTTCCCAGCCAACTTTTCCCTGGAGGTCCTGGTGGGCTGGAGAGAGTCATGGCTGGAACAAAGGGTTGGACTGAGCTGTGCTGGTCAGATATCACCTGAGACCCCCCCTCGCCAAGGGGTCTCTCACCTGCTCCCGGGCTCGGAGCACAGTTCCAAGCCATGTGTTTCCACCTCATAAAATGCTTACTCACTTGCAGGAGGCACTTTGACATCCTTGGCCGCACACTGCTAGATAAGGACTATAAAATGAACGTCTTGCTATTATAGGTGATACAGCAATATGTATCCCCAAACGAAGGATCCTTTATAAGCCTGGTTATTATTCTGGCAGTAATCTTGGATCGCTCTCCGTGGGCTCAACTCAGCTCAAGTGTTACCTCGTGCATCACCTCCGGGAACTGGGACTGGGAGGGGTCACGTTTACCTCCCGTTGTCTCAGTATATTCTCTGTCATCCCAAGTGGGGAGAACACTTCCCTCTCCTTCCGCGCATGTCAAAAGCACCATTTGCCATTTAGATTTGGGGAGCCAAATATAGCCCCTGTATAAACAGGTGCGAGCCCGCATATGTCAACAGAATTACACCTGCTTATAATGGGTTTACATTTGGCCCTTGAGCCCTGGGGATCCCTTTGGGAGCAGAGGCTGTATTAAATATTAAGGGCCTCATTCTCCACCCCTGCCTACGCTGTAGTAATTAAATCTCAGTGCAGACCCATTGATTTCCAGCCGCGCTCTCCTCGTGCGAGGGACGGAGGGGGCAGAGCTCGAGCCCCCCTCGAGCGAAATCACATCCACTTTGCTCCTCGCAGAAATTTCATCCAGAAGAAAACCATACGTGGCATTAAATATTTGCAAAATGTGCCAGGGTAGAAGAATGCAAATGGCCTAAAATGAAACCTTCACTGCAACTCTTCCCCGTTCCCTCCTGCCTGTGGCAGCAGCTGCTTCCTTCGGGCTCCCGCTCCCTCCTTCCCAGCATCAGGACCCTCGGAGTCAGCCCTGCCTGGCTAAGGCAGGAGCTGGGGGATGATTTCCCATCCTCCACGCCTGCTCCTGGATCTCTCGACTCGCCGGGTAACCCTGGAGGAGCCCCAGAGCTGCCGCCAGCCTCCCCAGGGGGATTACGCTCATTAGTTAATTCTGGTGCTTCGCCTGGAGCTAGCGCCTTTTACCTGTGTCTATACAAGTATTCTTGCCAGCTTCTGATCTTCAGAGCTCGCAGGGCTGAGAAAAACGACTTTGGTTTTTCCTTAAATGCCATGGAGTTTAGAAGTGTGACGACTCACACTGTGCTGTTATTCTTTCCAATTGAAACCTAATGATGCGTGCATATCACTTAACTCTGATGTCAATAATCAGCACACCACTTGGTCTTTGCCGCGGCTATTAGAGGGAATGAAAATGAAATACCAACTCCTTTTTATCCTGTTACGGTACCATAATAACTAATAAAGAAGTAATAAGTGAGACGTGGGGAATTTCCAGGGGAGTCATTACTACAGAGCAGACCTAAAGGCACAAAGTGAAATCCAGGAATATTAGCCAGCCCTGGATTCCCAGCCAGTGCTTCTCACTTAAGTTATACTGCTGCCGTAAAAGAAGTGTTTACAGAAGAAGTTAGAGTGATCTGAGCAGAGGAGGGGAAATTGAGCCAGAATCAGAGGCATCCTTGCAGGTAAAGACCACCCTGTGCATCAGCGTCGCGTTTAGGCCGGGCCACAGTCAAGACACAATGCCAGCATTTCATAAATCTCACTTACGCTCCAGAATATGGGAAACGTTTCCCAGAAGAGCTCTAAATCACCTCTGTCTTGTCACAGGATGGATTGTGCGTTTTCCAGGGACTCTTAGATGGGAGAAGCCACACAGAGACCTCAGAGCAATGGGCCAAAGGAAATCATATAACACAACACTGAGGCAATGAGGTTCAAACCACATACAAGCTGGACAATGCATTTTCTGGCTTAGGAATTATTGAATTCTTGGTTAGGAAGGAGCAGTTTTCTTGGGGTTTTTTGGTAGTTGTGTACATAGGAGACAGTGGGGATTCTTTGGTTTTCCTCCCCATAAGTGAAGTGGCATTTATCCATGCGCAAGTCAAAAACCTGTCGCTGCTCAGGAATCCTGTCCCCAGCAGCTTCCATGTGCAGGGAGAACTTGGACCTTTACCTGCCACAGCTTTATCCACCTCGTCCACAGCTGGAGCCTCCTCAGCATGGACACAGCAGAGCTGAGCCAAGCGACCCCTGTAGCTTCTCCAGCCCCGCGCTGGAAGGTGCTGTCACACTTCACAGCCCTGCGTGTTGATCTCCCACCTCACCAAGGAAAAACTCACTTTGGTTAAATCCCAAAGCACATTCCCACCATTATCAAGCATTTCCCAGCCATCTGATTCCCCCATCTCCGAGTTCCTGTTTTGTTTATCCTATTAATTCCAACCACCCCCTCTTCCCCCAACACACACATGCACGCAGCCTCATTTACAGCATCTCTGCCAGCAGAAGCCTCCCCAAAATATTCAGGGCACACCAAGCGAGGATTTACACGTGTGGGGAAACCCTCGTGACTGGAGGGTTTTGATTTTTTTTTTATTCCCCTCCAGCAAACATGATCTCATGATTTTAATTTTTTTTTTTTTTTTAAGGGGGGGAAAAAAAATTAAAAAAATAAAAGCGAAGCGCCGAGGAACGGCATTCCCGGCTGCCGCTCTCCAGCCGGGGGGCAGCGGGACGCCGAGGATGCTGCACCGGGAGCCGCCGGGGCTGAAGGCTCCCGCTCGCATCCTCCTCTTCCTCGGCTGCTTTTCCCTCCCTCCCTCCTCCTCCTCCTCTTCCCCCCGCCCTGCGTCTCCTCCTGCACCTTTAAGAAGCCCATTGCCGCCGGTGGGATGGTGTGTGCTAAAGCTGCACAGAGGAAGTTACGCAGCCCGGGATCAGGCACGGAGATAAAAGCTCCGATTGTGATTGAAAGTGAGAGCAAAAGGGATTTCAGCCTCGGCATTAACTTGCCGCGGGAGCCGGGCATTGCACGGAGCCCCCCCGGCCATCTGCCCTTGGGGGAGCGGCGGCGCAGCGCCTGCCCCGCCGCGCTGGGCTGGGCTTAGCCGGGCTGGGCTTAGCCGGGCTGGGCTCCGGGGGGGTGTTCGGGGGTCCCCCCCGGCCCCGAAGTTGCTCCGGCGGGAGCCCCGCAGCGCAG
>VWZG01012370.1:1913774-1980368 GCA_013396735.1 Grallaria varia | reverse complement strand
GCACCCCCAGCCCCGGGCACCCCCAGCCCCGGGCACCGGACGCCCCCAGCCCCGGGCACCCCCCGAGCATCCCGAGTTGTTCCCAGGCTTTTCCTGGTGTTGTCCTGCTCTGTGCGACTCTCCGCGGAGCATCCCCGTCTTCCCCCGCCGCGGGATGGGGTTTCATTTTCCCGCTTCGGAATTGGGGAAGCGCCGGGGCTTGGGGGGACTCCCCTCGCCCCACCGAATCCCAGCGCAGCCCTCGCAACGCCCCCGAAGCCCTCCGGTGTCCCGGGGAGCGGGGAGGGTGGAAGGGGCCGGGAACGGGGGCAGAGGCGCCGGGCTGTTCCCGGGCTGCGCGAATCCATCCGGGAGAGCGGCGGGATGCGAGGGGGATTTGCAGGGTTTTCCTGCCGGGAGCTCCGAGTGGCGCAGCGCTGCCGGGGGGGCTCGGGGGTCCCGGCACCGCCGGGGGTGCCCCAACTTCGCTGTTGAGGGTGCGGGGAAAGGGATGAGGAACGTGGGAAAGAGGAGGAGAAGTCGCGCTCCGGGAGCGCCGGGGGGAGAGCGGAGGGTGCGCGGGGAAAGCGGCACTCGGGAGAGAAAATTAAAAACTCCTTCATTGAGTTTACTTTCTGCTCTTAATTCCAGAGCGGCTCAGTTGTTGCTCGGCGTTGTCCCTTTATTTCAATAGGGTGTTAATCCAATAATAAGAAAAAAAACCCCGGAGCCAGCCAAGTCAAGGCACAATCTAATTTTGTGTTTTTAATACTCCAGCTATCAGTCCCCAGCGAGCGCTGAGTACTCTTCAAAGAGAACAAAGAGCATTGATTCTATTTGTTCCCATGAACTGCAGTTTCTTAATAATATCAGGTGGAGATTTATTTTCTAAGAATCAAACCAAATCAAGCAGGGTGAACCCTTTAATTCAGGGAGCCTCTCTGCCCCGTTTGCAGTCTGTTGGCTCGTTTCAGGGCAACGCTCCAACTATTTCTGCAAAGGGACAGGGCTTGCAAAGTGTTGCAACCTCAGACTTCGCCCCAAGTCTGCTCACCTGGCTGATGCGCTGAGAGTAAATGCATTTTTTCCTCAGCATATTTGTATTTCCCTGGGAATCTATGACATTCAGCCAGTGTAACAAGACACTAATAGATATTATAGATCCTTTCTACCTGGGTTTTTCCCTGACAGCCATTCAAGTGCAAAATATAATTGTTGAGCCTATGAAAATAGATCCATAAACTTAACAGCGCCCGAGTCCTCATTAAAACTAGCCTGCCTGTTTTCTACACAATACCAGAGTCTCACACTCTCCGCTCTTATCAGGCACTTGGCAGTGACCAGTTTGATGTAATAATTAGGAACTGACTTGTTATAACAGAAAAGACAGCTCTGATGTAAGTAGGACTTACAAACACTGTGTCACACCGGCTTATTATTTTTACTACATTTACTCATAATGTAAAAATAGCAGCCAGTCTATTCTTTTTCTGGGAGTTTATTCAGGTCCAACGCAGCTATAATAGGCTCTTCGTTGAGAGCTGGCAATGAAGCATGAGAGACAGCTTCTCTTTTCTGAACTCATTCATCTCAATCAGCGATCTCTCAACCAAAAATGGGGGAAAGGGAGATGGTAGCACAGCGATGTGCAGCCCCCGAACATGGATCAATGCATCTGTTAACCTGGAGTTTCTGAGCTTTATGAGAAAGCAAATGCTAAACATGCTGTTGAAGCAGACATCCTTAAATTGTGGGAGAAAAGTTGGGGAAACAAACAGAAAGAGAATTATCCAGAGCAAAATTTCTGTTTGGATACATGCCTCCCGCCTGCTCAGATGAGATCTCCCTCCCGAATCTATCACTGAGAGAGGGTTTGACTTTTTTTTTTCCCTCCTTCAGTTGTTTGTCATTTTGTTTTGTAATTACTTACAGTTTTTATAGCTCTACTGGAAAGACAACAAAATTGCAGAAATGTTGTTCTAACCTGAAATGAATACTGGGAAGGTCATTGCTCTTTGTATTAGGTGAACCTAAATGTTATTAGGACTTTAAATTGTTTTTTATTAAATGTTATTGTTCAGATAAATCATATGTGGCGATGCTGGACAATGTATCTGTCTCCCCAGCTGTCTTATTTATTTGCTTATTTTTTTAAGACTATCAATTTGTCTGTCTATCCCTGCTCTGTGTCTGCATATTCTCCATCTTCTAATGACCTACAGCTCCTTCTTGATATTATTTGAAGACCCATTAGAGCTCCTTTTGACCAGTTGCTGTTTCAAAGCAGATACCTTAAATGGGGCAGCGCTCCTTTCCTTCTCGCAGACAGCAGAAGAGCCATAAGCATCTTACTATGGATTGGTTTTTATTAAAGTTGTATATCTCCCTGTTACAAAAACCTGTCTGGTGGCTTGGGAAGCCCAGCTGAGGGCTCTGCCTCCTTGGGGACCCCTGTTCTTGCTCCAACTGTCCTCCCTTGCTCCTACCTAATTTTTCTTTCAATTTCTTGCAGGTGCTGCCAGCTGATGAGCTCTCCCTCTCCCCTGACCATGAAAGGGAGGGGAGACCTCAGGTAGCCCCATGGATTGCAGCTGAAGGCTTTGGGAACTTGGTGCTCCGTTGCCAAAAGAGACACAGAGAGAACTCCTCGCCTGCGAGTGCCTCACCCCCACCACGGGGCACAGCAGGAGGAGCGAAGGCCAGCACTGCTCCTGCCAACCCAGTGACCACCCAGCGTCCTGCTGGGACCACCACGGATCGGATCTTGCCACCCGACCTGTTCATGTTGACGCAACCGGCCTTTGGGAAAAAGGAATTTTAGCTCCAAGGAGTCTCTCTTGGCAGAGTCGTCCTGGTGACCAGATGCTCTATTTATTTTATGTGTTAATGTTCCAACGCTCCAATAATTAAGGCAGACACAGTTTAAGGCACTTTCCACAGCGACGCATTTGCAGCAGACCAGAAGGTTGAGGAAAACCTGATCCAGCACCATCTCACGGCCTCTCCAATTTACTCCTATCAAATTTCATCAGCGACTCAGAACTTGATCTTTCTATTGATTGACTGGAGTCACCTCTAGATATTTTCATGCTGATTTGGAAGACCTTTTGTACAATAAAAGGGGGGGGGAAATGAGGCTAAAGAAGACTTTTGACCACTGATCAGCAATTCTGGCCAAAACTTTCCCAATCAAGTGAATTGCAAAGTTGGCTTCTGTGCCGAGAGGAACTTTCCACATCCAGATCCAGCGTGCGGAGTGGGATCATCCCTGTCACCGCCTGGGTCTCCTTCGACTGGATCATTTTTAGATGAGGAGTTTCCATGCTGATCCCGAGAGCACCCCCTAGCCCAGTAGCTGCCTTCCTGGGGACTCTCGGCACTGCCCTCGCCCAGGGATCCCGCGCCTGGCCGCAGCTGCCATGCTCCACCTGGCCGCTCTCCTCTTGCACTGGCTCCCCTTGGCCATGGGACAGTATGACATTTGCAAGTCCTGGGTGACCACGGACGATGGCCCGTCCTGGGAGTTTTACGCTTGTCAACCCAAGGCCATGCGGATGAAGGATTATGTGACGGTCCGGGTGGACCCGGCAGGAATCACCTGTGGGGACCCGCCGGAGAGGTTCTGCACCCATGTAAGTGTTTCCCCCCTTGTTTGATGGGCGATAACGGGCTCCGCTGGTGGCCAGCGCGCTGCCAAGATGCCACTGTAAGGACCTTTGGGGTTGGGGTGGCCACGGTGGCTGCTGCCTCGAGCTCTCGGTCTCCTGGGCTGCAGAGCGAGGAGAAGGCATCCTGCCCATCCCAGCGCTGTGCCAAGGACAGTCCCACGGCAGGGATGGGGCTGGCACGCTGATGGGAGGGCAGGGAGGAGCTGGGGAGGGCTGGGCAGGGTCAGGGTTTTGGAAGAGCTCTGCCCTCGGTGAGCACTAAACCTGAGCTGATCCAAGCACATCCCTCTGCTTGCTGAAGTGTATGGGGTGTGCTCACCAGTGCCACCCCAAAAGGGCTGCTCCAAGCATGTCCCTGTGCTTGGTGAAGCGTGTGGGGTGTGCTCACCAGTGCCACCCCAAAGGGCTGCCCCAGCACCGGGGCTTTATCAGGCCTGGGTGCGTTATCTTGGGGTAAGAGTGAAGGGCAGGTCAGGGAGGGCCAGTGTGGCCCCTGCACACCACCAGCTCTGACAGCTGGTCTGACAGCCACAAATTTCACTGAAGTCTTTGAAAATGTGGTTCTCCTTATCTTCGAGCCTCCCCATGAAAAGGCTCTGTGGACAGACATTTGCCCTTGTAGTTAAAATCTTCAACTTATTTTCTCTTAAATATTAATCATTGCATTTCATTCCGTGCACCACAAAGCTCAGCAGGAGCATTTGATTTATAATTCACAAGGCTTTACATTGTTAAAGAGTTCAGGGGTCAAAGCAAAGAGCAGAACAGTAATGCCCCCTTTCAAATGTCCCCCAGGAGTGGTCCAAGCACACATTTAAGGGACAGGGACCAAGCCAGCCCTTGCTGACAGAGTTACCATTGTGGTGAGCACTGGACAGGGAGGTATTCTAAAGGAGTATATTATTCTTTTATTGCCTATAATGAGAAGGGGAGTTCTCCCTCTAAATCAATACAGAGTCCCACTTTCTATTGCCAGTTCTATCCATACTTGTGTACCCCATGGCTCAGTTTGCCAGCGAGGAAATAACCCTTGAAAATCCAAGAGAAAAATGCTGCTTTGATGCCAAGGGATGCCAACCATTTATGACCATCAGAACACGCTGCCAGTAGTTAGTTCCCCAGTTCCCTCCAGCCTAAGGGGTCTCATTAGTACCAGGGAAGACATCCCCACTAATTCCAGATAAGTAGCAGCTTTTCCTTTTAAAAAGATCGTTTGAAAAGAAAGATTAAGTCCAAGGTTGCAAACAAAACCCGTTAACTATTGATGGGTCAGTCTGTATTTCCATTTATCTGACTGGCTGCAGAGGAATTAAAGGGAGAACACCAGACTGCTTTGCACTACACTCCCTGCAGCTCTTTGCAAACCCTTTCTGGTTAAGGATGCTCCAGACTTCAGCTCCACTGACCTCCAAGGAAGCAAAAGACACCAAGTGCAGCTGCAATCAGCTCTGCACATCTCTTGATTCAGTCAATAGTGAGCGCAGACCCTTCTATTCTGGGCGGCGGCAGCGCTGCCGTGTAGCGTACGCCTGCCATGTGCTGGAACACTTGCAAACACCGTGTACAGCCGTGAATGGGAGCTGCACAAATGCAAAACATGGGTTTGCCTGCCTGTCCCTGCCTCACCCCAGCCTGGCCCAGCTCTCGCTTCCCTAAACAGAAACAAGCACTCACAGCAGCGTCCCCCAGCAATTCCCCAGCGAAGAATCGAGCTAAGGACAGGAATAATATATTGCAATATGTTTTTTTGGAGGTTTGGGATAGGTTTAGGTCTTCTTAGCCCTTCCCCCCCCCCCAGCATCCTTATGCTAGCGCTGTCCTCTCCAGAGGGCTAAAGAGTTATAGAAACGAAGCAGAGGAAGAGCAGCCCTGGTGAGGTGAGCAAGGAGCCCACCCAGCACTTCATGCACAGGGCAAGAGGGGGCTGCAGGAGGGGTCCAGCCTTAGGACTGGAGTGGCAGAGGAGCCGGGAGGGCCATCAAGGTAAATTTTCACCGGGAATGACACGCGGCCGCTCTCTGCTGAGCATCCCCTCATGGGCAGCAGAAAGTGGAATCAGCAAGAAACGGCCCTTCCATCGCCGGCCCCGGGTGGTGACTTGACACCTATTGAGGTGCAGGGAGGGGTGAGCGGAGCCTGCAGAGGATGAGCAGAGTTGTGCTCCCCCCTCCCCAAGGAAGTGCTGCACAGAAATCGATGGCTCTGCCCACTGATCGATGCCAGCGCCGAGCCCGGGCAGCACTCACACAAAACAAAACACTTAGGCATGGAGGAAAAAGTAATGGAGAGATAACCCCTGCTAAAGCAATCACAAAAATGGTATATATTTGTATTGGTTTGGGGTGGTTTTTTTTTTCTTAAATTGCATAGCTTGAAAATCATAAGGAAAAATACACAAACCCTGAGCTGCTCCTCTCTGCCAACCCACTCAGGTGCCTTTCAGTGTCCTGCTATCCTTTCTCTTCAGGTTTTAATTATTTCTCTGTAACAGGTGGGTTCTCACAGGAGCCTGCCCTTTCCAGCAGAGAAGTTCTTACGGTGACTATATTGCTTTCTCAGGTGTCTTTCAAAGCAGCAGGGGACTGTCCGTGCGGTTAAACTGGTGTGGCTGGGAATTAAGCGCAGCCCAGCGGGACACCCGCGCTGCTCAGACAGCTGAGATCCAGAGTGGAGACACACAGACAGCCCCCCTGCTCAAAGCAGCCTCCAGGAGGGAGCTGGGCCATGTCCCTCCATGGGGCACCGCCGTGGGCAGGCAGGGGGACAGAGCCCTGGTGACACTCAGGACCTTGGCAGGCAGGGAGGGTGTCCTGCCAGGCTGTGCCAGCCCCGAGAGGCATCGCAGAGCCCAGGGGATCACAGCCTGCCCTGTGACAGCTCCGGGCACTGCTCACACACAGTTCTGCACAAGGAGATGGCAGGAATCATTTGGAGGACAGCCTTTTGTGTTTTGTAGCAATTCTAGTCACATCTGGCTGCTTTCTTCTGGTTGGGGAGTGTTTTGCTGTTGTTGAAGTCAAGGGGTTTGCTTTTTCCGCGGTTTCTGAACCTGCTCCTGTTCATGTCGATGCCTTCCTGGCAGGGTCACCTGAAAAATGAATTGTACTTTTCCTCCTGCCAGGGCAGGGGGAGTGGTGGGAGCAGGAAGACAGATGGATAAGTAAATAAAAGCCTGAATGAATCTAAAAGCGTGACTGAAGACTAATAGGGAAGGGATCTTTTAACCGAGAGTGTCAAGGGAGGGGAGAGACCTCGAAGATCATGGCCCAGAGCAGCTGAACGTGGGTTTCAGAGGAGAGGGGCTGGCAGGATGGGCACGGCTGGGGAACGGCAGAGCTGCCCAGTGTGCAGGGGGCAGATGGAGATGGAGTGCTCCTTCACCTTCCCACCGTGGCGGGGAGGAGGAGGAGGGTGGCCCAGCTGGCAGGGGGCTCCCAGGTGCTGCTGCTCGGAGGTGCTGAGGCGCCTCTTTGCTACCCAGCAGGGACCTTGGGGAATTTCACTTCCAAGCGTCAGCACTTTGCACGGAGGATAAAAAAACCCTCCGGTTTTGTGAGGAGTTCACACATGGGGTGGGCAGCGGGGAAAAGCAAACACCAAAGCCCCAGTCCCAGCTCCAAATGGGCCAGTGGTTCCAGGGTTTTCCAAATCATTCTGGCAAAAGCAAGGAGAGGTGTCTGTCGCAGACGGTCCCCATGGAATGGCTTTGCTGCTCCTCCCATCCCAGTGAGAGCTCCCTGCACCAGCAGCACAGGGAGCCCAGCTTGCTGCAGGAACGGGGGCCTTTCTTCCCCCCCCAAGAGGTGTCGAGACAGTATTTCTTGTTCTGACAGCACTCTTTGATGCAGGGCCGAGTTCTTAGCCCGTATTGATGGGTCAGGGGTATTTTTATTTGGTTTCATCAGCTAATAGAGCTTGTTGACTTTGGCACGGGCACATGAAAGGAAAAGGCTTTATTTATTCATTACACATGCAGCCAAATTGGATGTTTAGTTTAATTCTTAGCTAAACTTTTCTGAATGACATGTGGTTATAAGGCTTGTACTAAAGAACTATTTCTCTTACTAGATGGGGTGCTAAAACTGGAAAAGGCAGAACAAACCTTCAAGCAGAGAAACCCTTTTCCCCTACATTCTTAGTCCATCTTAACAACTCTACTCACCCATGCATGTGCATATACCTGTTTAGGTGCAGACAAAGGATTGTGGATTTGGGGATGCTTGAAAGTGAAGCCAAAGTTTTTACAGTAAGAAGGAAAAAGGAGTTGCTTCAGAAATGCTCTTCCAAGAGCATGTTTCAAGGTGCAGCATGATCTGGTGGTTAAAGAATGGATTCATCCCTTCTGGTACCCTGAGCAGAGACCCACAGCCCTTCCCCAGTCCACTGGAGGTGCCTGAGCTGCCCCTGCACCTGGTTTCAGGTAGAACCAGGGGGCAAAACATGAGGCATCCTCATCCTTGAGACTGCCCTGGGTTCAAGGGCATCCTTTGGGCTAAGCAGAGTCTGTACACAAGTCAAATGGAAAATCCTTTCCAAGAAAAGCGGATGTTCTGCCTCCTCCTTGAATAAATCAGCACTACCCACTGCTGGCTGCAAACCCATCCTCGGCCATGGCAATGGGCTGGGAGTTGGAGCTCCCCTTTGCCCTCCATTGTGGGACCCACATGGCACTGGGGACGATGACTTTGCCTTTATGCCAAAATTCAGCAGCACAGGAAACTCGCTCTCTGCTGTCGAATCACGTCTCGGGCAGGGTTGTGGGGACAGAAAGACACATGTTTCTGTTCACACTACAAAGTGGTAACAGTCCCCTTGAACCCTCCAGTACATTAAATTAACACCTGGAAAATGCTCCCCTTTCCTTTGAGGAGAGCCATTTCCATCTGGATGAAGGTTTCCCTAACCCAGCCCTTGCACCAATCGTGGCGTTGCTTTCCAGCGTGGGAGAGAGAGAGTTGGAGCCTTTTGGTTCTCTTCCCGCCCTTAATCACTTCTCAGCATCGGGGTTGCTGCAGAGGACACTGTTTGAAGTCAGGATCAGTGGCTCCTTGCCCTTGGGGCCAGGCCCTTGGGTTGTACATTATTAGCTGCTCAGCAAATTACACACTTCTGCTCTCCTACCACCGAGGCTACTCCGGATCTTGGTGTTAAAAAAGCAAAGGCTTCACGGGAAAATAAAAGAATCCAATTCAGCTTTAAATTAGAGAGTGCTGAGCACACGGGATTTTCCCTTACAGTCTGTAACCATTTCCTTAAATGCCCAGTTCGGGATTCATCTTGTTGTAAAGTGGGATGCTGCTCCCCTAACAAGGATCATTTCCACTTGCTGATGGAAAAGACACGGCAATAAAAATGAAGCTGTCAAGTAGATTTAATTGGTACAGTGAGCAGAAAGTTTACCCTCACCTTGAAAGAGATGAGGAAAAATAAACTACTTTTAAGAAAAGCTTTGCTCTTCAAAGGGAACAGTGTCCAGATGGGAAAAGCAGAAGAGAACGGACCCTGAGGACTTGCTGGGGAGTGTGGCCAGAGCTGGAAGAGCAGCTCTCACAGCAGTCCTTTATATCACACACCAGCTCCACGTACCACAGTTTGCCATAAGCAACTCCTGAAGCCAAAGCACAGGCATGTTGGAGCAGCGGTGGGGGCTGGAGTGGGCAGCAGGGTCTCACCAGCAGGGCCAGGTGGTTCCTGTGCCCACATGCTGCCCATGTCCCAGTGCCACCACCCGTTTTGCTGCCCCCTCCAGAACGGGGCAGTGCTCCCTCGGTGCTGAGCTCCACGTGGGCGCTGCTGCCAGCACCTCTACCAATCCTTCCCCGAAACCTCCACGCCCCTTCCAGGGGGAATATCCCAAAGGAACAACTAGCACAGATTCAACTGCTTCTAATCCCAGCTAAAGGGTTTGTGACTCCCCATCTGCTGGCTGAGTCAGCTGCCTTGGCTCTGTGGCAGGGCGTGTGGGGAGCCCTCTCAAAGGAAAAGGGTCACTGTCCTGCTCTCAGGGACAGCCAGGACACTTCTTGGGCTGGCCACAGCTCAGTGCCACCCTCCAACAGGCACCTGCTGAGTTGTTGCCCTGAAATAGAGTGTGAAGCAGCCAAACCCTTTGCCACAGCAGCAGAGGCTCGATGCAGCAGGCACAGGAGCCCTGCTCAGGGGCCGGGGTGGCTGCAGGGGTACCCACCACCCAACCACACTGCCCCTCACAGGCTTGGGGGAAGATCTGCCCCTCCACCTGAGGAGCAATAGCAGCAGAGCCTCCCCTCCCTCCCTCTCCCACCCCCAGCCTCCACGTCCTGCCCTCCCCCATTCAAACTATCAGGGCCTCTCTTGCAGAATAAATTATTAATAGCGGCGTAGCGAGCCTCTCTGCAAAGGCTGCACGTATCGAGCTTACAAGGCGCACAGGCTTTTAGAGAGCAGGACACTTTTCCTACTTCCTAAGCATTTTCTCAGCCCTGAATCAATAATGCACTTGCAGCCCAGCACACAGGTCGCTGCCGCTGTGCTCCTGCTGGTGGGGGCTGCGGACACAAAGACAACTCCGTGGCAAGAGGCGAGGGCTTAATAATCTGGCAGAGAAGGGATGGGGCAGGATCCAAGCAGCTTAATTTGTAAACAAGCTTCGGGGAAGCGCCCTGGGAAGAGCAAAGCCTGCGAGTCCTGGGTACAGAAAGTCCGAGTTGGGAGATGAGCTAAAAAGCAGTCAATGGGATTAAACACCCGCGTTTTTGAACGCGTGCCCGTGGCCGCCAGCCATGGGGTGTCTGGTTCATCAGCCCCTGATCCCGGGCTCTGGGTCACCCTGCAATCCCCACTCCAACAGGGGGGTCCGCCGGGGTGCAGCCACCGTGGGGAGGTGGGCATGGAGATGAGCCCGGGGTGCCAGCAGGGATGGGGCGATGGCGGCTCACCGGGGGATTCACAGTTCGCCAAGGAAGAGCTGCTCAACAGTGATTCCATGGGAAGCCGGGCCGAGGATGGAGTGTGTGTGTGTCTGTGTGTGTGTCTCTGTGCGTGTGTGCGTGTGTCTGTGTGTGTGTGTGTGTCTCTGTGTGTGTGTGTCTCTGTGTGTGTCTCTGTGTGTGTCTCTGTGTGTGTGTGTATCCCCAGCACAGATGAGATTATCTGCTTAGGAGTGGAATTTTCCGGGCGGTGCTGGCCCTCGTGTCGCCCCCGAATCAGCCGCACGCGCGGGACGAGGTGCGGGGCGGTGGGTCCAGCGGCTGAACTGCTGCCAGGCCATGCCGGGGCTCTGGCAGGGGAAGGGCTGCCCCGATGGCACTGCGGAGAGGTCACCCATGGCCTGATTTCAGCCTGGAGGTTGAATTCCATCGTGCCGCCAGATTTTCTGTTCCTGGCTTAGCCAGAGTGGGCGTGAAGGGATTTGCGTCGGTGCCCCGGCGGCGCCGGCTGCGCTGCGAGGGTGGACAGGTGACCTGGGTCAGCCCCTGTGCGTGACAAGGAGCATCTCCCGCTGGGTCCTCCCTTTGCCAGAGGATGCTTCCAGCCTGGATGCCAGCCTCTTGCCCAGGGTGTGTCATTTATGGGGCAAACACCAGTTCAGATCCCTTTTCGTGGAGGAACAAACAGACCGTGGGAGAGTTTGAGACAGCATGGGGTGGGGTGGGATGAGAGCAGAGATTTCCTTGACCCTCATGGTTTGCCTTGCCCCTCATATCAAGATTGGGTGGTGGAGCCACTACTTTGCCCAACTGCAGGTGCCGTGGGGAGTTCAATCCCCAGAAAGGTGGAGCCCCCAGTGCTCCCAATGAAACCCAGACCCACTCCTGAAATCCCTCCCTGCCTTGGTTTCCCCACCTGGAGAGAGGACATTGAAGTGCCACCAGCCTGCTCCACCTGGCAGGGTGATGGTTCCCCAGGGCTGGTGCAGAGAAGGGCACGGCCCCAAGCCAGGATGAAACACCAAGGAGATGCTTCTCGAATTCAGAGCAGGCTGGAGGGGGAAGGGGAAGAGCAGCCACGAGTAGGGCTTGAATCTCTTCTCTGGCAGAGAGACGGGCCCAGGGGAGCCCGAGAGCCTGGAAGGAGCGGCGCGCGCTCGGCGAGCGAGGATCTGCTTCGGGCCAAGGGGAAGAGGCAGAAAGCAGAACGTGTCCGTGTGTCCCGGCGTGTGCCAGGGCCGGGTGTGCTGACTCACCTCCCAACACCCCTGCCAGGGGTCACCTTGTGTGTGGACAACCTCCGATGTGGGAGGAAGGGGAAGGAAGCGGAGGAGCAATCAATCCCCCCATACCACGGCCAGGGAGGAGATGGAGGGAGTGACATTCAGCTGAGCCAGAATTAGCAGCAGATCTGTGGAGGGACCCCATTTCCACCCTATTAATAATTCATTCCAGCTCTGCCTTTACCTGCTCATAAACAGCAAACAGCTTGTTAGCGAGGATGGTTTTTCTCCCCTTTTGCTGTCTCTGCCTTAATAAGAGCCCCTTGCAGATGGCAGGGGGAGGGAGGCGGCAAGGCAAGGGCACAGGAGCGAGCAAACCACCCCACCAGCCCACCCTGAGCTTCCCAACCCATCCCACCACATCCCATCCTATCCTACCCCATCCCATCTCCTGCCCCAGCACCCACCACCCTTACCCTGCAGGGGTGAAGCTGTGAAATAACTCCTCACCTACACCCCGGTGCTTTGCCAGAACCTGCCTACCCACACAGGCCACTTCAAAACATCCCCCTGGAGGGACACCAGGGAGGGGAAGAGCAATGCCTGGGGAACATGTGGATGAGGGCAGCATTCCCCAGTGGCTCCCAGGCTGCAGCCGCACAAGCAGCCCTTGGGAAAACTGTGTCTGCTCCTCTATGAGACAGCTCCTGGTTACCTAAAATATATAGAGCTTGACCGAAGTGGTTTTTAGAAGAAAAGAGCATCTTGAAGAAAACTGTTAAGATTTCGTTTCCAGGAGGCACATTTTTCCATTCGGAGCATCCCTGGGGTCTCCACAGTCCAACGCTGTGTTGCTGGACCCATCAGGGACCCCTCCCTGCACACTGACTGGCATCCCAAAAAAGGCACAGGCAAAGCTGTTCCTGAGATGTTTTCCAGGCTCGAGTCCCAGCTAAGCTGGCAGGGAAAGCCCACTTGGGCACCAGAGGATGGAAGAATTAATGCAAGAGAAGTGAACCCTGGCCAGGCAGCTCCCAGTGCCCTCAGAGCATCAGGCAGGGAGGGCACAGACCTTCACCTGGGCTCACGGGGAAGGGCCAGGGTGGGGCTGGTCGGCACAAGAGGGGCCTCGTATTCCTCCTCATCCATCCCTGAGCTCCCTGAGAGCCCTCTCTGCAGTGAGTTATGCCACTTGCCAGCTGTTGCAAATAATCACTGTAAATTAATTATGGTTGTTTCACCCCTCTGATCCCTCCCAGCCCATGAATAGAGTGAAAATTAATTGTCAGAGTATTTCCAGTTCTCTGGGAGTCCCATCCCGGCCACTGGCAGGCTATGGTTTGTGCCCCGAAGCATGAGATTTAATTACTCACAAATGTTATTTTTGATCATAAAATCACCTTGTCTTTTCATGAATCCGGACAGAGCAGTCGAACCCTCAGAGCAGGAGCTGCAAGAGTGAAAACACCCTGAAATGACATTAGGGCAAGCTTGCCTTTTCTCCTGGGTAAATGCAGTTCTGTTTGGGGAAGAGCAGCACATCCTGGAGCAGGTTTTGGAAGAAAAGGCAAGGAAGTTTCCCCAAACACGCATTGCTCGGTGTGACCCTTGTCAGAAATTTGTGTTGCAGAAAGCAGGTTTAAGTGGGTGTCCGTGGGGACAATAAGGGTATTGGTCACGGGAGCTGGGTCGGGTGATTTTCTGGTGCCAGCAGACACCAGAGCAAACCCACAGCCCGTCCAGGATGGGGACAGGGATCCCTGTGAAGCCCTGGCAGAGTCAGGAAAGCCAGGGATGGAAGGGAAGTGAAGCCCTGCAGCTCAATGCCAGCGTGAACTGGGGGAACTCAGCCAAGTTGAAAGCAGCAGCATGCTTGGGCGATCCTTTCAGCTCCACCCTGCAGCCTGGGGAGCAAACGGATCCAGTTTGGTGCTGAACGGGGAAAAGGAGGGGGGGAAATAAAATACTGGGGGGGAATGTGTTCCCAAACACCTGCAAGAGAGGCAGGGATGGAACAGGCTGGCCCTGCTCCCCTCCACGGGCTGGGGACACCCATGTCCCACGGCCACCAGTCCTCCTGTGACGGGCAGGTTGCTCAGGGAAGGGGAGGCTGCAGGACGCCCACGGTGGCACCACAGCCTGGCAGGGACATTATCGGGGCAGGAGGGATCAGGTGCACATGAAGGTTTTGCTGATCCGGTTGTTTTGCAGGATTTGGAGGGAATTTGGTACCAGCTTCAGGACTCGGTTGCAGTGCAGGGACTTTGTGAAGCTCCTCAGCTGAGCCCTGAGCAGGAGGTCAAAGGCAGCATCACGGATGCCCTGCAGGAAGCAGAAGGGCCTTGGGATGCAGGAGAGCTCCTTAAGCATCACAGCTGGGTTGGGTGGGTGCTGTGGAGGGGGAATTGTCCCCTCCTGAGTGGAGGTGGAGTCCTCCAGACTCAGCCACAAACACTCCCAAGGAGGGAAGGAGGTTTCTGTGCCATCTCCTTGTGTCGAGGGAGCCAGACAGGGCTCTTCAGGCTATGGAGGGGTCAGTCAAACAGCCCCCAGTCCCAACCACCATCAGCACTTGCAGGAGAGCCTGGAGACACCCAAGGCCTGAGAAGTCTCTGTTTGGGTTTGAGAGCCAATTCTTAGATTAAAAAAACCACTAGAGAGGAAAGGACCTGCGAGAATCCCACACAACAGCATAGGTCTTAGTGCCAAATAAACACATTTAATTCTTTTCCCCTTTGATAAAAATCTTCCTATTAAAAGCCAAGGATTCCCCACCAGCCCCTGCAATTAAACCAACACTTAAGTTTTTTTTCTAAGACTCCCACAAAAACAGGAAGTCCAGGGGTGTTCCCTGGGCCAAGACACCATTAAACAAATCCCACCAGGTAGGAGAGCTGTGATGAGCACCCTTGGCTGAGCAGTACAAGCTCTCACATCATCTGCTTATTTTTCCATGCTCAGATCTTGGTTCTTTTTTTTTTCATTTCCCCTGTAATGTTATTATGATTTTGCTTGTTTTTCTCCACTAGGGCAGCTAGTGGTTGCAGTTGCTTTCCAGCTTCCCTTTGGCATGGAGATCTAAAAGCTGCAGTCTTATTTCTGCGCAGCTTTCGCCATTCACAACAGATGTCTAGTTTGTTTAAAATATTCAACAGCTTAATGATTAATCAAGCAATTTCACCTACAAAAATACTTAATTTTATGCTATGAGGCTTAAAAATGGCATTATCTGCTAGGGGTGGGGGGGGGAAGCAGCAAACCAACTTTTGGGCTCCTGAAGAGCCCTGAAAACCAGCTGGCCTTTGTAAAACTGAGGCCTTCTATTGTGGCTGTTTCCCCCCATTCCCTCCCTCCCCAGCGTGGTGAGGAGCAGCTCTGCAGCATCCCAGGTTCCTGGCATTGTGCTTTGTCAGACCAAGATCTTGTTTCTCAAGAAATCCTCCTCAAGGAGCAAGTGTCCTCTGCCACCTTCAGAAAGTCCCTTTGGCAGCATCTCTGCCCAGCGCAGGCTCCAGGCACCAAGAGGAGGCAAATCTGCACCCACCGGGGCTGGGACACCTTTCCAGCCTGAGAAGGGTCCGTTGGAACCTCAGCAAGTCCAACAAAGCCAAGCACAAGGTCCTGCACCCGGGTCAGGGCAACCCCTGGTATCGATGCAGGGTGGGAGTGAAGGGATGGAGAGCAGCCCTGCCAGGGAGGACTTGAGTCCCTTCCAGCATCTAAAGGGGCCTGCAGGAAGGGTGGGGAGGGACTCTATTAGGAATTGTAGTGATACTACAAGGGATAATGGTTTTAAACTAAAAGAGAGAAGATTCAGACTAGTTATAAGGAGGCAAATTTTGACAGCAAGTGCTGGCATGGGTTGCCCAAAGAGGTGATGGATGTCTCACCCATGGAAACATTCATGGTCAGGTTGGGTGGGGCTTTGAGCAGCCTGACCTGTTTGAAGATGTCCTTACCCATAGCAGGGGGTTTGGACTAAATGACCTTTGAAGGTCCCTTCCAACATGAGCCGTGCTCTGATTCCCTCACGGAGCCCCAGTCTTGCTGTGATGCCCTTTGTTGGGACTGCGTGGCCCCGGTGAGGCTCGTGCAGTTGGTGCCCCAGAGATTTGCTCCTTGGGGCTGAGCTGGGGCTCAGCAAGACTGCAGTGCTCTTTGGTGCACCCCCAAGAAACACCCAGCCAGAAGAGCTGGAGAGCTTGAAACCTGCACTGTCTAGTTGTCTTGAGGACACTCACGACTGATTTAATAGCGTGAGACTCAAAGTGAACTGGTTTATTTTAAGCTTGCCGAGACCAAGTTTGCCTGGCTAATGCATCCTGACTTTTAGATTGAAGACTTAAATATCTTGAGACTTTGGACAGATTCTTTGGAGGACACACGGCTTGGGGGAGGAAACCAAATTCAAAAATAATACCTGGAATTGTTTCAACAGTGCTATATCTGATCTTACCCGGACCAAGGGAGCAGCCGAAGTATGGCCATCTGTTTCCGCTCCCCCCTGCCCTCCTGGCTGACTTCAAACCACCTCCCCCCGGCAGAAAAGGCATCGAGCATCCCGCAGAGGAAGGACAATTCAATAAACCTAAACCCAAAAGGGAACACTTCATTTTAGCAGAGGAAGCCGTCGTGGTGTGACTCACTTGGTGGCTTCTGAGGCTCTCCCCCACCTCCCAGCGCTGTCACTTAGAGGTTATTTCTGCGTTTGCCCTGTTACAACCGGGCAGCCCTGGGGCCTTGTGCCTCTCCAGAGCATCAGGGTGGTTAAAGGTGTCTTTGGGGTGTCTGCCTGATGAGCTGAGCACACTCCCAGGTTGGGATGTTCGGGAGCGGTCGGGGATCGTGTCCCTCCAGTCCCTCCTCTCTGGGACAGGCATATGGCAGAGCTTTGGCTCCTCTTCCCCCTGCTCCTGACCCGCCAGGTACCCTGCCAGGGACATGCCTGGCCAGTCCTGTCCCTCCAGACGGGGCACTGGGAGGGGGATCACGCTTGTCTGACTCAGTTGCTTCCCCCACTGCTCCCAGGAAACCTGTCCCACCTCCCATCCTGGCCACCCATTACTGGGTAATGTTTTCTTATTGTGGTTCTGTCACAGAGTCCTTCCTTTTTTCAATTTGGCCACTTGCTTAAGGAAGCCCCCAAAAAAGCCTTGATAGGAGCAGCATCCGTAGCCCTGGAGGTGAAGGTGGCCACCGTGGCCACGCTGGGGACAGCTAAATTGGCAAATACTCCGTGGAGATTCATCTTCCACCAGCTCAAGGGCTTTGGCAGCCCCGGTGGCTGCTGCACAGAGGGCAAGGAAGACACCCAGCAGGAGCCAGGCCAGCTCTGGGGCACAGACTCCTCTCAGAGCAGCAAGGTGGGTTTTTTGGGGAATTTTCTGCCGCCACCCCAAGCCAGTTGCCCACCTGAGCCCACCGAGATGCTGCGCCTCCTTCAGACAAGTGGTGCAGTGGGACCTCCAGGATGGTCTTTTTGGGACTGTCCTATTAAGCCATCTGTATGGCCACGCTGGCAGTAGGACCTACAGCAACACAATATGTTGCCTCGGCAGTGCAGGAAACACACTCGCAGAGCCCCCAGCTCTTCAGCTGAGGGGGATTTCTCTGCCTTCTCCATCAGCCGCTGCTGGAAGAGGCAGCTCCATCCCCCAGCAGGAAGCTGTGTCTCATTAGCAGAGGTAAACAATTCCTCTGAACGTGACGAGTCAAGAGAGCATATTAAATATGGCAGTAACTCGGGGTTTTTTAATCCCTGCTCCAGAACAGTGTGTTGAGGCAGGAGAGGACCCCCAAACGTGGCTCAGGGCCCCACCACACCCCAGCTGGCATCTCCCCCTCCTTGGGGTGATGGTGGGGAGAACCTGGGCAGGTGCCCTCACCGGAGCAACCCTGAGCACTCCACGCATTTCCCTTGCTCAGCTGTCACAGCTGCAAATAAAACGATAAAACCTATCCAGCCATTTGCTTTTAAAACATCAAAGAACACACTCCCTGCTTCAGGATGGGCACTCCAGCAGAGCCCAGCAGCTCCAGTGCCAGCCCTTCCTCCTGGGAGGTGGCAGAAGCCCTGCTGTGCCCGAGCTGGGCTGTGACAAACCCCAGGCAGGTGCGTGGCAGAGAGAGGCAGTGCTGCAAACGCTTTGGGTTTTGCCCTGTTTTGTGATCTCTTTCCCCGGCAGCCCCCTGCACAGACACACACACACAAACAAACACACGCACACACGCAAACACACGCACACACGCAAACACACGCAAACACACGCGCACACACGCGCACACACGCAAACACACGCGCAAACACACGCGCAAACACACGCGCAAACACACGCGCAAACACACGCGCAAACACACGCACACACACACGCACACACACACGCACACACAAACAAACGCACACACAAACAAACGCACAAACAAACGCACACACACAAACAAACACACACACACAAACAAACACACACACAAAAACAAACACGTGTGCTGCCTTTACAGGAGTCCCCTTGTGTCCCCAAGGCTGGCGCTGCCTCCCTGCAGAGGGTCGTGGTGCCCACGTGCCCTTCGGTTCCTCGCTGTGTCGTTTCATCCCCCCCGTGCTGACGGAGCAGCCTCCCTGCCTTATTTACACGGCATTGCTCGCACGCCGCTCTGAACACGGAATTATTTATGCCCTCCTGAGCTTCCCGGGGCTCTTGGGTGCCGTGGCCTCTGCTCTCCGTGCAAACAGCCGCCCGTGTTCGGCGCACGGCTCGGAGCTGCACCCAAGGCCCCTTTCACAGACACGGAGTGGAAAAGCTCCAGGTAATTCCCAAGAGCTTTGGTTGCCCAGCTGGCAGTGGCAAAGCCCAGATTTTCCAAAGGGCCTTGTGTTACTCAGTGGTTTCCACGTTCAAAGCTCCTCTTTGTACAAGCCACATCTCCCCCTCTCTGCTTTGCCTGGGGTGTACACGGGGCACCCTAAAGGCAGGTCACAGGAATTCAGACTCCCAACAGCTCCCCAGGTCAAAGCGAGCCAAGGTGCAGGGTCAGTGCCCAGTGCCACAGGCACAGGAGCAGCTCTCCCAGCCCAGGGACACAACCAGCCTGCACAGATCCCAGCCCTGCAGCTCCAGCACCAGCACCACCTCCCTGCAGCCCAGCAGAGCCTCAGCAGTGCAGGAAGGTCTCCAGGGCCGGGTGGGAACACGCTGGTCCCCACACACAGCACCTTCCCATGGCCCCGACCACGCACAAAGCACCCACGACCCAACCCACAGCACCCGGCTCGGTCTTACCTTGTGAGTCCATGTGGTTGGGAGGGACTGAGCTCACACCCCAGCAGGCTCCTCACCTCCAGCCAGCAGCTTTGAGCAGCTCCAGCTGCTCCTCCTCCTCCCCTGCCAGGTGCCTCTGCCTCCCTGACAAGGGTCCCACTGCAGCACAGCCTGCTGTCCTGCCAGTGCCTCTCCAGCCCTTTGGATCTGGAGTCTGAGAGGCAGGTGAAGTGACAGCAAAGAGGTTCCTCATATGCAGAAAGGATTTGCAGCGTGTTGCAGGGTTGCTTTGTGGTCTGTGCCCACTGTAACACAGGCCTGCATCCTCCCTGAGGCAGGGGCTGCAGGGCAAGGCATACTGGGCTTTGACACACACGTGGATGAGCAATAAACCCACTGGCACAGCTGGTAACCCTGATGCCCAGCTTCCAAACTTCAGCCTTCACAGTGTATTCTGGTGCACCTCAGCACACGTGTGTCCCTGCAGAACATGCCAGCCTGGCCGTGCGCTGTCACCTGTGGGCAAAATGGGGTGGCTGTTCCTTTTCTCCCATTGCCAGCACCTGCAGGTGGTGGATGTTGTCACCTGGATGGGGTGAGCTGTCCTTCCCTCCATGGTCCCTGCAGGCAGGAGAGGACCGTGGTGCTGGGAGCACAAATATCTGCTCTCTCTGCTACTTCTCAGTCCTGTCCCAGCTTGGAGCTGGGAAATTGGTTTTCCCTCCTCTGGCCATGCTCAGAGGCACGGAGGGGATGGTGTGCCCTGAGCCTGCTCGGCATCAGGAGCCAAGGGAGGCAGGGATGTGTTTGTGGAATTGTAGCTGTTCAGTTCTTCCACGGCAGAACACAGCTGAAAATTGGCCAAGCTAAACCGAAGTTTCCCAGAGACCATCTCAGGGAAGGCGTTTTCTATGAAAATTGCCCCCGTGCCAAATTGAAAAGCCCTTTCCCCAAGGGCCTTTCAGAGGAAACAGCTCAGCTGTTCTTGCAGGGGAGGCAAAGCCACATCTTTCTGCCTTAAATTCATTCTCAGAAACAGCATCCTCCGGAGCCAGACCCGTGGCACGCTCCGGTTCAGCCCAGCAGTTAATGTTTGACACGAACAGCCAAATCCAGGGCCTGGTAACGGAGTGAGCTTGGCTGTGATACCCACACGATGCCCACACAATGCCCACACGATGCCCAGGCTTTGCCTTCTTCTCTCGTGACCGTTGTTGTTGTTCCAGGAGAACCCGTACCTGTGCAGCGACGAGTGCGACGCCTCCAACCCGGACCTGGCCCACCCGCCCAAACTCATGTTCGACAGCGAGGACGAGGGGCTGGCCACGTATTGGCAGAGCGTGACGTGGCGCCGGTACCCGGAGCCGCTGCTGGCCAACATCACCCTGTCCTGGAACAAGAGCATCGAGCTGACGGACGACATCGTCATCACCTTCGAGTACGGGCGACCCACCATCATGATGCTGGAGAAGTCTCTGGACAACGGGAGGACTTGGCACCCGTACCAGTATTACGCAGATGACTGCATGGAGGCCTTCAGCATGCCAGCACGGAGGGTCCGGGACCTCTCCACCACCAGTGCCAACAGGGTCCTCTGCACGGAGGAGTATTCCCGCTGGGCGGGCTCCAAAAAGGAGAAGACTGTCCGCTTTGAGGTGAGGGACCGCTTTGCCATCTTTGCCGGCCCCGACCTCAAGAACATGGACAACTTGTACACCCGGCTGGAGAGCGCCAAAGGGCTCAAGGACTTCTTCACCGTGACTGACCTGCGGATGAGGCTGCTGAGACCCGCCCTGGGGGGCACCTACGTGCAGAGGGAGAACTTGTACAAGTACTTCTATGCCGTGTCCAACATTGAAGTCACCGGCAGGTAACGGCTGCTGTGTTTGTTCGGGCATCTCTTCTCTGAGGGACGAGAAGAGGGTTACTGCTAGAAAGCTAATCCATCAGTGTCTCTGCAAACTGATAAAATAACCAGTGTTTCTCCCTCTAACACCCTTTGTCCCTAGGCAGGGCAGCACTGGAAGTAAAACAGGTGTGTCCTTGTGGGGAATGGCTGGGGCACCTCCAAGGCTGTGATTGAGAGAAGAGCTGTGTCCTGCAGCCAGTGCTGGGGGAGGTGGGACCTGGCTTAGATGGACAGTCGGGGCCTGAGTTCCCTCCCATACCCTGTCCCAGCTGTGCAAACCCAGCCAGCCTCCACCCAGATGTCTCAGGGGGGATGCTGATGGATCTGGGGGGAGAGGAATGAGGTTCATCCCACTAAACTCCAGCCAGTGCGAGCAGGATGGGTCATCCCGAGTCAGTCCTGCGGCCCCCGAGCAGCCCCAGCTCCGGCAGAGGAAGTTTGGGGTGAGAGTAAAGCCCCAGACAGATCTGGGGCAGGGCAAATGGGGAGGGGGGTTTGTTTCTCCTGGGTTTTGTTTTTAATTTCTCTGTACGGTGCCATATGTTACATTATGACATCCACCGAAAAAGCAAAGTAAGGTGGAAAAGTGCCGAGATGGCTAATTTCCCATCCAGCTTGTGCGAGACTTACAGGCGAGAGGGAGGGGAAAAAACCTCCCCATCACCCACCCCGTGCTAACAAGCATCACCACAGCGACAGAGGAGCCGTTTGTGTCGGTTCCAAACTCTTCGCTACTGAGGCTTGCAAGTGGAAGTGTTTTGCAGGTGCCACCGGGGCTGGCTTTGAACAGGCTCCAAGGGGAAGGAAGCTGCAGCCAGGGCTGGGAGAGCCCTTTCCACCCGCCAGGGCAGGCAGGAGGCAGCGCTGAGGGTCTTTCCAACAGTGTGGCTGCCGGGCTGGGATGGGCAGCTGTGGCTCTCAGCTGGACTGGTGGCATGGTGGGGTGACCACCACTGGGATTGCTTGGGGAGGAGCCCAGGAGGGCTCAGGCACACGGGCAGAGGGGAGGGTGAGCACCTCTGCAGGTGTCTGCACGCACCCAGGTTTCGGTGCCACGCGCTGATGTGTCAGTGTGTGTGGAGAGACGTTTTTACACCTGCCCATGAGAAGCATTGCCAGGTGGACTAAATATCCACACTCCAAAAAGAGCTCGGGATGGAGCAAAATAGCAAAGTAAAGGAGGTGGAAGGGAAGAAAGCAGGCAAAGGCAAGGAGAAGGGCAAGTGTGTTGCCTTCACCTCCACCCCAGCCAAGCCAGTCCTGTCCCCTGCTCTATCTGTGGTGGCCCTGCTCCATCCATGGTAGCCCTGCTCCATCCGTGGTGGCCCTGCTCCATCCGTGGTGGCCCTGCTCCATCCATGGTAGCCCTGCTCCATCCGTGGTGGCCCTGCTCCATCCGTGGTGGCCCTGCTCCATCCGTGGTGGCCCTGCTCCATCCGTGGTGGCCCTGTTTCCCCCAGGTGGCCCAGCTGGCCACAGGGACACGTGACGTTACTGACAGCATGGCAAAACCACCAGGATAATTCCCAGCCCAAGCCCACATCGCCGGAGTGTCTGGCAGGAAGGGTTGGAGCTGGTGTATGAGCTTGTTTGGGCTGGTTGGACTCTGTAACAGGGACACACGGCTCAGAAAGTCGTAAATTAGGACTAAATGTTTGATGTCAATGCTTGTGCAATGGCCTTTGGCGTCCAAGCATGGAGATAACTGCAGATGACCAAGGACTTGTTGCTGCTCCTGCAGCAGCTGCAGGGTATTTAATGCCTCAAAGAGTTAAAGTGTTCCGTGAGAGCCTTACTCCTCCTCCTCCTCCTCACTTTACCTTCTCTGCCTGCCTTGGGCAGGATTTGTTGCTTCAGTACTTCGGACTTCAGGCCATGCTGGTGGGATTCTCCCCAGCGCAGCACCTTGCTGCCCTCCTCCCCCTGCACCCGGACCCTCACCAGCTTTTGAAACCCCTGGCCAAATGCAGTACCGCTTAATAGCAGCAGAGATAAAAAAATGCCTAAAAATTCTGTGAGAAGAACCAGGACAGGGGGAGGAAAACCCTTTCAAAGCCCCCATGGATGGGATGTCACGACCTCCGTGGGACATCCCAGGTTCCGCAGCCACCCGCGCCACGTGGACGGGGCTGGCGAGGGTGGCTGGGGCCAGGAGGGCCCATGGGGGCTGCAGTGCTGCTTTTTAGCTGGGGCCAGGAGGAGCTGGGTTGGGGTTTGCTGGCGGGTTCCTGGCGGGCTCCCCCCAGCTCTGGCTCTCTGCCGGTGTGGCCGCCTGCCCACGGCTGCTGCAGGGCTCGCCTCCTCTTCCCTCTTGGCTGCGCTCCCCACGAGCTGCCTGACCCACTCCCCCCGTGCCCGGCCAGGGCAGGGCTTTGCCTTGGCTGGGAACGGAGGAAACACTGAAATCTGCTCTTTTTTCAGCCCCAAACTCCCAAGACCATGGCAATGCTTTGCGCTGCTCCGGCTCTCCCAGCTTCCCGGGAGAGGGGGACACTCAGCTTGGACAGGGAAAAGGTCAGTGCCTGTCCTGTGCTGACTCTTCCAGCCCCAGTGGGCACAGGGCAGGGAAAGGTGCTGTGGATAAGTGGTGTGTGAGATGGAGAAGCCTCAAGTGAACCAACTCTGCTCCTGTGATTATTCCAGTCCCAGCAAGCGGGTTTTTCGCTGAAAAGCAATCTAATTCCAGCTGTAAGCAAAGCCAGTTACAGTGCAGAGACTGAAACCAAATTAAATCTCGTGCATGGCTCAACAAGGGATGGGTTATTGAGAGGAAGAGAGGAGAAATCAATGTGAGCCTGACAGGGGCCCTGAGCAGGGAAGAGGAGAGGAAGGGAGGGCAGGGATGGGAATGGACACACGCCGCCACTTCCAGCAGGTGGGAACGACCCTGTTTGAGGAACAGGAGCAAAAGGCTTCCATAAAACTGGGGTGGCGTTAGGGATCCACAACAGGGGGCGTGGAAACAAGAGGGAAGATGATTAGGAAAAAATGAGGGCTCGGAGGCAAACGGCAGCCAGAGAATTCCACCTGGAGGGCAGAGGGGTGAGCAGCCCGGGAGGCTGGAGGAGCCGTGCGTGGCCATGGCGTGTGGCTCTGGAGGAGCAGCGTGTGCTGTCACAGCGTGTGGCATTGCCTGTGTCCCTGTGCAGTGCTGGGATTTCGGCAGGCAGCTGGCAGTGCCCACAGGGTGGTGGGACACTTGGCAGCTCATTTTCAGTGGATGCTCACAGTCAAGGGGAGGGCAAAATGCTTTGCCCTCCGGGCAGACCACGAACTGCCGGGCAGTTTCTTGTGCTGCAGCCTCAGCTGGTGGGTCCAGAGAGGTTTCTGTGATCCCCTCTCTCCGTGTGCTCCTGGACCCTATCCAAGCCCACCCCTTCCTTTGTGCCTCAGCTTCCCACCACGACAGACCCCTCACTGCAATGTCCCAGAACTTTTGGGAAAAGCAGAAAGGGATGGAGCAAAGGACATGGACTGGGGGGGGGTCAAGAGCTTGACAAGTCTGGTGAATCCGGAGGGGTCACAGTTTCTTTCCTGGGAGTTGGTGCAATGAGCTGGTGCTTCAGGGTCTCCTCTGCACCTCCTGCTGCCACAGCCTCAGCCAGATCCATTTCTCCCTTGATGGCTGACAGTTTATTTTTACCCTCTTTCTTCTTGGTATCTTTTTCTTTTCTTTTTTTTTCCCTTTCTTCTTCCGTCCTGTCCCTATTGATCTGTGGAGTAACTGGAGATGCAGAAGAGCCCAGCCAGGAACAGAGAGGAGCGAGCCCTTGGCCTGAGTGCTGTGTGTGTGCCAGGCAGGGGGGGCAAGGCGAGCGGAAGGACTTTTCCCCACAGATCTCTGTCCATTGCTTAATTTTCTCCTCGGTGCAGCACCGAGCTCGGTCATCTGCTCAGGAACGGGTGAATGAGCTTTTCCTGGCTGTTGGGAACCAGCCACTGGTTCTCTTTCCATTACACACTGAGTCTCTTTGGAGTAATTTTCCCCCCTTCATAACGTCAGTCACCGCCGTGCTCAGCGGGCCAAGCTCCATCACGGAGACATTAATAAGCTGTAATTGAAGTTAATGTGCCATGGCCGGGACATGTGGATCCAGTTAGGAGAAATCAGATTGAGCAGAAGTGAATCAATTTTAGGCTGATTTATATTAGGATTTCTCTCCTTCGTCCTCCGCTGCCCCAGTGAGTGCACTGTCTGTCTGTCTGTCCAGCCTGGTGATGAGCAGTCCCTGGAGGAAGTCAGGAGGAGGGAGTTTTCCTCATCCCAGGCGAAGAGGAACCAACAGGATGAGGTTTCCAGTTTTGTAACACCATTTCCTTTCCTCTTTTCTTGCTTTTCTGATGATTTCCTTGGCTGCTGCTTTGGTTGCGCTAAAGAAGTGAAGGGAAAGGTCCTTTGTGCTCCCCTGCTTCCTTCCCTGCCTTCCCC
The DNA here is from genome assembly GCA_013396735.1 of Grallaria varia. NCBI lineage: Eukaryota > Metazoa > Chordata > Aves > Passeriformes > Formicariidae > Grallaria > Grallaria varia. Next base: position 1,954,996 of record VWZG01012370.1, on the reverse strand, counting down.
TTGTCTGTTCTGGGGGGCCTTGCTGGGCTGCTCTCGGGGGGCTCCGTGTGACTTGCAGAACTGGAGCAAACCAACTTTGCCAGTCTGTTATCCTGGTGCCAACAGCTGGGATCAGCCACTCCAGACCTGCAGGATCAAGGCCGTCCCCAAAGGCACCTCCTGCAACAAATGGAGCTGGTTAATATTCAGTGGTACCCACATGCAAGGGCTGTATTTTTCTTCAGTCATGGTGAGTTTTGAGATGTGGGGATGCTCAGTGCTGCATTACTGCTAAGGATGTAGCAATTCCTGGTCACTGCCTCCTGCTCTGCCCTCCAGGACAGCCCATTGAAGCAGCTCAGTGCATTTCCCCTGCAGTTGTAGCTCAGCTCAGACCAGGGGTGCCAGAGCCAAGCCTGTCCCAGCAGCCCCCAGAGTGCTCTGACCTGCTTGGATGTTTGTCCTTCTGGCTCTCTTGAAGTTGTTGGAGACCCTCCAGCTGATCTTGGCTTCTCCAGCAAAGCTGTCTCTAAAAGGGAGAAAAGAAGCAGGTTTGGTCCATGGAAGAGCCTCTTGTTGAGGGTCTTGGGTGTTGTGTGATGGGCAGTGTGCTCGCTGGGCATCCCTCCCTGGGGAGCAGGGTGGGACCTGCTCCGCTGCTGCTTCACCCGAGGGGTACAGGCAGGACCTGGGGTGACTGATCTGTGAGCTGAGCTTGCCCCAACCCAGTACTGGGGCATCACCCCCAAACAGCCACGGGCTCACCCAAACAACCCCCAAGAGCTTGTCCAACACCCCTGCGGCCCCGGGCCAGCTGCCGCCCACATTCAGCAACTTTGGGAAGACCACAAAACCCAGGGCAGGCACTGCCTGTGCCCATCCCTGCTCCTGCCCCTGCAGCCCCTGGCAGGCAGAATTCGGGTCCAGTGTCCTCGTCCCCCCAAGGACAGCCAGGTCTGTGCCAACGGCGCCCCGTGTTCCTCGGCCCGTCCTCGCCCCCACGCTGGGCAGCCCCTGAGAGCTGGAGGGCTGAGCTTCCCTGGCATTCCTCCAGGCTGGAATCAGCTCGAGTTCGAGCAAAAATCTTGCTCTTGGTCAGGTAGTTCAGTTAATGCAGAGCAACTGTTCGCTTGAGTCTCGCCAAGGAGGGGGGACTTGTGGAGTGGGAGGGAGGGAGGGAGTGAGAAACCCGGAGAGCTCCTCCTTCCCCGGGTGCTTCTGACGCTTTGTCGATAGCCGGAGCCGGATGCCCGAGGTCCTGTTACCTGCTCCTGCCTTCACTTTGTGAAGGTTTTTATTTCCCCTCCGATTTTGTTGCCGAGTTCTGTCCGGCCCTGAGCAGATAATAGAATTTCATCAATAGACTAAGAAGGTGATGTATGTTAAAGCACTTAATATAAAGAGACTTCTACAGGAACCCAAATTCAATTTGGCCAGTGAACTCAATTGCAGGCATTATTGCATTCCAGGAGAAAGACCAAGAGCATTTATACACATTACTCTGCAAATATTTGTGTTCACATATCCCTGGGATGTCCTCTTCACCCTTCCTCCCTTCTGTTGCCCGACCCCCTAATGGGGAAGTTTGGTTTCGTGTTTGCTTTTTTAAGACAGCTTTGAATGTAAATAATGTTCCACCAGTCAGCAGGATCTTGACAGCTGGTGAGTGTCAACTTATTTAAAATAAATAGCCTCTCGGATGGGAACAGCCAGCTAGCGCGCTCTCCACTTTGGCATCTTTTAAATTGTCTCCTCTTTGTAACACAAACCTCAAATCATTTCAAAGGGCAGCGAGGAGGGTTCCTTCCAGCCCTACCACACAAGCAAAAGTAAAAACCCGCAAGGAAAATAACTCGCTCACAACATGTCCCTCTGACCTAACTCGGGGCGGGGGGGTGGGTTGCCAGTTTTTTTGGCTCTGCACAAAGCAGTGAAACCCAGAAGCTTCTCGCCCTGGTGCAAGCTGAAAGAAACAACATGTTTAAAATGGCTTTTCCATCCCTTCAGCCCCTGGACCACAGGCTCCAGTAGGCTCCCAGCCCTGCTCCTGGGATGAAGGAGCCACCTTTGCCTTCTTCAGCCCTTTCAGCCCTGCTGCAGGACTGGCCCTAGCAAACCTCTGCCAGAGCCATCTCCCAGCGAGGCAAATCCTCATTTCACTGCTCTCCACAAAGGGGCTGTGCTTCTTCCACGGCCCAGCCATTAGGAGCTATTTTTTACCGGTTTCCAGGCGCACAGATGGGCCAGAAACAGTCCGAGCTCAGCACCCGTTCTGCTTTGCCCAAAAGGTTTGCTCCCTGCTTTTGCTGAGCTGCCAGAACGGGTGCAGAGGAGCAGGTAGAAGTGGGGAAGTGATGGCCAGGCAGCTGCTGGAGTGCTGAGAGCCCCGGCTGGGGATGACAATAGAGAGATGCAGAAGAGTTATTCATGTTTCCCCGAGAGCCGAGATCAGTTGAAACATCATTTTCCTTGGGGATGGAGAGGAAAGAGCTCCCTTCAAACACATCATCCCATGAGACTCATTAAAGGCTCATCAATTACAGTGAGAGCAAACAATTCAGGGGAAGCTCTGATAAGCCTTCCTTTGGCCGGCACTCATTAGCAGCTCTCCCAGCGCTGCCTCTCCCCACCACCAGCTCAGGGAGCACAAAAGGAGCAGGGGGGCAAAGGCACAGCGATTTTGGGGACAGGCAGGAGCCTGGTGTCTCAGGAGCCAGCGGGGGGGACCAGTGTCCCCAAAATCCTTGGGGCCATGCCAGAGCATCCTGGAGCATCCTCATGGTGGGCACGGAGGGGAGAGGAGCGCGCAGGCTGGGCTGGAAGGACACTTGGAAAGGAGCTGGTGGCCCGCTGCAGGATCTCTCCCAGGGCTTTTTAAGGAGCTCAGGGTGGTCAGTGTTGTCTCATGAGAACTGGGCAAGAGGTGCACTTAATTTTCCTTGTGCCCACCAATTAGGAAGTGAGGATCTTCTCTGGGAAGGGCAGTGCTCCATCACACCTACATGCAGCGGCTGGGAGATGTCCATGAGCACCCATCCCATTCCACTCTCCAGGGCAGGAGGCAGCTGGGGCTGTCCACAGGTGCAAGGGGACAGAACAGCTCTGTGGGTCTCACCCAGCAAGCGGTTCCTCCAGCCCTCACCCCACACAGCAGTGGGGTCACTGCATCAGGGCTGGGGGGGGGTCCCAGCACCCCAATACTGCCTCAGCCCTGTGGGGAGGGAGAGAGATGAGCTGATTCTCATTGCCATTCTCTTTCTTACTTCTCTGCTCTGCAAGTGGGGTTATGGACAAAAAGAATAAAAAAAAAAGGTTGTAAAACATATATGAATCCTTGGAAGGGTAACAAAGGGCTGGGATGACTTTTTGAAATTACTTCAGAAGTCATTATTAATGAAAGCTCAGGGAAAGGGGCTCTTTTCCCACTCCCAGCATGGCTTCTGCACTCACCCCCTTCCTCTGCTGGGCATCTCCTCCCCTCCCACGTGGGCTTGGCACCAGACACCTCTCCAGCTACTCACTGCTGTGACCTCCAGGATGCTGACTTGGAGAAATGCGGGAAACTGTTCTTTATGGCTAAGAAAGAAAAGGACACTTTCCTGTAAACTTTCCTTGGCGCTCCAAGCTCCGTGATGTTCCCTGGTGGAGACACTGGCAGTGCCAGACCACACTGCCCCACTCTGAGGAGAGGCAGCAGCTGAACGACCCCCACCAAAATGAACTCACAGATAGCCCGTTGTGCGAACGGCGCCGTCCTGGGCCACGCGGTGCTCCGGCCTCCCTTCCTGGGAACAGAACGAGCCCCTTCTGCGTGACGCAAACGCAGCTCTGTGAGTTGCCACCCAGGGCAGGGTGGGTGTCCCCGGGCCACGGTGGTGCCCGTGGGTGCTGCTCTCCTCGGGCTGTGCCCCACCGTGCCTGCATCCTGCGTGGGCTCTGGATGCTCGCTGAGAGGCAGCACTGTGAGCCTTGACCCGCGAGCTGGAGGAGAAACAGCCCCAGCTCTGCAGAGCCAGAGAGAGACCATATTGCAAGCAGCACTTTTGGGGGCTGGAGCGAGGCCATGGCTGCCTTCTGCGGGGCACGGCGCAGGTGCCTGCCCTGCTGCTGCTATTTAAGCCTCGCTGCTAAGTCGCTCCTAACCTTTCCCTTCATCCTCCCCTTCCTGCCGTGGCTGGCCGCCGAGGAGGATGAGCAGAGGCGAGCAGGACCAGCAGCTCCCACCCAGGGGACCAGGCTAATGCCATTTACTCCGGTCTCCGCCAGCTGGGTCTTGGCTGGTGAAAGATGCTGAGCACAAACCATCAGTGAGCGCTTGTCCTTGGGCTGCAGGCCCAGAGGAGGAGGCAGAGAAGCCTGAAGAAGGGGTTGAAGCTGAGCCTCTGAGCCCAAGCAGCACGAAGGCTGGGATGCAAAAAAGCTTCCCCTAAAACAGGGCTGGCAATCAGGGCTGGCTGACAGCACTCGGCTGTTGGCCATTAAATAATGCAGCCTGATTGATTGGGCTGAAAAGTGCTGTGCTGCGGGGTCAGCCTGCCGGGGTTACAGTTCTCTGCTTAGATTGATGATCCTCAAAGGTCAAATTCAGAAAGCAATTCCCTGGTAAAAATTGATCCTTTGGATAACAAAACTTTAGCACGGTGGCAAAGGGCAAGTGAGAAAAACCAGTGACCTGGGCACAGGCAGGCGAGATGAACATCGGCCTCTGCTTTCTCTTCACTTAATTTTCCTTGTGTCCACCAATTAGGAAGTGAGGATCTTCTCTGGGAAGGGCAGTGCTCAATCACCCCTACATGCAGTGGCTGGCGGATGTCCATGAGCACCCATCCCATTCCTATTCCACCCTCTGGGGCAGGAGGCAGCTGGGGCTGTCCCAGGAGCTGGGGCTGGGCTCCCAGCCCTGCTCAGCAGCAGGAGAGCAGTGTGTGTGTCCAAGCAGACACATCTGACTGCCCTTGCTCTCCCTGCAGCAAGAAGTCTGTGTCCCACTGCCTGGGGAAGGTTTTGTAGCTGGAGCCAAATGGACAGTGGACAGGTCTCACCCTCCTGCACTGCAGCAGCTTGGAGCCAGTAGAAGCACCTCCAAACATCTGCTTGGCTCTTGGCATGGGATGCCAGGAGCAGGGGGTGCTGTGTGGGGAGGGAGTTGGTCAAGGCTGCCCCAGGCCACCTCAGGGACCAGGTGGTGGCCACTCTGAGCTGCTGTCCCCTCTGTGAGACTCGCAGGGTGCCAAGTGCTACCCTCCATCTCATCCCAAACCTCAGGGACAACAAGGGGCATGACAGTCCCCGCCTTCCTTGTACCCACTGCCGTGGGGCCCTTAAGCTCCCCTGAGCTGGACTGTGAGGCTGTGCCCTGGAGCTGTTCCCACCAGAGGAGGAGGCAGGAGAGCTGCAGCTCCCAGAAGCTGTTGCTCGGTTCAGGCTGGGCCCAGAGCAGCAGTACTGAGGCTTTGACCTGCTTTAACCCACTGTCTTGCCTGCTTTGCTCTCTTCTGCTCGTTTTGAAGTGAGAGAAGGAGGCCACGCTGTGTGGACGCTGAATAATTCAGGGCCAGGCTGCGCAGCGCGGCGGGGCTGGGCATCGCCTCTGCCCAAGGGCTGGGGCAGCTCAGCCAAAATCCTTCCTCAGCAGAGGCCGAGGGGACACAGAGCATCTGAAATGCAGCCTCTGTCCCATGGGGGTCCCAGCCAAAGCCGCTTCCTTCCCCCGGGTGCTCGGGTTCTGCTGCCAGGGCGCCGATGCTCGCGGGCTGTGGATGGTTCCAGCCGTGACGCGGCATCTCCAGCCCGCGCTGACGCGCAGGTCCAAGTGGAGCACGCTGAGTGTGGCTGCCCCTGCTCCCCGGGCCACGTTGCCTTCCTCCCTCCCTCCCTTTTAGAGGCTGCAAAATTCCCTCCTCTGCGTGGTCAGAGGCAGGGCAGGATTGTGAGACGGGGAGGGAGGTTGTTCATCCAGCTTAGGCTGAGCCTCTGAGCGGGGTTTGCTGGAATTAAGGACAGGGAGGGGAGGGGCAGGGAAAAAATGATGCAGGAGGTCAGCTTATCCAGCCATGCGTGAGGAGAGCACAGTGAGGAGAGCCTCGGCGGGCCAGGCAGGTGGCTGGGGAGCTTCTTTGGGGGCTCCAGGGGAGAGGCCAGCACCAGCTCCCAACCCAATCCAGGCTGTTCATCCCGGTGCAGAGAGAGCACAGGGAACGCCAGGCCATGTTCCCTCTGTGTTCTCCTCAAGTGGCCCATCCCCTCAGCTCTGCATCTCTTGAGCATTTGCATCTCTTGGGCATCCAGCCCTGCAGAAGGAAGCGTTGCCCCATCAGGCTTCACACAAGGCTCAGCATTGCTGTTTTTCTAATGGCTCTGCTTCTGAGAGTGTAAATTATTGCACAAAGCATCGGGCTGTGCTAGGGATCGACTGTCTGGAATGAAATGAGATGTTTTGGTCCCCAAAGTCTCTGTCTGATGGCCTGAGCTCGGGCCCAGGAGTCACCAGAGCCACGTGTGAGTTATGGGCTCAGTCTCTGAGCAAGTCACCTCCGGAGTGCGAGCAACAGGAATGATTGTGCACAGAGATAATTACTCCCTGCATGCTGCACTACAGCTCATTAAAAGTTTCTTAATGTTTGCAAATTGCTGAATAGTGTTTTTAGTTGCTGCCTTCTCCGACGAGGCGGGTTCTGGTGGTGACTTGTTCTCCGTGTTATTTTGGGCACAGCAGGCTGGGGCTGTGCTGCACAGAGGGGGAAAAGGGGCTGTGCTTGTGCAGCTTCACACCCCGGGAGAAAACACTGCTGGCTTTATCCCAGGGGGCAAGGGCCGAGTCCCACCCCTGCTGGCCGTGCTCCTGCATCTAAAGCCCAAAACTGCCTCCCAGGAAAAGCCTCCACCTGAGATAACCACCCAGGGTTTGAAACATGAGTGATTCCTTCCTGGAGTCTCCGCTGGAGATGTTGGTTTACCATTAAACAGTCTGTGCTGCTGCAGTAGGATGGTGAGAGGAAAGTGTCTCTCATCTTGGACTAGAGACTACAGATCCACCTTGGGCAAGGAACAGGACATCATAAATCCAGCACAGAGACCTGGGGGAAACAGCTGAGTTCGGTGGAAAAGTCCTGCAGAAGGTACAGAAAGGGGGTGACCATGCCAGGGGCAAAGAGGAGCAGCGGTGACACCTGACAGCTCTTCCCTGTCTTCCTCCTCCAGGTGTAAGTGCAACCTCCACGCCAACCTGTGCACCTTCCGAGAGGGCAGCCTCCAGTGCGAGTGTGAGCACAACACCACGGGGCAGGACTGCGGCAAGTGCAAGAAGAACTTTCGCTCGCGGTCGTGGCGAGCAGGGTCCTACCTGCCCCTCCCCAACGGGTCCCCCAATGCATGTGAGTACCCTGCAGTGAGCCAGCCTCTGCTGCACTCCCACCCCGGGCTGCACAGCACCCACGGATGGGATCAGGGTCCTGTCCTCTCCTTCTCCAACTGGATCAGTGCGGGGTGCTCAGATTTCCAAAGGGAAGTGGATACTTACTCCTGTCTCTGTACACAGAGAAATGAAAGAGGACCTGGTGGTTGCAGGGGTGGCGTGTTGGCTGCTGAGCGATGAGTCTAAATGGTGGTCAGGAATAGTGAGGATGACCTTGGGCCAAGATACAGGTCCACGGCTTTGTGGCAATGCAAATGCATGTCCCTTAAAGGAGGCGCTGTTCAGCCACAGCAGAGCACTGTTGGAGTGGGAGTGCAGGTTGATTCTGGGTTCCTGGATCCTGTTCTGTGCACGTCAGTGTTTCAGGCAAGCGCCGCGAGCTCCGGTCCCTCTGCGCAGCTCCAGTCTCATCCAATTGCTGCTGGAACAAGGCTCTGACAGAAGCAAAGGCGCGCAGGCGAGATGAAGGATGCGCCCCAGCATCACCCGAGCAGGGAATTGGGGCAGGAAACATCACAGATGGGCCGGTTCCTCCTGGCTTTCTGTCCAGTCCACATTAGCAGACTTGTTTAAATGTCACAGAGCCACAGTAGCCACTCCAGCCTTTCAAGCAGCAGCTTTGAGCATTGCCAAGGAGAACCTTTTCTCTCCCCTCCCCTCCAAATTTTTTGAAAGATTTATGTGCTTTAAGATGATCAAAGCTGAAATTCAGGCACCGAAGGCCGTGACAGGAATGTTTTGTGTGTGCCAGGGCTGGTAGACGAGCAGGTTCTTTGAAAGGGAATGAGCTTGTCAGCTCCCACCAAGCGGCTGCATTGCTTCAAAGGAGCCTGGGAGAGTTTCTGGTGTTGACAGGCACAGACATGCTGTTCTGTCTCCTTCCCTCCCCTCCGTTCCTTGTGTCTCTTCCTATTTCTCTTTCTCCTCTGCTCACTCTTCTCCCATTCCTCTCTCTTCCCATCTGTTACTCAGTCTTCTTCCTCCTCCCTGCCCCAACTCTCTCTGCTGCTTCCTCCTCCCCACATCACCACCCTCTTCCTCTGCAGCAGAGGCAGTTCTCTGAAGCCCTCTCCTCTTGGTAGTCCTGCCTCTTCCATCGCTGCTCCTGTGCTTTATATTATCATCGAATCATAGAATCAACTGGGCTGGAAGAGACCTCTGAGGTCATCAAGTCCAACCCTTGATCCAACACCACTGTGATTCCCAGATCATGGCACTGAGTGCCGCGTCCAGGGATGGTGAATCCACCACCTCAGGCAAAGCTGAGCCTTTCCATGACTCACCCACTTTTTACAGCAGGGAGGACCAGGGCCTTTTGTCTCCTGGGGAGCAAAAACCAGCAGCTGGTCCTTGGGTGGACTTTGACCATCAGGTTTGGAGCCAGCGCCTTTGCAGTGTCCTGTGGAACTCCAGGGCTGCAGCAGGGAGGGTGTTCAGCACTTCTTGCTCCCGAGAACTGGTTCGGTCGCTTCAGCTTGTCCTTAGCCCCCCGAGCCTCCGAGGGTGTGCTCGTCCTTTGCTGGGCTTCGAGGGCAGGTCATGGAAATGCTTAACAGGAAAAACCATCCGTAAAGACCACGCTGGTTTTCCTTCCCCAGAGGACAGGCTGCCAAGAGCCCAGACAGCACTGGCTGGTCACTTCTGTGGTTTGACAAAAGCAGGTTTAAAGCTGTTTGTCTCAGCAAACTGATGTGCCCATGAGCAAGACTCCCATCAGTCAATTAATTAACTAATTAATTAATTGCCATTCGGCCCCACGTGCTGTGCCTGTGTGACCTGCTGGTGACAGAGCTGATGGTGCCCTGCCCCCAGTGACTGGGCTTCTTCTTGTTTTTCGCAGGTGCAGCTGCAGGCTCAGCCTTTGGCAGTAAGTAAAACCCTACCTGAAATGCTGGCATTTAACACCTCGGTGCATGGGCCTTGTGGATGTCACTGGGAAAAAGAAATATGGTTATTTGCTGTCCATTATCATTTTCCAGGCTATAAGTCTTCCCTAATTGTGCCTCATTTTCTGTCTTGTCAAAGAGTCTTATATTTTCTTCCTCTGTCTTCAGTAGCCTCATTTTGCCTCTTCCTCTGGCATGGTTTCCCCCCATGAGGTTCGTTAGGATGGCAGCCGGAAAGGAAATAAAAAAAGACTCTTCAAAATCACCAGCGCTCGCTGCGAACTCCCCCCACCCCCCAGGATCGCAGAATTCCTCCCTGAGAAGGAGCCGGGTGGGAATTATTTGGCGTAGAATCCAGTGTGGGTCACCTTGGGCTATCAATAAAAACCCCTGTAGAGTGTGCGTACATCTGTATGTACACGTGTATGTATATGAACACACGCCTGTGAAGTGTCAGCAGCAAAGGCAGCAGAGCTCAGTGGGGATTGCTGCTGCAAGATTGATGGGATGAGAGGACTATTTAACAAAGCTGGAGGTAGTTTGATATCAAAGAGCCTGGAGTTTTGGGTAAGCAGAAGCCTGGGTTTGAATTTTGTGGCTCAGAATTTCCCTCCAGAAGAAACAAATCAGCGAGCGGAATGAATAATGAATTCTTTGGTTCGCAGGCAAGCGGGAAGAATTGGAGGAGAAATAGTTTCGGAGAAATGCAGGTGCAATTAAGAAAAATGCACCTAATTGAAAAGTGGAGTTTTCTGGGTACATGAACCATATTTAGATTTTAAGCAGTTAAATGCCTAAAATGTTCAGATAAAAATTAAAAGCCTCCCTTAAGTAATTGAGAATTAAAATAAAATAATTATTCTACCAGTCCAAAGTATTCTTCACCCTTCTGGTCAAAACCATTTTGATAACTCCTTTTTTCCCCCATTAACAAAGCACTACCTTTGTTTCACTGGAAAACGTTTCCCATCAAAATCTTCTGCCGGGAAAATGCTTTGGGGGTGCTGGGAGCGATATGCAGGAGGTGGACAGGAGGGATTTGTGTCCAAGGCCAGTTAAGGAGAGATTATTTAGCCCGCACAGGAGACTAGAAGTGACCTAAATTAAGTATTTAAACTAGCTCAGGGCTATTATGAAATTAAGCATGATAATCTGCATGAAGCAGTGGGACAAACAAGGACAGGAGGGCAGCAGGTGGAAGTTAAGTAGGAATTTGTGTCCGAGTGTTATTTCAGTTCGGGCTGTTGTGGCTCCGCACCCGGAGCTGCTCCCACCTGGATCCCTGGAGGCTTCCTGACCCTAAACCCTCCTGTGATTCGAGGGGTGCTGGTGGCAATGGGCAGGTGCCGGTGGCAATGGGCAGGTGCCGGTGGTCCCCGTGGGTTTTGCTGGTGCTGGATGGTTTGGGGTGGGCAGAGGGGAATGGTGCTGTGGAGGGATCATGGCTGGGCACAAAGACACCGGGCAGTGGACAAACAGCTTGGGCTGGGAGTTCTCCCACCCACTCCTCACCCCATCCCTGCCCAGACGTGCCTTCGTTTCCCCTCTTCAGCTTAATTGGCAATTAGTTTATGATCGAGCTGTAAGTATTTAAGCCAATATCTGCACCAACAGAGTAAGCTGATACAGCCCCAGCCTGCAGCCCCTGCACACACACGTGCGCTCGCCGTGTCCGGCGTCATCGACCTGCCATCGCCTTAATCCTCTCAGTGCCCCAGTTGTGACCATGCCGAGAAACCAGTCACCAGTTCAGCCCAGCAGCAGGAGCAGCCTCGGGGCTGTGCAGGCTGGCCCGGAAACCCCCCCCCCCCCCCCCCGTCCTCCTCCCAGTAAGTGCCTCCCACCTCTTCTCTTTGCTTGTCAGCGTACGAGCGACCGCAGCGGGTAAACACCCCCAAAACCACCACTGCAAAAACGACCACCACAACAACGCCCACCACCACCACCACCACCACCCCCTCAACCACCACCACCACCTCAACCACCACCACCCAGCCAGGTGGGTGTCATGCTCGCTGCCTCACCTGGAGGCCAGGGCTCCGCTTCCAAGCTCCTCTTTCCAGCTGCTTCCCACGGGGCTGCCGTGCTGGTGGCCCTGGATATCTAGATGCTCTGTAGGATGATAAAGGGACATGGATAAAAATCCCCCTGACTCGGTTCACGTCCCCCAGCCTCCAGGCAGCTCTGGTTTGCTGTTGTCTCTGTCCAGCTCCTGTCTAACACGAGCTTTACGGTCCCTGTAAGGAGGGACAGCCACAGCAGGTCCACCTTGAGCCAAGAGACCACTACCCTTGGGTTGCCATCCCCCCTCACCAGCTGTCACTCTGCTACCATCAGGGCAGCAAGAAGTGAAGCCAGAACTGGATGCTGGGGACCCATTGATTTTCCCTGTTTTCTCTCAACTTTGTTGTTCTTTAAAACCAAAAGGTTTTCCAAATCCATCCCTCCTGGAGCCACTTGGCAGTGCTGTCCTGCACAGGGCTGGCACGGCTGCAAGAGATGCTCTATCACAGGTCCATCACATGGCAGGGCAGGAAGGCAAGTCCCATAAGAAATTTAACCCACGTATCTCTCTGGAAGGAGAGGGAACTGTCCCCCATCCTGCTCTGTCCCTGACCTCCTGCCCCAGGCTCAGAGCAGCCCACAGGCTTTGCTGAGCCAGGGACAGGCTGTTGGGTCAAGGCAGGAGCTGCCTCTGCCTGTGATGGCTCTTCCAGTGCTGCACCAAGTCCCTGTGGCCACACTCATGGATGTAATGCCAGGGCAGCTCTGCAGCTGCTGTGCCAGCAGCCAGGGAGCCTGTGGGGCTGCAACTCACACACTTGCCAGAAACATCCCTTTCTAATTTCCAACATCACCCTGTGGAGGAAAACTTTTGTCCTTTCTCGGGGGGTTCCTCCTTCTCTCCCCCTGTGGCCAAGGGGACGGCGTTTTCGCTTGTCATTGGGAAATGAGCAGATAAAACTTAACAGCAGGAATTTTTTTATCTTTTTTTTTTTTTTTTTAAGCTTTTCATGGGGGAATTAGACACGCATTCCCTCCCCTTGCCACGTTTTCAGGGCCTGATATTTCCCAGGAGGACATTTTACACCCACAGTGTGTTAGTAACAGTCTGTCTGGGGGAGCTGCCAGAAGCCAGTCAAAGAGATAAGGAAACTTGATTGCATGTTTATGCAAATATAGATATATTCATGGAAGTACCCTGCTTGAGGAGTTAATCAGGAAGCTGAGGGCTCAGGACCAATTTCCATGGAGTTGGAGTGACCCTGGGTAAAAAAAGAAGTGCAGGTCTCAGCTGTGTTAAGAAGTGCTCCCCACCGAGATCCAAGCTGTACCTGTGCAGGAGGGGGATCGTCCAGCCCCCTGCCTGGAGCTCACACGGCAGGTGATCACATCTGCATCCACACCGTGCCCTTGGGGTCACCTGATTTTTATCCATGCTCACCTGATTTTTATCCATGCTCACCTGGTTTTTATCCATGCTCACCTGTAGTGACATTTTAGGGCTGTCTCTTTGCTGTGTGCCCGTGGGTGGTGTGCTCAGTGCCTCTCTCCTGTCTGCTGTGCAGAGCTCTGCCGTGTGTCTGGCGCGGGCAGGACGGCAGCAGTGGCGCTGGGGGTGGTGGGGGGAACCTCTCCTGCCACGCTGCTCTGAGGGACCTGAGAGGCATCATGCCCCTTGGGGTTTATTCCTTCTCCAAAACCCGCTTCTTGGGCAGACAAAATGTTTTCCCAATGCTTTCCTTAACCCATGGCAAGGGACAAAATGAATAGATTGCAGCCCAGCTGCCGGATCCCTGCCTTGATACAGTCAGGCCTGAGCTCCAAGTTCCTCGACCCCATCCAGACCCCCATCTGTGCTTGTGCAGAGCCAGGTCCCACCCCAGAGTGGTGTGCTTGGAACTGGAGACAGTCCCTGGAGGGGCTGCTCCAGGTAAGGAAGCAGCCAGGGCCACCCAGCAGCTCAGAGACCTCCTCTTACCTGGGCAACATGCTGGGTTTGGTGCCCCGTGCCTTTGTCCAGCAACAGGGAAACAAGGCCCACCCTAATTCTGATCTGCTTTTGGCCAGAGAAGTTCTCCGTCCTCCCTGCAACACGTGAAGTGTTTCTTTAAACACTGTGACATCCCCCAAGGGGCCGCAGGTTTAACTAACCTGGACCTCAAGGGGAACATCTTGTTGAGAGGTGACCCCTGGAGCTCTTGGTAGGACAGGACACGCCTTCGCAGGAGACACAGTAAGTGTGGTCAGAGCACCAAAGCGAGATGCTCTGTGGTTATCTCACTTTGGAGCTTTAGAAGCACCGAAATCCCTCCTTGCTTTAAAGCCACCTCCAGCCAGACATTTAAGAGTCCTGTCCGAGTCCTGCCCCATCCCTGTGTCACCCTCTAATGTCTTCTGCCCTCTGAATTTCTTCTTCCCACCGTAAGCGAGCGCCATCAGACCAGCCTCTGAGTTCGCTGCCTCTGCGCCCGGGTCAGAAACGCAGAAAAAACCAGGTATTTGAAGTTTTTCGCCCTCCTCCCTCGTGTCTCCGTGTGCCAGTGGGCAGCGGGGAGGCACAAAGCGGCGCCGCACGTGGGCTCGGAGGAGCAGCTCAGCTTTGGGGCGTCTCTGGGTTGTGCGGATCTGCTGGACATCTGCTCCCTTTGGCCGCTCGTGGTGTCCTCCATGGTCAGGGTGGGGCTGTGGTGGTGCTTTTAGGATGCTTTCGTGCCCGGTCGTGCGGTGAGAGGGGAGAGAAGGATGAGCTCGTGGGCGAGGTCTGTGGTCCGAAGGTAGCGGAGGCTGCCAGAATGGGTGGAAGAAAAGGAGAATTGCAGAGTTACCCTGAGGAGGATGAATTAAGTGTGATTCTACTTTGCCTTCTGCAGTTCTGGTATTTCAAAAACCTTCCTTGAAGCCTGTCAGGTTCTTCCCTGTCATTTGTTACATTTTTCCCATGTTCAAAATAAGCAAAAAAACCCAGCTATTTTTTTTTCTTATTCTTTTTTTCCTCTGCTTCAATTCCCCCCCTCTGTGGTTCGTGGCACTTCCAGCAGTGCCAGTTCACCTCTGCGCTGTGGTTACGAGCTCCAGCACAACGTGAGCACTGACAGCACGTGGAGGTCCTGCAGGAGGGACACCCCGTCTTTACATCTTGAGAGGGACTTTTTCAGGGTCCCCCCACTACTCCAGCACTGGGTTTTTTTGCTGCAAAGTGTGACTTCTTGGTTCAGTTTATTCCACTTCCCCAGAAACCCACCAGGATCAGCAATTTCCATCAGAGCTGCCCAGCGTTTCCCATTTGTGTGAAATGGATCCGGGGGGCAAAACGTGTCTCTCCCACTCCCAAAATGTAAAACTGTCCATTATGGCCCAGAGCTACAAGGGAAAGGCTCTCAGGATAATGAGCATTAATAATTTTCCTGGCTCTGTAAATGCGATTGAGTGGAGGTGTATGTGAATGACTAAAAAGCAAAATGCCTCCAGGGCTGTTTTTTATTGTGACTCTAATTAAACCCTTGCCAATTTGCACGGAGCTTTTTTCATATTCTCTTTAACACCATATTAATATCAATTGGTTTCCACTTTCCAGCTGAAAAGGACAATGTCTATCACCTTCTCTTAGAGCTCGTCAGTAAAAAAATTATTGTTTTTTTCTTTTTTATTCTGTATTGTTTATCATCCCCTTGACAAGGCTGGGAAATCACATTTCTCTCCTACTCGGGTTGTCCTTTGAAACTTGGCAAGGATCGAGATTTTTCTTTTTTTTTCTTTTTTTTTTTTCTCCCTCCTCCTCCTTATGTTACCCAACTGGAGCTTGAACTTAATAATATGGCTTTTAAAACTCTTAGTCCTTGGTTTGTTTTCCAGCAAACCTGAAGATTGTTACCAATATTGAGGAGCTGGGGAAGGGGATGGAGCCAATGGGGGTGAAGGTTTGCAGGGAAATCAAACAAGGGAGCTGTAAATTTCTTGCTGGTTTAATTTCTCTGTAGTGACTGGCAAATTGGAATTTTCTGAGGGAAGAGCAGAGGCTGAGGGAGCTCCTGGAAGTTTGGATTTGGAGCCAGGACTTGGTGCCTCCATCCCCAGCCCCCTGTGCTGTTTCTCGGCGCTGTTGCTTCGAAGGGGTGCAGAGCAGGAGGTGCCGATGCAGACGCCCGGACAGACCCCCCGTGTGTTGAGCTGGGCTGAGAAGGGGCAGCTCAGCACCCGCTGCCCTCCTGCCCTTCCCAATCCAAGGGTTCCCAAAGTTCAGGACACACCGGTTGCCCCTCGCCAGCGGCAGCGCTGGCACGGAGCAGGCGTGAGGACCCGTGTGGCACGGCGTTGGGGTGGGTTGGTTTGGGGCTCTGGCTCCTCCTCGGGGCTCTGCAGGGCTCCTTGCAGGGTCCCGGCTCCCCCAGTGCTCCCAGTAACACAACTCTCCCTTCTGATCACCCCAAGACTACACCGGCTTGTCGGCGGCTGCCCCGCTGCAGGTGGGCTCTCCCCCGGGCAAGGCTGGCCCAGGAGCAGAAGGTAGGAGGCTCAGCTGGGTCCTGCCATGGAGAAGCAGCTCCTGGTGCTCGGAGAATGCTCTAGTTTGTAGCTCTGAACCTCTGCTTTCCATGCCTCTCTCCTCTCCCACCCCGGGGGAAAGCTCGGGGTTTGTCCGTGCCCTACGCGTGGCTGGGCATCTGGCGAGGCTGGATTGAGCCTCGGGGTTTAGTCGTGTACGTGAGAGATGAGGATGGGTGAGTGGTACAAGAGGTTGTTCCCAGCTTGCTGAAGGGGTGAACGGAGAGGATCATGGAAATCCAGTCATCTCCCGAGAGTGGGGTCTGTCTCTAGAGCAGAGTCCCTCTGTAAGTGGATAGTGCTGTGATGTCTAGAGCACAGAGGCTTTCTTGTGTCCCCTGCGTGACTGCCTGACGTGGGCTGCTCCTGGTGGGAGCCTTGGGAGGTTCCACGCTGGCTGTTGAGGCTGAAGCTTCTCCTCCTCAGGGTTCCCACTGGCACACACCTGAGCAGCTGCCCGTGGGTGCTCAGCTCCCGTTCCCCACCCCAGCTCCTGTAGCTGCTCTGGCCGCGGGCACTGGTGTCCCTTCCAGTGCAGGGCACGGCACCCTGGGCCTGTCTCTGGCCTCATAGGGGGACAGAGCTGCCTGTGATGCAGTGACAAGGGCCACGCCATGGCCACCAGTGCCAGGTGGTGCTGACAGCCTGGGCTGGGTCCTGACAGTGCTCTGCACATTCAGCTTCTCTCCAAACCTGGGGAGCGTAAAGACCACGCGCCAATGCTCAGCCATCCAGCAGCTCCCACATCCCCCTTTAGCAATACTTTTCCTGTCACCTTTAAAAGTGGCAATTTTCAGGAGACTCTGTCTCTCGTTCCTGCTTCAGCACANAGAGCTTCCAGTGTCCCTTTGCCACCTTTTTAAGCAAACGGGGGAATCTGTGTTATATCTGATATTCTCTCTGATGGCACCCATCATGACCTCCCCACTACAGCAGCACTTGGACGCAAGCTGAAGCCACCAGACCCTCCCAAGAACATGCGAGGTAAGGCCGTGCCCATCCCCAAGGCTGGAGCAGGACAGGTTTCCCCCTCAGTGCCATAGGCCAGGACAACCCACCCGTCCTCAGCACGACCATCCAACAATCTGTCTCCTCCTTGGAGGGTCCACCTCAGCTCAGTTCTGCTCATCCAGTCCCATGGAGGTCTTTTTGGAGACAGTGGGACCACCCAAACACCCTGTGGGACCTGTTCCCAAACACCCCATGGGACCTCAGCTCTGCTCAGCCTTGGGGTCACCAAGGTCACCAGAGCCCCAACCAAACCCCATCAGCTGCGTGACCTTTCCCCTGTGGGATGAGGTTCTGGCTGGCAGCAGAGCCCACCAGGAGCACTATCTCAGCTGGGGCAGCCCCTTTTGCTGAGGGAACATCCCATCCCCACCATGGTGGGCTGGCCCCAGAGCCCTCTGGCCACCGCAGCACTCAGACAGATGTGTTTTGTCCTCCGCTGTAGCGGCTCCGAAGAGCAAACCGGGGCGCACAGCACACTCTGCAGGCAAGAGGCACGGGAAAAAAACAGGTACGTGCTGGTGGGGTCGGGCCAGGCTGGAGCAGCACCTGCCAGATCCCACCTCCGTAGCACTTGTCCTCCTCGCAGCTTTTTGGGTGCCACCAAACCATGGCTGCGGCCAGTAGATGTTTTTAAGCTGTACAGGCTTGTAGATCCTTATCCCAACCAACCCAACCCACACCACATAAAGGGGAGGACGTGTGAGCAGCCCCTCCCAGCTCCGCAGCTGCACCACGCGTGGAGTTTTTCATGCATCAGGCTTCGAGGAGGGGAGAAGAATTGGAGGAATTCAGCAGCTCCCAGCTGCCTGCTGCAGAAATAGACGCCAGTGCTGCTAGAGCGGTGGGGCTGGCCTGGCATTGTTCTCCTGGCAGAGCTGCTGGTGGCAGGGGAGGGCCTGGGGCGCCCCTAAGCAGGGAGAAAAAGCGTGTCTCTGATTTTTCTTAAGCATCCTCAAAGAGCTCAAAACTCATCCGGCTCAAACCAGACTCTGGCCCAGTGGCTCCCATTGAAACATACAAAGGTAAGAGGAGGGGGCCCGGAGCTCCAGGGCTCCCTGTCTTCGCTCAGGTGATGTGGTCCCACAGACTGGGACGTGGAGGGGACGGGGAGGGTCTGGCTCTCCGAGTCGTGGTTAGCTGTTAGCTGTATTTAGTAGTGCATCCCTAGACTGAAACAATGCCTGGGAATTGCAGCCAGAATAATTGGAGCTGAAATTCTTTGGATATTGGTTGGCGAGGCAGAAGTTGTTTCACAGGGGGTCGAGATGGCAGCAGACTCTCAGCTCCTCCTTAGGCAGCCGTGAACCGTGGGGAAACCTCTGCTCTGCTCCATCTTCCCTGGTCATCATTCCATTCAGACAAGTCTCCTTCTCCAGTTGCATGTGCATGGCGACCCACACCCTTCCCTCCCATCCCTCTGCCACCCTTGAATGTTTGATGTTGCTGCTTGGGACAAAGCCCCAGCTCTCAGCCTTCCTCCTCCTCTCCAGAGCCTGGGGAAGCTCAGCACTGTTTCTGCCCACGTTATCCCCTGCCCCTGCTGGCTGGGAACCTCCTGACCAGGACAGCTGGGCCAGGAGGGAACTGTCACCTCCTTTCCCCCTCTGTTATACTTTAAAACTCCCAATAAGATCCTTTGTCTGGATCCGACACTGCAAGGTCGTCACTGTCCCGAGTCATGGTGATAAAAAACAAACACAAGAGGCACATAATCCAATTCCTGCAGAGCCAAACCCAGACACTGAGCCCAGCTCTGCTCATTAACAAGGCAGCTCTGTCATTAACACCTGACTCCCCTCCACTGCCTGCTCCCATGAGAGGGATCCTGTCCTGGGATTGTTCCCACCTGTCCACACCCCAAAGGGACAGAGACCCTCACCCTGCTCTGCTCTCTGGGCGATGACTTCCAGCCAGACCCCCAAAGTGCCACCACTGTGTGCCCTCATCCTGCCCAGCCCAGCCCTGTGCCAGTGGCCATCCGTGGCATTCCACCCAGGCAGGAGCATCCCCCAAAGCGGCTCCTCTTCTCCGCCCAGCGCCAGGGAAGGGTCCCCCTGGCCCAGCTCCCCAGGTGTCCCCTCCTCTCCGCAGACTGCGAGTGCTACGGGCACTCGAACCGCTGCAGCTTCATCGACTTCCTCAACGTGGTGACCTGCGTGAGCTGCAAGCACAACACGCGGGGACAGCACTGCCAGCACTGCCGCCTGGGCTTCTACCGCAACAGCTCGGCCGAGCTGGACGACGAGAATGTCTGCATAGGTGAGCGTGCCGGCCTCGGGGACACGCGGCGGCTCCTCTGGCTCCTCGCTCCTCGGGTGGCATCAGTTCAGCCCCTCTCAGGAGGGTGGTGTGACCACCCGTGTGTGTTGTTCCAGGCGCTCCCCCCTCTCAGCAGCTCTTCCCTGCAAATAAAGCCCGAGTAATGTCATAGAATCACAGAATGGTTTGGGTTGGAGCACAACTCATTACGACACCCTGCCATGGGCAGGGACATCCTCCCCTAGACCAGGTTGCTCCAAGCCCTGTCCAACCTGGCTTTGGACACTTTTGGGAACGGGGCATCCACAGCTTCTCTGGGCAAACCTGTGCCAGGGCCCCACCACTCTCACAGTGAAAAAATCTTTCCAATGGGATCCAGATTCATTGCTCAGCCAGGAGGGGCTCAGCACCCCAAAGAGGGGTGGCCTTTGCACCCATGGCTGTTTGCACTGCCAGGGTGTCTCAGGCCACCCTGTCCTTCCTTAGTCTGCAAGGTCCCTCCTGTAGCATATTTCCAGGCTTTCCCAAAGTCCCCAGTGCCTCCTTCAAGGAATTGTCACGTACAGAGGCCCCAGGCAGTGTTGCCTAAAATGAGGAAAACACTTTCGAGGTAATTTAATTGGGGTAAAGTAGAGGAGTTCTTTACTGAAAAGCTTTTCAAATTCCAAAAGTATATAGATGCATGTGCAGCATAGGGGTAATTCCTAATTTTATAGCATTATTTAATTATCATAACTAAAGCTTACATCCATCCCAAGGACTGTTCCCCCTCGTGCCCCCTTGGTGCCACCCCCAGAACCTCCCTCAGGTCTGCCCCTTGCCACGCCTTCCTAGAATGAGTCAAGGGTCTCAGGATTCCTTTACTTCTTCACCATCATCTTCTTTGTGTCACATTCCCTGGTTGGAGATTCTCCAAGATCTCTGGGGCTTCTGCCTTATTTTGACTACAATATGTGTTGTTATTCTAGTTCTGGTAGAGGAGTCCCAAATAAAATGTTCTTGTTGCTATCTCACCCTTAACTCAGGGACATTGAGGAATGCAGTGCAGAGGTAGAAACTGCTGGTTGCTGCTTCAAATGGGAGACAGTTATGTAAAATTTGCAAATATACAAACATACAAAAATATATACAAATATATACAAATGCACACAAATATACGAAGTCCTGAGGCATCAGCAGGACAGGCACTGACCGCCCTGCCTTTGGCCAGAATGTAACTGCAACCAGATCGGCTCCATGCACGACCGCTGCAACGAGACCGGCTACTGTGAATGCAGGGAGGGTGCCACGGGCCCCAAGTGTGACGACTGCCTGCCCAACTACTACTGGAGACAGGGCTGCTTCCGTGAGTACCAGAGCCCAGGGCGCCGGGCTGGGGGGCTCGGGTTGGCCTGGGGGGCTCGGGTCAGGAGGAGAGCATGGCCACGTGTTCCTTCATGGTTTGTGTCAGACAGAACGGTTTGGGGGAAGTTAATCCGGGTGACATTATTAGGATTATTGCCCCCTGGAAATGCTCAGTGGGTTAGGATTGTGGCTGTGGCCATGACTAAGCCTGTGTGGCTCACAGAAGAGTATTCAGTGAGAGACTTCGGGTCAGTTTGGCGTAGGCAAATTGGGCTGGTTGTCACTGCTCATAAGGTCAGAGTGAGGAATGGGTAGTGTAGAATCATAGAATCACAGAATCACAGAATCAGCTGGGTTGGAAGACACCTCTGAGATCATCAAGTCCAACTCTTGATCCACTGTGATTCCCAGATCATGGTACTCAGTGCCACGTCCAGTCTCATCTTAAAACCCTCCAGGGATGGTGAATCCTCTGGGCAGGCCATTCCATTGCCTGATGACTCTCTCAGTAAAGAATTCCTTCCTGATATCTAATCTAAACCTCCCCTGGCAGAGCTTAAGCCTGTGCCCTCTTGTCCTGTTGCTGGTTGCCTGGAGAGAGTCCATTAGTATGGAGACTCATATGATGCTGGAGACTCATTTGATGCTGGATCCTCCTTGTTTTAGGAGGAGCGCTGCTGGTAATATTGATCCTGCAGTTGGATCTTCTGTGTGAGCCTTAGCAAGTTATAGGTGTAAACCGTAAAGTGGAGCTGTCACCGTAAGGGCTAGTGGAGGGCTTGGCTTGACATGAGCCCTGTTCTGAGTTGGTGATGCTCGGGGTGGAGGGTGAGCAGATCCCAGCCACTCCTCCCCACTCCCCACTCAGCTTTGCCTGCTGAGTTCCCACTCCCCGCTGTGTTCCTCTGGCCTTGTGAGCGCTCTGGCACTGCAAGGGTTGGATAATTGAACCACTGGGAGCTGAAAGCTCCTGGTTCCCGCTGGAGCTGAAGGGTTTGACCCCACGCCCTTCCCTCTCCACGTCTCCCTCTCCCCTTGCAGCCAACGTCTGCGACGACGAGCTCCTGCTCTGCCAGAACGGCGGCACCTGCTACCAGAACCAACGCTGCATCTGCCCCGTGGGCTTCAAGGGTGTGCTGTGCCAGCAGTCCCGGTGCGAAGTGGACAAGAAGGACTGTGACGGCGCCCGTGGCGTGGGCAGCAGCACTGGGATCGTGGCCGTGGGCCTGCTGGCCCTGCAGCTGCGTGGCTGGGTGGACCTCTGACCCCGCGGGGCAGGGAGCCCAGCCCAGCCCAGGCGTGTCCCCCGGGGGACCTGGGGAGCCCGAGGTAAGGGGGGCTCTCCCCACCGTCTCCTCCACCTTCCTCCACACCAGGACTTGCACCGCGTCGGTTCCACCGTCCCCGCAGAGGCGCGCAGAGGACACGGGGCTGATCCTGCGTGGGGACCGCACCGCCCGTGCCAGGGACACGGGCACCTCCTTCTCTCTGCACGGGGCTCTCCAGGGCCCTGCTGAAACAGTGCCGCGAGCCAGGGGAGATTTTTTTTAATTACAACTTTATTAATTTCGGTATAGGCTGGGGCGTTCTTTTTCTTTTTCCTCCCCTTAGTGTCCTGTTTGGGAAGAGCCTGTCCTGACAACCCCAGAGCCCCAGAACACGAGGCAGGGGAAGGGGAGAGGGGATAAAGGGGGACTCTGGTCCATCCCTGCTGCATAGTCCCACATCCCACCGTCGGCCTGGCCTGGCCACGCACATACTGTTGCCTACAACTCTAGTTGCTGCATTGATTTTGTATTTTCATTGCCGGGTTTTGTTTTCTTGCACTTGGGGAGGACACGGGGGCCAGCAGGCCCACGGAACGAGGGGAGTGCAGTGTCTTATCCACACGTGTCCGAATAGTGTACGGTTCAAATACTTTTTTTGGTAGAGACTTA
This sequence comes from Grallaria varia, assembly GCA_013396735.1. Taxonomy (NCBI): domain Eukaryota; kingdom Metazoa; phylum Chordata; class Aves; order Passeriformes; family Formicariidae; genus Grallaria; species Grallaria varia. The sequence goes on along the minus strand of VWZG01012370.1, from coordinate 1,932,620 downwards.
TTTTTCTTTGGATTAAATGTTATAACAGAACCACAACTTAAAGGGACATTTTGCCATGAGCATTCGATTCTGGTGTATCCTCCTCCAGTAAAGCAACTATTAATGGCTGCTTGATCACCACGTTTTCCTTTTTGTGTGCACAGTTAATTACAGGTAAAGAACTTATTTTTTTGATTCATAATGTCCTCTTGTGTTTTCTGAGTCCCTACCAAGGTGCACCACATGGGGAGGGAGAGGGGAGGGGGAGAGAGGTTGCCTCATCACTGAGAGCTGTTAATTATTTCTCCTAATTACTTTGCTGAACCTAGGTTAGACTACTAACTGTAGATGATGAACAGAGCCTGAGTGATATATTAAACTCTGGTCCTGTCTGGAAGGGCCATTTCCAAATGAGCCTGTGGCAGGAGAAGGCTGGGTAGTCCAGGGGTGCTTCTCCAGGGGGACCTCAGCTGTCTCAATCCCATTCCAGCTCCCCCTGCCTCCAGCTGGTGCTTTTGCAGAAAATGCTCTTTTATTTTGAGTATTTTTGAGCAGCCACAGCCTAAAACTTCAGAATAGAGCTCACAAGGAGTAAATCAACTTATTTAAGGCTCATAAACCTGCCCCCCTCTGAGGAGGCATTTGCAACGAAGCACGTAAGTAAAAGCAGGAGAAACCAGAGACAAGACGTGATGTAACTCAGAACACTGGGAATGTCTCAAACACAAGAGCTTTAGTGTTGTCATAGCCAAAGATTTACTGAGCCAGGAGGTGACTGAGTGGAGGATTAGAAGATGGGAGATCCTCCAGCTTGTTGAGTTCTGGGAGGGTTTCCTTGACAGGTGAGCAGCCCTTGGTCCCCATCCCAGTTCCAGGACACTCCCTGAGCCAGCCCAGGAGCCCCACACCGTCCAGGCTTTGGCCTCCACTGGCATCTCCAGGTCCTGTGTCCTTGCCTGAGTGGAACTCTCATCCAAGAGCTTCACTGCCACCATCTGCTCTGCTTCAACACTGTCTCCACGGTCCTGTCCCTGCAGCCCATCCTGCTCGGGGGCCCAGTGCCAGGAGCAGCTCCCAATTCCAAGGGCAGCATCTTCCAGCCCTAGCACCGGATCCTGAGCCCCCAGAGCCAGTGCCAGTGGAAGAGCCACCCCCAGGAGAGGGGACAGGAGCCTGTGCTTTGGAACAGGGAAAGAAAACAGGATGCAGGATGGATGCTGTCACTTCAAAGAGCACCACAAAGCCGGTGCACGTTTTGAGCAGCATTTAACATCACAGAGGCAGGACACGGGGCTCAGTTAATCCACCAGAAAATAAAAGGGGGTTAAGCTGGCCCTGCTGAGATTTGGCCCCAGCATTGCCTCCCTGGCTTTAACACTCTCAGCTGACATCGACACTTGCTCTTCCTTTGTACTTTCTGACTGCAATAGACTTTAAATCCTCATGTCACTGTTCTTACAAGTAATAGCAGAGAAAAAGACTGTAACAAGATCAAGATCTTTAATGGCATTTCTCAAAGGTGAAACAACATTCTCTTTTCCCTGTACTAGTGTTTTTCTCTAGAATATTAGATTAAGCAACAGAAAATTTACTGTTTCATAAAGCCATATCCCAGACAAACTGCAACCAGCAGATTTCACCTTTATTGCAATGCAGGCAGGAACATGCCAAGCAGCAGCACCAAATTCCTCCAGAAAATAACCTCAGAAGGGCACAACAAAGCTCAGAACAGCCCAGGAATGAAGACTGCTGAAGGCAATAGACCTTTGCGTTAGACCTTTCGAGGTTTGAGGATTTTCTCTTGGTTGACAGGGTGTTGGCTGTCTGGCTTCAGGGTTTTAGAATAATAGAATAGTTTGAATTGGAAAAGGACCTTTTAAAGGTCATCTAGTTCAACTCCCCTGCACTGAGCAGGGACATCTTCAACTAGATGTTTGAAAGATAAAACATAATTGGTTTCCTAACTCCGCTCCAGAGATGGTACCACCTCCCTAGGAACCCTGACCACCAGTAATACCCAGCCCCGGCCCTGCTTTAAGCAAAGCCCAGGGGATGGTTCTGTAACTCCCACCAGAAGCAGGAGGTTGCCACAAGGCACTGCAAGACAGAAAAGAAAACCTCTCACGCAAAACTTACATTTGTTATTTAAGAAAACAACTTCAAGCTTGGGCACTGAAGACCCGTTAAGGGCAGAAATCTGTTAGCACAGGGGTGTCTGCACAAAGAGAACTGAGCATTACTGAAAGAACACAGAGAAACCATCACAGCAAGTGCCCACAGATCCCAAAGTTCATCTTCTTTAAGACTGAAACATTTGTACATCAGTTAATGCCTCCAAATGGGAGAAGCTGTCCAATGAGCTTGATACTTCACTTGGGGAAAGGTTAACCAAAAGGGACTTCTCTTTCTGAGAAAAGCCACTTGTGCTCTTTCAAGAGGTTCCACGTGTGTCCTGTCACCCGCATGTGATTTCGTTTGAAAAAGTTTTGAAATTACCCTTCTGTCTGCAAAACAGTCACCTCTCCAAACAGCACAAGTAGAGCTTTTGACTTTTCTTGTTTACCTCAATTCTGCTCTGACTTTAACTATTTAGAGTACCAACAAATCTAAATAACCAAAAGCCCCAAAGGCAACAAAACCCTGCCTGATGTAAAACATTAAACCTGCAGTCCCGTGGAGCTGGAGACAGAAGGGGGCAGTGGGGTGGGGAAATTCCATTGGCACTTCCCAGGTATGTTATTTGGGTTTTTAAAGTTTAGGAAGCAGACATCTCATCTGCAGGAGTGATTCCTAAGGAGCCCTGCGGAGGCTGGAGGGGAGAACCAACACTTCAGTGGGAATAAAATGAACGGTCTCGGCGCCCTGTTCTGCTTTCATGAAAAGCCTCAAATGTAAATAAAATGAGGTATAACAGGAGCTGAGTGTTCTTGCTCAGCAACAAGAGCAGAGCTGCGTTTTGAAGAGCTTTGTACCCCCATCTTCTCAGCCCTTCTGGCAGGAAGCTGGAGAGTTTGGCCAAAATCACACAGAAAATGGCCAAAAATCACCCCCTGATTTGGGATGCAGAGAAAAGCTTCAGACCCTCCTAATGGCTCCTTTGGCATTTCGATCCTCTATGTGTTGTGACAAGTTTCACTGCAGGGTGAAACGTGTGAGGAAAGCCTAAACCCACCCATCTTTCCTGGCCGGCAACAATACCAGACTCCAAAAGCTCCATCCTGACCCCACTCTGTCACTTCAGGCATTAAAACAGAGGGGGAAACTGGTGGGATTTCTCTGTAGCAAAGGGAGTTCTTGCTTCCTGCAACAGCAAAACCAGTGACGACACTGGGCAGCTGCACCAGGGCAGCTTCTTGGGCTGTAAAATAAGCTTTTCTCCATTTTCCCATAACAGATGCAACGTGCTCTCCAACCACCTTCACTTCCATCACACTTTTCCTGGGAGCTGGTGGCAAATTAGCCAAGGCCAGAGCAGACAGGTACATATGGCGAGGAGGTCTTGTGGCAGCAGCATTGGATGGACGAGGCTGCTCAGCTCCCATTTATTTGCACTAAAGAATAAGGCATTGGGCTCCTTTCCAGGCAGCTTAAAAAGACAAGAAAGGAGACTTTTTCTATTACTTGGGAAGGGACTCGTTGTGGCAAGAGACTGTATTCTATCATTAACATTATAAATTCCATTTACAATACAGCAGTCATTTCATCCATCATTTATTCATGCAGAAAGGAGAGGATGTCTTGCATTTTTAGGACAGTGGTTCTGCTCATCCACGGTATTGCTCCTACCACAGGGCTGTGAATGAATGGCCCAGCTCCAACTGCTGGACACTTGGACTTCTCCCTTCTCTACACAAAAGTCAACCCCAGCATCTCACCCTCTTCAGTGACTGCCAAAAAAGAAAAAACAGTCAACTCTGAAATTACTGGTGGTCCGTGTTATTTTTCAGATGTTGACTGAGAAGATTGTTTGCCCCCAATGAATAAATGGGGCGAAAAAGAGTTCTGTGTTGCTCTGGCAGCTCTGTGCTTCCCCCACATCAATATAGCAGGGGTGGGGGCTATTCCCATTCCACGGAATAGCAAAGGGAAGAGCCTTTCCAGCCTGCACACCTTTCTCCCAGCTCCTGTGCCACCATCCATTAGACCAGTTGCTAATTAGCTACTGTGCTGAGCTGCTTGAGAAGACAGCACTGAACAAATTCCTTGTCCCACCAGTACTCCCAGCCATGGAATGTAGAGACTGGGAGAAAGGAGAGGCCGATGCCTCATGCCCCCCAGGAGCCTGGCAGAGCTCTTGTGATGGTCATCACAACCCCATGGCAGCCCCAGCTCTCACCACTGCCCAGGCCCACCCGCACCACTGTCCCAAGAGGCCAACACTTCCCTCTTGCTCTTCCCGCTGAAAAATCAACAACTTAAGTCAGGTAAATCTGGGATTAAATCGGCAAAAATGTCTGAGCCACTGCCCACACCTCAGAGATGATTTTTGGAAAAATACAGGCATTAGAGAGCATAATAAAAATGAAATCTTAAACAATGGGGCAAGTATCACTCTCAGATCATGTTCTGAAATGCAGACTGAGGAGAAAGAAAACTTAAGAGAAAAGTTTCAGAGAAAAATTCATGTGATGAAGTTGTATTAAATCACCAGCAAAGCATTTCCTCATTCATTTTGTTGCCAGCTTCACTTTATTCACATCAACAGCCCAAATGGCTTTCCCAGCCTTGGGGGTCACAGAGCAGCAGCCTTTTAATGTGCTAAGTACAAACAGCAGGCAGGGCAACACAGCCCTGCCAGCAAGAGCCAAGGGGGTTGAAAGATGGCAGTGGGTTTAAATATTCCTATTAACATAAAGGGAGACAACACACAGGGCACAGAGCCTGTGATGTGGGAGTGACCAGAATGTCCAGTTCATTACAGTCAGACTCACTCCAGCTGCCTTCCCTCTCACAGCAGTCACAGCAGCTGGAGAAGAGCACACACTGCTGACAAGAGGTGGTCAGGGCTCACTGAAGCGACTCAGATTGCAACAGAACGAATAATTTAAACTAAACAATGCACAGATGCTGATCTCACCTCACAGGGATCTCAGAGACCCTCCGCTGTTACCCTGAAATGCTCTGTCCTGGGCAGCACAAGGAGCTGGACAGTCAGACATGGCAACTAAAAGGCTCCCAGCACACCCACAGCACAGCTGTTACCAGTAAAGCACCTTTGTTCCAGGCTTGGATGCATTAAGAATGTGAGTTTTACTGGCAATTACAGTCTGAACCAGCACCTGATCGTTAGAGCTGTAAGGCACCTGTTTCCCAGGCAGGACTGAATCACAGGGACCTGCTCAGGGGAAGGTTGAAAGGGCAAAGCTGACACTATCACTGAATGCAGGGCAGAAGATGTAACCAAAGACAACAGCAAAGAGGATTCTGGTGGCTCATTTGCTTCAGCAAAGCCCCTGCCATTGCAGTGGTTCAGTCAGTGAGCAAGGGACAGCAGGGCCCTGCCTGCCTCAGGCTGCCCTTGAACTCCCACAGAGATGGCAGGACCTGTCCCCCTCCCTGTGCATCCAAATGACACAACCACTGCACGCCCAAGGGGCTGCAGGCTCAGGTTATCCCCATGCAAAACTCTGGGCACGTGAATTGTTGCTCTTCCCTTCCACAAGGCACACACAGGCTCCAGAAAAAGAAAGTGATATTTCACAGTGACCCAGGGGAAGTCATAGTAGAAGTAATTCCACTTTTATTGGTGAGATGTTATGTTTAGAGGAAGGCTTCCTTCCAAACAGTTTGTTTGTCCCCCCCATCCCTTTTTAGTGGCTGTATATTCCTCATGAACACAGTGGAAAGAATCCAGGAAGAACACCTAGAAAGAACTGCCTGCCCTTTTTAACCCTGTAGCTCTCCAAAAGCTCCATACAAAGAAACTCAAGTGTTATTACCAATAACTGTTAACTAAATCTTTGACCAAGATTCCACAGTGCTATTGATTATTCCTGACATGGACACAAACAGACTGCACAGGTTTTAATCTGCAGGTTGTGTTGCCACTGCAACAAGAAAGGGAGTCCAACCGATGGAGCAGCAGGCAAGAGCAAAACTCAAGGCACATCTATTTAAACAAAACCTCTTCTGTTTCTATAAAAACAGGCAATAAAATATACAAAATAAGTAGAATTCTCTCCATTCAACCAACATACATCTGCCTCGGTCTTTCCTGAGGCATGAGTGGAACATGAGGAAGAATCACTGCTACCATATTTTCAACATTCACTTTTGCTATCAAATAAATTAGACCTGTTAGTGCAAAGGGAAAAAGAAGTCTGGCTGTTTTTTGGACTTGGGGGTGGGTTTTGTTATGGGTTGGTTCGGAGTTTTTTTGCTTTGCTCTTTGTTCTTCATAAAAAAATTACATCTCTAAGAAATTAGCATTTACACAGGGAAACAAGAAGCTATGTATTTGCCAAATTAAATCTTAAAATAATTCTGTATACTGTACAAATATACACTGTTAAACATTTACAACCTCAGCTTCCTAGATGACAAAATTCACTGCTCTTCCAAGCAATGCAGCTGCCCAACTTCTCTTTTCAAAACCTCAAAGCCACCATCTGTCAGGCATAAAGTCCCTTCACAATTAGGGACAGGATGGGAGAAAGACCTGCTGAGAGTAGTAGTATCAATATAAGGGAGTTCCAGGTGTGCTAAATAATTTAAAATACAGTCCTTGCTAGACAGAAATCTGGGAATAGATTTTTCAGTGATGAGCCAGCAGTGAAGTCAATGAAAGATCTTTCTTCGCTTGGTCGTGCTTGATTCTGTGTTCTCTGGTGGCTCCTCTGATGGTCTCCTAGTAAAACCACGACAGTCTTTGTTCCACTCACTGCTACTGCTTTGACCTCTCTCACCAGGGGCTTTTGAACTGCCTTTGGACACAGCCCCTCTCCTGTCACCCTCGGGCTGAGCTGTGTAAGATGATGTGGAAAGCACATTGCACTGTCCTGCTGTTTGCTGGGCCTTCTTGGAACTTTCTGCTCTGGCAGTGTGATCTCTGGCAGCTAAGGATGCATGGAGGCCTTGCTGGGATGTTGATCCTGGATTGCTCTGGGCTGACCGATGGCCATCTTTCAAGGCCTGCTCCTTCCCTTTTGCCTCAGTTCTACTGGCCAGACTGGCCAGCCTTGGGTCCCGGGGTTTCTCTGGATGGGCAGGAACTGCTGCAGTCCCCATGGGAGCAGAGACACTGCCCCTCCTGGAATCACCAGCTGGAGCCCCCACAGATGCAGGGACATTGGCCCTCCCGGAATCACCAGCTGAAGCCCCCATGGATGCAGGGACATTGGCCCTCCTGGAATCTACAGCAGGAGCCCCCACAGGCACAGGGGTATTCCCCCTCCTGGAGTCTGTAGCTGGAGCTCCCACAGGCACAGGGACGTTGCCCCTCCTGGAATCAGCAGCAGGAGCCCCCATGGATGCAGGGACACTGCCCCTCCTGGAATCAGCAGCAGGAGCCCCCATGGATGCAGGGACACTGCCCCTCCTGGAATCAGCAGCAGGAGCCCCCATGGATGCAGGGACACTGCCCCTCCTGGAATCAGCAGCAGGAGCCCCTGGAGGCTGTGGGGGCCCTCGGCTCCCCTGGGGCACTGCATGGCCAGAGCCAGCAGCAAGGTCCCGTGGGCTGCTCCCAGGATTTGTGAGCTCACCCCTCTTGGCACTGCAAGAACCAGCCTGCACCAGAGGAGGTGTCACTGTCCCTGCCTTGGCTGGGGTTGGCGCTGCTGGCCTGAGCTTCAAAATCTTCAGAGCATCTTTCTTGTAATTTTTTTCTGTTGTCCTGATAATGGCACCTCTTTTCTGGGCATCCTGAATCAAGTGATTCCAGTTTTTATCTTCCTATTAAAAAAAAAAGGAAAAAAACCCAGTTATTAGTAAGAAACCAACACAAACAGACAGAGGTGGCAGAGGATGCACAACCTCTTTAATCAAGGTACCTGACACAACTGTCATGGAAACCATTGTTATGTTCCTTCTGGAATGGAAGAATCTTATGTTTCAGCTGCAAAACAGCAACAGACACTCTGGCTGCTGTAACACAGGGAAGGTACTTTGAACCAGCAGAAGCACCAAAAATGACACTTTCCCCGTTTTCAAGGGTTTCTCTCGCTGCCGTGTGGCTCTATCGCCCTCTAAAGGCGCACCGGCACCCCCCGCCCTCGGGAATGAACAACCATCGGGGAGTGAGACACAAAGTTCCCTTCCTTCCACAGACTCAACAAGTTTTGAAAGTGATTTTCAGCTCCCAGCCCTGACTCCAGGGTGGATCACAGACAACCATCCAGCTGCCACTGCACCTACCATGAGGGTCTGCAGCCTGCCCAGGATGAAGAGGCTGAACCTGGCTCGGGTTATGGTGACATTCAGACGCTGTAGACTCGCCAGGAACCTGAGTGACGAGACAAAACTAAGCTCCCAAACTGCTTCTTCCATGAGGTTTAGGGGTTATGAGAAAAAGAGGTAAAATCAAACATCAGTGAAAGGAACAGCAGCAGTTCCAAAGGCACTGGCAGCTCCTGCCCTGTTTCCAGGCCCCCTGGCAGCCTCACGTGAAAGGTTTGGCCTGAATGGGTATAGTGGGTTGACCACTTTGACCACTCTGATTCCTTGCAGGGAATTCCAGCTCTTTCCAGATCTTGCCATGGATGTTTCCTTTCTTAGAGCAAATCCCTTCTTAATGCCAACCACTGCTTCCTTAAATGCTCCTCAAAGCACTGAAGACATCCACCTCACTTCACCTATCAAGACTTTAAGCTTCTTTTTGACTTGAACTGGAATAGACCAGTAATATTTGGAGTGATTAATGGAAAAATATCCTACTAAAATACTGAACACTGGACGTGAATATTTTATCTTAAAGGTGACCTGCACTGGAAGCAAGTCAAGGCAGACTTTTGCTTTGTCATGCTTCAAGAGTGAAAAGTGTATTCTTGCAGAATAAAGTCTGCTTTTGCACTACGAAAAGTAAATTTAATGCTGGACTAGCAATCATGGAGAACAAAATACTTGGCTCAGCTACAAGATCATAGGTAAGGGTGTGGCACACTTGACCCTGAAAGAGAGATGCCCAAGTCATCGATACGTACAGCTGCTAAGGCACTGCACTGTCAAAGCCTGAATATATAAACCTTTATATATAAAACATAGTGATCAGGAAAGTTTTTTTCCAAAAGAACAGGCAGAGGTTAAGTCCTGTCTCAGCCAACAAGAACTGGCAGGTTCCAGCAGCCTTCAGTTTCCAAATTCAATCAACCAGATTAAGAAATCTTCAAAAGGCATTATTGTTGTTTACTGCAGGATTTGGATTCTTTATCTTCCCAAAGTAACATGGATCAGCACAATTAAAGGCCATTCATCGTGAAATCAGAAAAACATAATCAGCTTAGTGAAACCTGGTACACAGAAACAAAGATTTCTGTTTAAGCAGCCAGGCTTCCTATACTTTAACTTAGAAGCCAGTGAACTCCAGGCTTCCTATAGTTTAACTTATAAGCCAGTGAACTCTAAGAAGGCATATTTCATATTTCCACTACCATTTTTTAAGTTAAGCTACCATCTTCTAAACTAAAATGATCTGCAAGTTACAGAAACAAATCAACAACTGCTCTGGGCATGAACACCACACTTAGTGTTTAGTTCCTTCTGTTTCAGACAGAAAAACAACACAAAATTAACAAGTCTGCGATCTTGAATCAAGACTTCCTGCAAACTTGTCCTTTACTCAAAAGGCAAGGACATTCAGCTACAAATCTCAGATCCAGCTCAGTTATATCACATTCTAAGTGACATATGCAACTAATTAACAATACTTTTACAGACAGAATCCTGTACCAACATCACAGCAAGTCACAGAAAATGGATTTCATTTGGAGAGAACAGCACTCAGAAAGTTACAACGTGTATCAAAAGCTACAAGAACAACAACTGCTGCAGTGCTAATGCACAGAGCCAAGATCCCAAGGCCAATCCTCCCAAACCCAAAGAGTGACAGGCGAAGGGAGAAATGCAAAAGGATCAGCAAGAAACAGAGGGCAACACACTAGCACTTCCCTGTCCCTTCTGTTCCGAGACCTCAAACCAGTAACACCAATTCATACTATTTAATTCACTGACTTGTAGAAGTGTCTTATTCTCTGTAACTATTTTACTGGTCCTACCAAAACTAGGACTTTATCTGCAGTGTCACTGAAAGTGTAACTTGCAATTCAATTCTTTGCAGGACACGTACCCAATGGATCCTTTGGTGTTGTTGGCCTGGACACGGGTCAGTGCCGACCCCTCGGGGCTGTTTGCCCGGACACAGGACACTATGATACAATCCTTCTCTCGTCCCTGGAATGCATCCACTGTGTCCACTTCTCCTGGGCTGTTGGAGAAAGAATTGAACAGCTTGCTAACTCTGTTAGTTGAATTTTTAAGCAACACGCTGATGCAAAGAGCCTAAACACTATCCTTACTGCTCATCTGACAAAACCACTCAGGGCAAACTTCTGCTTCTGTGTTTGAGCCCAAAGGTGACTTTTCTAAGAGCAGCATCATTACTGAAAAGCTCTTCTGGTCCACATCGCTTGGAATTTTAGGTTTTCTTTTAATCAGCTTTACTCAGAACTGCAGTATGATCAAAACATATATAAAGGTAATAACTAAGAAACAGCACAAGGACACCATGCCTGTTTTAAGCATGGGGTTTGCATGTCCCCTTTAAAGGCACAATCAAGTACAAATTTTATCAGCAGAGAAAGAAGTTGGAGAGTTTTGCCATTACTTGAAGAGCACAAACAAAGTATTAATAAGCAAGAGCCAAGTCCCATCTGAAAACTCATGGTTCCTTTACCTGTTATTCCTAAACACACTGTCCAGTTGGTCCTGGATTTTCCTTTTCTGTGCGCTGTAAGGGGTGATTATTCCAATGCGACGAAGACCCAGATCCTTCCTTTTTTCTTTAATTGTTTTTATTAATTCCATCACCAGCTTCACCTCCTGAGGATTACTGTAAGAGCTGAACAGGACAAAACAGAAATATTACAGATCTTTCTGATTAGACAGATCTTTCCCATTCAATGCTTCATCCCAGTTTGTTGGGGGACTCTGAATCACAGACCCTGTTTTGAACTTCTGGAAGGTCTTTCACACAGAGGCTCAAAGAACTTGGCAAACAGACCCTGATGAGGGGCTACCATCCCTGAGAAGTGCAGGCAGGGAAAAGCTGCACTTCCACATTCCCTCAGCACCTCCCAGCTGTGCTTTCCTTACACAACAGGCAAAGGGGAGGACTGAGCCTGCCACCTCCTGGCACCACCTCAGCCTGCACCTGGGAAGGGAAGTCACTGATAAAAAAAAATCAGGATCTCAAACTATTAAAGAGTTAGCAGAGACTGCAGGCATTTACTGGCATCTCACAGATAGTCAAACCAGGACTAAAACCATCCTCAGATTTAAAAAATGCCCAAAAAATTCAACACCTCTTTTTGGTAAAATTAAATAATAAAAAAAAAAATAAATGCAGTTCTAGTTACTTAATGCATACTGGGAACATCACAGGAGAGGAGATAAGTCTTCTCTAGGTATTTAATTCTCAGAAAATCTAAACTTCGGCTCGTTAAAATGCAGGACTTACTCGTTCTCTCGCTCTTCACGACCGTCTGCTACATCAAAAATAAGGTAGGGCTGGAATGGCCAGTCTGAGGAACATCTGTTCTCTTCTACTGCTCTGTAAAAAACCTTTTCATCACTAGGTAACCACACAGAAATTCTGACAACTGATACTTCACTTATTTACATCATGGTTATCAAACACAAGGAACTCTCTCCAAGATGAGAGGAAACAGCCTCAATTGCATTCAGGGAGGTTTGGATTAGATATTAGGGAAGTTTTTTCTGGGAATAGGTTCTGAAGCATTGGAACAGACTGTCCAGTGAAATGACAGTCACTTTTCCAGGAAGTGCTCAAAAATAATGTGGATATGGCACTTGAGGGACATGGTTTAATGGTGACCACTGCTGACACTTGAACTTGATGGTCTTAAATGTCTTTTCCAACTTATTTAGTACTATTTCCAACCTACCTTAACCAGCTGTGGGCTGCTTAAAAATACTCAAAAAAAAGAGCATTTTCTGCAAAAGGTGCATCATAACAATTCTATGACTCTAACTTTCACCTTTTTCCCCTCCCAGAGTCCATAATTTTCACTGCTACATAAATATAGAGGCCTGAAAATGAACTCAGAGCAGTCTGTGTGCTCCACGTTAAGCGATCTGGACAACTCACCTATCCCAGCCAGCACTAACGGGACATGGAATGCACATTTTCTCCCTTCCCACACCCTTTAGACTTAAAAGCACATCCTGACCTGAAAAGGTTTCTTTGAAATATCCTGAGGAAGGAGGAGAGAGCCACTCACTTGGCAGTCTTCAGGGTTTTGCCGTAGACGTAGCTGGACGGGAAGAGGCAGATGTCGGGGTGCATCCTGTACTGCACCGTGAGCTGCACCACGGGCAGGCTCCGCAGGACGTTCCTCTGCACTTGCTCCTCCAGGTGCCTCTGCAGACGTGCCATCAAGGACTGGTCGTAGCCATACTGCTGAGCCTTCTGCCAGGGGCAAAACGGGACACTGACTTCTGGGCAACCAGGTCCCAAATTAAAAAGAGGCATTTGCTTTTTGAAATTAAAGCTGTTTGTTTTTTTTCGTCTAAATTGCTGACAAAATGACAACCACTTGCACTTCCATTTGTTATGTGTGTTAGTCTTATCGTTTTGGTAAAGGTCACCTGCATAAATCTGAATTTTTGCATGCAGCCTTTAGCAAGGCAGCTTGCTTTTGTGAGTCACAACACAGTAAAATTTTAAAAACGTCAACAATAATGCAAAGTAAGATCTTCCAAGCGGGATCTCATTAACCAAGCACACAGCCTCTAGACAATTTATCCCCTTAAAGAAACCAGTCTGTTTTGACTTCTTTATCAGATGTTTATAACAGACCTTACTGTAGGATGCAAGGAAGTGCTCCTATATGTTCACTCTTAGAACACATCTGTAGGGTAAGGAAGAGCCCACATAAACAGGTAGTCTTCATTCTCCATTCCTTGAGGAATGTGATGCTGACTGACATTCCCAAAATGAGATAACAGCGCCTGCCACAATACATCCCTCACAAACCAGGTGCCCAGCTGAAGTTTGTATTGCCAATTGAATTGCCTCTTTTTTTCCCCCCTTTATATATTTTCTATAAATACTGTTCTCAAACTATACCTGCTCCATAGCAAGAAAAAAGGAAAATAGTTTCAACACTTACTACTGATTTTACAGTAGGAGGGAGCTGCTTGGGATCTCCAACAAGGACAAGTTTATTGCACCGATGGATCAGTGGAATCAGCGTTTCGACCTCACAGGACTGCCCTGCCTTTAGTACATGCAAAAAACCACAAAAAGCAGTTGTCAGCAAAGGAGGAAAAGTATGTTAGATTTTCTGTAACACAGTCTTGAATACCTTAAGTCTTCAATAAAAAAAATTAAAAAAAAAAAAAAAAGAAAAGAGGAAAAAGGAAGACTTTTCTCTAGTAAAAAACTACCACCAGATTTATTTTATTATTACATATGCAGGGCTCTCCAATGAGAGATAAATATAACAAACCATGTGGAAATCCCTACAGCAAGAACCACACTGTAGCCATGATTTTTAAGTAAAACTGCCTACCATTAAAGCACCAAACAAGTCAGGATAAGAAGCAAATACAGGTAATTCTTTCTTCTCTGACCTCGTCCACGATGACACAGCTGAAGGGATCGTGGCCTTGCCGTGCAAAAGCAGACTCCAGCAGGCTCCCTCCACTCGTGCTCAGCGTGCAGCAGATGATGTCAGACTCCAGGATGATATCTGCCTGCACCTTCTGAGAATGCCCCCGAGCCTTCAAAGTACAACAGGATACCTCTTTTAGCTTTCTTTAACCTCCTCAGAGCAATTGTTAACAAGCCTGGACAGGTCTAATTGCCAACCAGCTCATTTATAATGCACCACCCCAATGGAACTGTCTCCACTACGACAAATGGAAGTCACAAGTTGACTTAAGTGTTCCTTTCACTTGAAATTACAGGTCAGTGTCATTGAGGGTGGCAAATTGGAGTGAAACGTTTCTTTATATCTATAGCTACGCAATCTAGACACGCTAACAGAGCAGAGTTTAGTTTGCCATCCTATTTGTACCTCCAAGCCTCCATGACCATTAAGGGTCAGCACATGTTCATTAAAGATGAATCTTCATTCATCTCATGGTTCATGCTTCTTAGCATTAATTACTGGGTTTGCTATCAGTGCCCGTTTCCCCTTTCACATCTATACTCAAGAAATCCTCCAAGCTGGTGCTTTGCTCAAACATTTAACAGTATCTCAATTCCTGCAGGACTGTAAGGGGCACAAAAGTGTTGATGAAGACACATCCTAAAACATGAGGACATGCATGTTTTTTATTATTCATTTGTCAAATATGCCCCATTTTGTTTAAAATTCACCCTTAACTGTAACAGTGAATATTCCTTTTTGGGTTTTCTGTCTGTTTGTTGGGGTTTCTTCCAATATGCAGCCAGAGTACACCCCAATTTCACACCTGCCTGTCCATAACGTGCTCAGCTTATCACTTTTATGTATTTACCTACTACTCCATAGATACTCCCAGCTACATCAAAACCAAATTCCATCACAATTAAAGGACACCAAGTATATCAATACATCAGCTGAAGTTTATTAATGAGCTGCCTTAAAGATAAACTCCTACCTTCTTTAGATGAGAAGCAAGTTGTTGCCTCTCCTTTGAAAGTCTGCCAATTTCATCATCTAACATTTGACTCTAGATAGGGAAAAAATAAAGAGAAACCACCTTTAACACCACCCATATATTTTCTTTCCTCCCAAACACTACATTTAGACTTGCTCAGACTAACTTTTAATACCAAATATGTCCCAAAAAGCTGAGCAGTTTCTTGGAAAGTTGTCAACATATTTAGGTCTTGCAACACACAACACCACATCTTGCATTTCTGTGCAACTGGGAAATGGTTTACCCTCAGAAATCTGTAATTTGAGCACAAATGCCTGATTTTTAGACACAAAAAAGGGAAAAATTCAGGTGCAATGCACATTGCCAAAATCTCAGACCATGAGGTCTCTTACTACTTCCAGTGAAACAAACAGAGCTTTGAAGCATGCAATCAAATTAAACAATTAAGACTTACAAGTATAGTTACATTATAAACTAACTGGCAACAAAACCGACTGGTGACAGAACCAAATGATAGCTGCTGAACACTGGAGCAACAAGTGATATGATGAACCAGTGGAAAACAAGGGCATAAATAAACAAAATAATTCCTGGTGCAAAGTCCTTCGCTCCCTTTCACAGTGCTAGCCAACTTCAGCATTACTTGAAAAAGCAGGTGAAGAGACAGTTACTGCTCAGAGGTGACATTAAAAAGCAGGGTTCTTTATGCTCTGGATTCTACAAACAGGATTAAAAGTTAACTTGCTACCTCTCTCTTCTCACATCTGTGCATGGCACGCTCACGGGACAGCATGTCCAGCTTCTGATCCAGAGCTGCTTTTTTCTTCTGAATATCCTGGTCAGAGTCCCCTGGCTTTCGTTCTGTCATAAACCAAAGGACAACTTACAGCAGGAATAGAAATGCTGTTACAACAAAAACTTAATGACTGAGAGCAAGAGTTAAGAGCAAATGGCCAAATAAAATTTTGTTGCATTTTCCCATTTTCTGTTGGGGTCTGATCTTGTACAATGAAGACAGAGACTTGCTCTCTGTAGCTCTCAAATGCTGCATAACTGCATTGCTTCAAAATGATGGCTTGAACAGTCATGGAATGGAATTTCTTTTTTTAAAAGCGATAAATTAAACAAGAAGTCACCTTGCTTATTTCTTCCCTTTTCCTTAGGATTTTGGCTCATATATAAACTACCACTTTCCCACTAAGACAGAAAAACAATGCTTCATATGAAATACTCTTGTAGAAAAATCTTCCTTCTTACAGGGCACGTAGTCCCACATGTAAAACATCACTGAGCTCATGAGGAAGGCTGAAGGAAAGTTTGATTTGAATGTTACTTACTCATTCTGTGTTCAACTTGCTTATCCAGGCTGAATCCCCGGACTTCGGTGTTGATTGCTTTTTCAGCACCAAGTCTCACTAATTTGATATCACCACAATTCCCTGTTTGCAAAAGCAGAATCAAAATACTTCTACATTACTCCAGTCACCTCTGCACTTTGGTGTAGGAGTTAAAAAATGTAAACATCATGGATATCAAACAAGGCTTTTCCTTTTCTGCTTGTCTGGGGGTTTCAACGATTGGCTTGTACTTATCTAAACGCAGCTACAACAAATTCTGTAGTGCCAAACCCTAAAAAATAAAGATGCTACCTGTGTTTTAGTGGTGACTAACAGTTAAGAACATTATTTTGAATTAACAGAACTGCCTCTTATTCTCAGGTTTCTTTATCTAAAACTTACAGAACTAATTTAGACAATTACTGAGTGCTATGAAGAAATGTAGTAGGCAAGTAAATACCAAATTAACATTTGGTTACAATGCAGGTATTTTTCCCCTTGCCACAGACAAGATACCTTGCTCAGAATTCATCTACTTTGTACTAGTCACAAACTGGAAGGAGGAAAAATGAGAGACTCCAGCACATCAAAATTTTCACCACTTTGTTCTGCATGATCAGCAAAGTCCAACTTCATTCAAAATCAAGGCAACAGTCTCATGTTCAAGTCTTTAGGTATTTAAAAACTGATGAACTTAAAACTAACAGCATGAGGAAAGGGTCAATGTCTACATAAAAACAAAGTGCTATTTATTTAAAAGGGACACAATACACCTTTTAGAAAAGCACATTAAATGAACAGCAGTGTGAGGAGGTACTGGTTGTGTTCTGCAAGAGAAAAAAACTGCTCAAAGGAACATGTAAGTACAATATGTAATCAACTGTTTCTTCAGTTCCTCCTTCAGGCTTTGCCTATTTAACATAAAAACAGACTTTTAAAACAAACTGTACCCAAAGGCTCCTGTTTGTTTTGGCATTTTTCCTTAAATGCAACAATGATCTTTTTCATGAGTTCATCCACAGCAGCATTTGATGGTGCACACACAAGGAAACGGTTTGGCTTTTTCTTCCGAGCTGTTTTCTCATTCCTGGTGTTCTGTAGATAATCAACAACAAACCGAAACAGGTTCTTTAGACTGTTTTCATTTGTGGTTTAGAATTCAGACAGTATGTTCAGAGTATGGGGGCTCTTGCACTTGAACATCCCTTAAGGTATGTTTTATATTGAGGAACAAGCAGTCAAATAAATTACTATTCACATAAATTCCCTTTAACACTGATGCACTTCAATATCCTAGCTGCTTATATGAAAACCATTAAAAAGGACAAGCCAAATAGCATTCTTTAATAAATTATGACTTTTTAAATGTAACAAGTATTTATACTACAATTGTGCGTTTTTTTCTTGATTTTACGTTTTCAGTCCTGTAAAATGTGTTCCAAGATACCCAAAAAGGTGTTATTTCCACCCTACACAACACAGGTTTAATCATGCCAGCTTCATGAACTACACCCCTAACAATTACCAATACTACCTTTCCAACCAGTTTAAACTATCACTGACTTCCACTGAGGAACCAAACCCCATCACATCACATTCACTTACTTCTTTCAAAACACGAGACAAAAGTCCCACAATAGTTTTTGATTTCCCTGTCCCAGGTGGCCCATGGATGAGGCAGATCTTGGGAAGCCCTGGATGTTGCTTTACCATGGCATAAGCTGTCTCAATGGCCCTCTTTTGATCTTCATTGTATTCATTCATACAGGAACCCTGAAAGAATAGACAGGAGGAAAAAATAATGAACAAATGTTGATCAAACCTTTCACATTAACTTCCTGTATTTTCAGAATGTCCCCACCCCTCCTGCTACAATTCAAAAGCTGGAAGGGTGGGGAAACTTTTCATTCTGGGTTTGCTCTCCATGCACACCCAATCCTGACCTCAAAGTCATAATGAAGATTTGGTTTACTCTCCACACCTTTATTTGACATTATCTTTTCCACACTATGTCTTATTTCCTGAACACTTCTCCAGTAAGGAGAAAGAAAACCGAAAGCTGTTGGAAGTGCACCATGTCAATACAGCACCAACACCAGAGCAAGCTCAGGCTCATCTCCACCCAACCAGACAACTCTGAAAAGTACTCAGTGCTTTTGAAACTCATCTGCTTCCCCTTGTTCATCATCTCAACAACAAGCAAGAAAAACCACATTTGCAAAACTCCCAAGGTCCACATGCCCACTTTGTTAACCCTGTCCCTTGTAGCTGCAGGACTTACAGCACTCCCTGAGGCTAGAGGCAGATCTCGGGGACAGAAGTCATTGTAGCAGGGATTTATGATGGGTCTGGCCAGGGGACTCCTGCTCAGCAGCAGCAGAGCTTTGAAGGTTCGGTGGGTGGTCACCAGGGACCCAACCACCACACACTTCACTTGCTTATGGATGCAGAAGGACAAATTGCCTCGGGTTTGCACAGTGAGATGACAGACAGTGTGCTGCTCCTCTTGTCCTGGTCAACGAGAGGAATAAAAACTCCAAGTTTTTAATACAAAGAATATCCAAATTGTTAACTGAAAGATACCTCAGCAAGTCATTCAATTAATTCAACAGAACAAGGTGCCATCTTCCACTAAGGAGCCAACAACTAACTTCTGCAAAAACGCCACCATTTCCCCAGCTGCATCAACAAAAAAAAAAAAAAA
>VWZG01012370.1:1900806-1913753 GCA_013396735.1 Grallaria varia | reverse complement strand
AAAAAAAAAAAAAAGACCAAACCGAAAGACAGCGCTTTGTAAAACTATTCAGACCACTGCTTTAATCAGGCAGGTTCTGGATACTCAGTAATCCTGGTAATTCACAATTTCAGTTCCAGAAGTGACAATGTCAGTCAGTGAGACCACAGAAGTTCATGGCACTTCATCTGGCAGGGCAATGCCCTCCTGAAGATGAGTGCAGAGCACTTACTCATTATTACTTTCTGTTCTTACATGAAGTATTAACGTTTGTACTGAAGGAAATCCCTAGAAAAATAACACAGAAAGCAGGTCTTCAGCTTCAGCCCCGCACCTTTTACAAAGTTCCTAGCATGGAATAGACATTCTACCGTGGACAAGCAACCCCCTTTCCTCTGGGGGAAGTGGTGTATTACAACTACCACCAGCCAGCTACGAAGAAGCATTTTATGGCACCAAGAATCCCACTGTTACTCCCACCCCAGGTACTTACTTGCAGCACAGCCAGAGGCACGAGCAAACCGAGTCACGAGACCAACGTGATTCACCACACGGTTCTCCATCCCACTTTCTTCCCCAAAGCTGTCTTTTTCCCTTTGGACTACCAAGAGGATTAAGTCATCCTCCTTTGGGTGAAGCTGCCTTGCCAAGTCACTCTCTCGAAAATGAGCTACCCAAAACATGAATTAAAATTAGAACGTTGAAAAGAAAATGGTGATGAATCCGTTCTGATTCTAGCAATACTACAATTAACATATTATGCAGACTTCAGTAATACTCATCTGTTAACTTTTACAGCTATTAAAGGCTACAGCAAAAGATTATACAGAATTTTAACTTCATCCTGCATTCTAAAGCCTGAACACAGCACTGCATAAAAGCAGAGCAAGTCAAGGACTACTTTATCAAAAGAAGCTGGAAGAAAATCCCACATGAGAGAGAGTGAAGGCACAAATTCCCTGCAAAATACATATTTCTGTTACATGGATTCTGCTGAATAGCAAAGCCAAGTTTCTTTCTGTATTAAAGCAAATAAAAAAGTTCTACCAGTAAGTACCAGCTCATTATAAGGCACCAACTACTTGAAGATAAGAATATTTTATTTAAAAAAAGATCCTTACCTATAAAATGTGCTGTATTAATCTCAGCAGAGAAGTTCTCTAGGATGAAGCAGTAACTCTTCTCTCGTACCTTCTGATTTTCTATCCACTCTTGTGCCAGCTACATGTTGAAAAGTAAATAAAAACACTTTGAAGGGTTTAGTGCATCAGAAGAAAAGCTTTTCATGACTCAAAGGACAAATACATTAAGCAGAAATAAAAGAAATCCAACGGACTGTCAAGTAAATACATCAAGAACCTTACCCAGTTCTTTTTCGACATAAGCATACACATTACACATCAACACAGGGCAAACCAAAGTGCTTCCTCACCACTCACCCATTTAACATACTTTCTTAGAACGCTTCAAAACAAAAGATTGCATTTTCACTTTAAAATACCAGTATTATCCTGGCACTGAGTTTTCTACTTTATTTCTATGGAGGAAGTGATGCAATGACTAAAACTGAAAGCAATCAGACATTAACTGAAGGAACACTGTGTTTTGTTGCTATTAAACTAAAAACCACTACAGTTTGAAAAAAAATACTTATTGGACAAAAATCAAAACATTAGGATCTTACTCTCTTTTTACAGATGCTGTCATTGAAAGATGAACGTTTCTTCAAGATTTTGATTTTGAGCTTTATATGCTATAGAGGAACCACCTCCCTTGTCCCTCCTTTTACATGTTATTCTGATGTGCACCCAGGAAAAATAAAACCACTTGACTGAGGTGAATAACACTAGTAGTCCCCAATTTTCAATAAAACTGTCTAGATTATTTTCCCTATATCATCCCCCTATTCTGATCTGTAGCTGAACCATTTTCAGATGGCAAAACAGAGGACATAAAGCAGGTTTTAATCTCTCAGTAAAATTCACTAGAGTTGATGAAACCAAACCAAAAGGTAGAAAGCTACTTACCGTTTCAAAGGCATTCAGCATCATCAAGGGGAAAAATGTATTAAAATAGTCATTGTAGTCCTGAAACTGCACAGGAACAGAGGCTACTATAGACTGCAGAAAATTATTTGGAGTTCCAAAGTAGCTGAAGTTTGCAAACATTTCGTAAGTCCACTTTAGGACTTGATTAACAAAAATACTGTGATCACGCTGCTGAGCGCCAAGAAAGGAGGAGCATGTTCCTTGTCCAGAGCCCCTGGAAACGTTCAAAGCATTGTCATATTGCCTGTTTTGTGACTGGAGAACATTGTTAGAAATGTGGGGTTGAGGTACACTACTGAAACCTGGAGCCTTGCATGTTTGATTTCCTATTGGTGTGAACATTTTAGGATGTGGTGGCCTGACCGCCACTGGTTTTGCAGCACTCACTTTGCTTTTGGAAGGTGGTGGCAACTTTTTAACCTCTTCCAGATCTCTGCTGAAGGCTGCGTTCCGGGAAGAACTTGGTGAGCTAAAAATTTTAGTAGTGGAAGGCTTTCTTATTTTGGGAGGCAGAAGGGAAGGTTTGGCAAACACGTGGTCTGCTCCTGAGCTGGTGGCTGTGTGCTTACTGCAGTACTCTCCTGTTTTTTCCACGTTTTCCATACATTCCTCATGCCTACATTTTGGAAGAGCTGGGGACTCGTTCTGCTGAAGGCTTTCAACAACATTCATTTCCTCTGGGGCTTTACTACCTATTGCAGTATCTTGAATGCTTTCTTCCTGAGAGCATAATTCCATATCCACTGGATCTAACTGAGTTAAAAACAGATTATCATCATCATCTTCGTTGCTTTCATATGATTTACACTCATTTTGTTTTGAACTTTTCATCTCGCTCTCAGGCAGGACAGTGCAACTTCTTCCTGAAGATTCATCTTTATCATCTCCAAGTGCAGTGGAAGAGAGACTTAAATCTGTAGGGACAGGAGCCATCTTACTGTTCTCCTCCCATTTTTTGTTCCAGTCTGAAGAACCAGGCATTTTAGAGGCACATGCTACCTCCTCCACGGAGAGGCTTTCGAGTTTTCTTTCGCTGGTAGACAGCCCTGCAGCTTCCTCTCTTTTTTTCTCTCTTTGGGTTTCAACAGAAGCCAGTTCAAAACTTCGAGGCTTTTGTTTCACAGATTTCACACACACTTTGGCACCTTTTTTGTTCCTGCTCTCCGAGCTCCCTGCAGGACTTTTCACACTGGTACCTCTCCTGGGCCTTGTCTGCCTCAAAAACTGCCGGTCTTGGCAGGCCAGCAGTTTTTTGTTATTTTTCACAGACAAACTCTGAGCATCGATGAGCTTAGTCTTCAGCTTCTGCCCCACCCCAACCCTGCCTGCAGCCTTGCCGTGGCTGCGCAGCCGCACGACGCTCTCCAGGGAGCGCTGGGATAAGTCGAAGGCTTTGCGGGGGCCCTTCTTCAGTCCCAGCTTCTCCGCGGTCGACGCTGGAGCAGGACACTGCCGGACCTTCCTCGGAGGAACCACGGCAGGCAACGACCTGCCAGGCTGAGGATGTTCCAGTGTGCTTTGAAGCAGTTTTTTATTTTGGGCTGTTTTGACGACAGGTTTTTTTGGGCTTCTCTGAGCAGCTGCTGCTAATTTAGGTTTTGCTGCGGTCTTCTGGGGGCTTGTGCTCTTTTTCTTATGGGCCAGCTTTGAAGCTAATGAGACAGTAGATGTAGATGCTCTGGGTTCAGGCAGTGTTGAGCCCATGGGGAAGCCTTTAGCAGCAGTACCTTTGTCTGCTAATTTCTCTAACTGCTCTTTGGCATCGTCCTTACTGAGAGATTCTTGCAACATCAAATCAGTCGCTTCTTTTTTATCATCAGCTTCTTTCTGATGAGAAATATCTTCTCTTTGCTTTTCTACCAAGCTTGCTGCTTCTTCCATGGTATCATCACTGAGGTAATCCAGATCATAACCCCATTCATTTATGCTACTGCTCAAGTCATCCGAATTACTACCAACTGCTGATGAAACATCATCTTGTTTATATTCTTGGGTTGCTTCCATAGCATAGGCTTGAGTATCTTGCCAAGCTGAAAACATCTCAGCATCTGTTTCAAACTCAAAGAACTGAGAATCACAATCCTCCAGTGACAAGGGAGGCCTTGGAGATTCTGATTCCATTTTGGTATTGCTATCAGAAATGCTGCTGGAAGTTGAAGGCTGATTTGCAGGACACACGTTTTCATTCTTTGTTTTTGATCCCTCCTTGGGACCCACACCTTTTTCTTCATCAGAAGAGTCTGAAATGATAATGACTTGATTGTCAGGGCAATCTGCATCACAGGGAGAGCTGGTACTTTGGCCTTCCTTGGAAGATCTGACAGCACCTTTCACTTTCCTTGTAAGATCACTCACATTATGGTGCACTGAGCTCTCCTGGTTTGACTCCAAGGAGAAATTTACACTTTTGGCATAAGCAGCTAAAGATAATTTACTGAGTTCTCTATCAACCTCAGAGTCTGATAAAGTATCATCTTCAGAAACCGTCTTCACAAAATCCTCTTTTTTCCCCTCTGAGCTGTTTTCCTTCTTGAAATATTCTGAGAACTCCAACAGCCTGTCACTTGACTCACCCTTCACTGACAGCAGCCTGATCGGAGGAGTAGGGTTGGACATATTCCTCTTGTTTGCAGAGCTATATGGAGAACAACCATTTGCTGAAATTTTCCTTGTGTAAAAGGTGTTTGAAATTTGATGTTTCCAGTTGCATTTAGCCAGGTCATTTAAATTAGGCTGTTCCCAGTCTGAACTTTGTATGTCTGTGTTTTTCTTAAACGCAGACTCCAACAATGATTTTTCTTCTGTTGATACGTTTGTCAGTGAGACATCATTAACCTCTAGAAGGAAAACATGATCTTCCTTCTCTTGCACACCAAGTTCCTTTTTAGGGCAGTTAGAGCAATCTAGGGATGTTTCTTTTGACACCTGTTTAGTGGGGACCAGTCTGGGTTGAAACACACTATTTACACTTGTCTCCTGCACACTTTCACAGTTCCTTGAAGATGAAGAACTAAGATGAGTTTGAGCTGACAGATACACTGCTGTTGAGGGTCCTGCTTCATCTCTAATTTCCAACTCTCTGCTTCTTCTGAAATCTGAACACTGGGCATTTGAATTAAAGCACCAATTATCCGCATTGCATTTCCCTGCCACAAGACCATCATTCCTATTTTCCTGAACTTTCCCACATGCTTTGCTTGCCAAAGATTTCTGTGGGAAGATATATCCCTGAGCTGCTGAGTCACTGGGTTCCTTTTTAATATCCATCAAGAGGCCTTCTGTGGATGTCCGAGGTGTTGAACTTCTGGATGCATCTCCAGATTCCTCTTCCCAGGCATTTTTTCTTCTAGGGAAAGAGTTCCCTTGACAATCTCTGCCTTCCTTTGATAGGACAAATGGAGAATGAAGGTCACCTCTCTCATGTACACTGGTCCTGCATCCACCATCAGACACGTTCTTCTCTTGCTTTACAGAAACAGTTGGCAGAGCTGTAGAGTTTGAATTCCTTCCTTCAGCCACAGAGGCACTCAAGGCTCTGCCCTTTATACTTCTAATAACTTGCTTTAAGCACATCTGTAATTCCTGGGTCTCCTGGATGTTCAGCTGCCAACCCACGGACAGACTTCCTCGTAGGAGGAGGTTAAGTTTGTCGAGGTATCTCTTGCAAAGGGCCTGCTGCCCAATCTGGTAGCCCTCCTTGAGGAGGCTCCGGATGAGCTGCACGCAGGCGTGCTGCACGGAGTTGGAGGCTTGGAAAGCCCCTGCAGAGGAGCCTTTGATGCACGTCCCAGGTGTTTTGTCAGTGCACCGTGTAAACACTCTGGCTGGAAGCATAGCACACCTCACCACTGCTTCCACCCACTCTTGGGAGCTGATCCACAGCAAATGCAGGCATTTTTTACTTCTGTGCAGTTCCACGATGGACACCAAGATGAGGAGGAAGAACTCAGAGATTTTGTCGCACTGCTGGATTCTCTCAGTGAGGATACCTCTGATCTCCGAGCAGAGGTAGTGAATGACCTCCACTATATAGGCTACACCCAGTTCCTTGAGATCCATAAGCGACTGGACAAAAGGGATGAACCAGACGAAGGTGCTGCGATGGACACGCATATCTCTGCCAATGTCAGACTGAAGCATGTTGGCCAGTGTTTGCATATCTTCATACATGTTGGGGCAGTACTCTGGACAGATGGCAGCCTTCCAGCCTGTATCCTGAAACACAAATTCACCACCCATCAACCCTCACTGACATGCACATCTGCACAGGTTAATATGGCAGGGGTTTTTCTAGACAAAGGTTACGTTCTTTCAAATATATGCTCATTAAATGGTAGCATCTCTTAATCCTAATGTAAGTCAAAATCCAAATCTAAAAACATGCAAAAAAAAAAAAAAGAACAAGCACATGTATAAGGAACGGTTTTCCTAAAATTTAACCAATGAAGTCAGCCTGAGGTAGCAGCCCCTTTAGAAATAGTGCACTCTTCAAAGATAGTTATGCTGACCTAGTTTAACCTCAGACAGTCAAACATTTGAAACCTTTAAAAGACATTTCATAAATACAAAACATCAAGAGAAGATCACATTCACGAATGTTTATTCTGCTTTACTGCAAGAAAAAATGGAGCCATTTTGGAGCACTTCTAACATTTGAAAGTACATCAAACCATACACCTTGTTACTCCAAAATCAATATACTAGTTTAAAATACGGAGAAACAAGAAGTAAAATACAAGAACACAATCAGCCACTTTTTTTAATTCAGTTCAGCGTTGTCATTAAGATAATGTTTCAGTCTTTAAAGGTGGTTTAAACTGATTATGTCCTTCAATGATCACAAAGAACAGAAAAATAAAATACTGGTTTAATACCTTTTGAGGCTTTTCCGTGTTGTAATTATACACAATCTGACTGCAAGTAATCACGTCATCACCATAGTCTGACTCTGGTTCAGACTTTGTCCTAAAAAGAAACAGGGAAAAAAAAAACCCTAGTAAGTGGAATAGGTATCGTGGTTGCCAAAAAGTAGTGAGCCTATATTGAAAGAATCTCGCAATTTTAGGGGACCTACACTTCAATTTCTCATTGTTTGAAGCTGGAACAAGATTTTACACTTGCCATCTCCCTCCCAACACAAATTACAGCAGCACCGAGAAGAAAACCAAGATCAAGCACTCCTTTAACCAGGTATTAAAGTCATACAACTGTTCTAGTCTCTTAACAGAACTGACCTCATAAAGCTATTGCGTATATTTCTTATTTCATTTTTGTAGCTCTCACTGTTGATAATGGTTTGAAAGGCTTGGACAGGATCAATAAGCTGACCCCAAACTTTAGATCCGAGCTGATCCAAAATAACCATGAAACAATGCAGTGCAGGCCAGAAGGGGTCAGTGGAATCATCTGAAATACAACAGCAACAGTCGGGAGAGTTGAAATGCACGTCCTGGACATCCTCAGGCTAAGATGAAATTGAAAGAAGTTGGTTTTCATTTCCTTTTCTTAAATATCAACACAGAGAGAAACATTCTGGTAAGTTGCAGCTACACTGCTCCTTATGCACCCTTAAACCAGCAGGAACCTGGATGACCATTACTAACATCAAATACTACTGTTTTTTTCCAACTTTATGAAACAGATTCTTTCCCACTGATTTTTGCTGGGCTGTGCTAAGAAGAGGCACAATTTACACAGCTATGATAAATTTATACTTCACATTTATACCAGAAGCAATTGGTTTTCCTTCAAGTGTGTTCTTTCGAAGCTGCTTTTTACTTTAGGACTTAAAATTCAAACTTCATGCCACAATGAAGCATGCATTCTGGATGCACACGCAGCCTGTACATTAAAGGAAAATAATCACAGAAGTTATAGATTTGTTCTGTCAAAATCTCTAAGCCAGGCTCAGGCAAAGCACTGTCACCCCTCTTCCACTTCAGAGTCTGAATGTTATTTTTCCGTATTTGTCAGTAGTGCCCAAATATTGTGCACCTTCCTCAATATAAAATACACCTCAGTTAAAAATCTCCTCAACATTACCCTACTAAGAACATAAATAAACAAGAAAGTTTGGTAAAGATGCAAAACAGGCTATGAACTGTCTTAATCTCAGCATCAAAACTAGTTACCAGCTGCTTCTTTCTCCATAGTGTGAAGTATGGACTGCATGAAATCATTCTGTTTGTCTGGGCCCAGTAACAAAGAGTCCATAGCTTGTTCTTCCAGCACTGACAGCAACATGCAAATCCCTAGAGAAGAAAAAAGGAAGCAACCTGTCTACATATTTGCGAATTTGTTCAAATTTTCAGCAAATCCAGGATCATTTTCCAAATGCCATCACTGGTGCAACACTTGAGTAAAGAGATGACCAGCAATAAGAAACTAATTAAACACAACCTCACTACTGCAGCTGGGCAATATTCAATTCTCCCATTTGACACAGCACCTATAAAATTGCAGAGCTCTGACTTGGAAGACGTGCCTACAAATGAGAGAGACTACACAAATTCATTTCTGATCATAAATACTCACCCAGCCAATAGTTCTTGTAGTTGGTTGTATCGTATAAATGAGCTGGCAGAAGGATGAGTTTACCCTTTTCATACATTGAAGAGCTGTAAATGTCTGGATTCTCAAAAAGCCCCAACTCAATAACTTTGAACAAACAAGTCAGCACTTCCTCTAAGTCATAGTAATCATCCCTGTCAACCTTCCCTAAATTCCTTGCTGTTAGGATGGCCCATCGACGAATCTAGGGATTGAAATAAAAAGTTACATACGAATTAAAAAAACAAACTCACAATTCTGTAAAATCATCATTGCTGCTACAAACAGGACAAAGGTATTGTTAATTATTCTGCTAGTAAAAAAACAAGTCTTTCTCTAAAATAACCTCAGAAACAGGCTTACTATCCAGCACTCAGTATTAACATGGTGCACAAAACCAGGATTCACTGCAATTTAGCAGAACAGAGAAAGGAACTTACCACCTCATTGGGGTGTACCAAAAAGAGATAAATTCCTGGGTATTTTTCAAAGACCTGAAAGGAGTCATGGCCAAGCTCCATTCTACAGAGCACTTCTACACA
Source organism: Grallaria varia (assembly GCA_013396735.1). Classification (NCBI taxonomy): domain Eukaryota; kingdom Metazoa; phylum Chordata; class Aves; order Passeriformes; family Formicariidae; genus Grallaria; species Grallaria varia. The sequence continues at coordinate 1,904,635 of VWZG01012370.1, read as the reverse complement.
CAGCTCACCTAAAAGGGTAAGATACAGTTGTAGCAAGGCTCACAAAAAAATAAGTTAATCTGTGTCAAAAGAAATATAAAAGCTATATACATACAGATACACACTGATATTCTGGCTTAACTACTATTTGTTATTTTCACCTCCTCCAGCAGAAACACCCCCACTCCCTACAAGGGTATGTGATCAGATACGTACTGACTCTCTCATGCAGCAGCAGATATGGATATTTCAGTATTTCTAGAAGGGGCACTCGCAGGTTATTCTCAAAATCTGGGCCCACATAACCAGATAGCCTTGTCTCGCCATTCTCATCCACTAGAAACAACTCATCATCTTCTCTCATTTCTTCCTGCATGGATTTCTCTATGTGGGCCACAAGACGGGAGGTTTCCAAGTCCCACAAGTCCTATTCAGTGGGGAAAAACAACTCATCAATAAGTGCATTTGTGAAGAAAGTGGTTAAGGTCATTTATTATCACCTGAACTGGACTTTTAAAACTTTAAATTTCATTTTGAAAAATTTCTTTCTAAGCATGGTGCAAAACACTCAAGTTTTGGCATGGAATTCAACTGGGCAAATAACAAAACCCTCACTTCAGATCAAAAAGTAATTTTTAAAAGAGTAGCCTTCGAACCAGAAGTAATTTTATAATTCTGCTAAATATTAATATTCATTTCAGTAATTATTTCAGTGCATAGGTTAGTCACAGAACTTTGTCCACTGGCCAGTATACAGAAGGACATAATACAGAAACAGGTCATATTTAGAATGATGGAAAAAGCAGTTTTATAATATTGCCTTCTCACAGATTTTGCAGGTAGTAGAAGGAAGAGAACATAAACAGTACAAGGACACTGACTGACTGACTTGCTGGATATTTGTAGGGACTCACTCACCTTTACTAATCTTAAGTAACTGCTCCAAACCTCAATTAGAATCCAAGTTTATTCCAAAACTATAAAACTGGATACTAGTGAGGGAGGAATTATAAAATTCTTATAATAAAAAACTGCAAGGTTTGAAACTTTTCAGATTGTTTTTAACTGCACAAGGACCTGGCAAGGGTCTGATCTCTGAAATTCAAACACAGTAGAAAACTACAAATGAGAAGTGAAAGCAAACAAACGGGAACAGAAGCCAAATGAAAGGAGAAAAGATATAGCAGAAATAAGATGTTAGTCTGGCAGATGTTCTTAAGTTTCAGATGACAAAGCACCACAGCATGAATAAACTTCAAGCTATAGTGCCTAGTTAGTAACTACTGTTTTAGTTCTTGCTAATTTGAATATATGAAAACAAGAAGGTCTTCATTTTACAATCAGTGGTTTGCAACTCCACATAAAAAAAAGCAGTTAAAAATCAACACACCCTATTCCCAAAACCCAATAAAACACAAGCCCTGCATAAAACTCTCCCTATGCTGAGGTTGGAATACAGAAGCTTCTTAATTACCTTATGCAACCTTGGACATTCCTCCCTTGCCTTGTGGTATTCAACCACACACTCCAGGCAGTAACAGAGATCGTCGTTGGATCCCTCAAATTCTTCCTGGGACAACTGCTCAGTAGCATAGTGCTTCAGGAACTCGGTGATGTCAGGACCACTCGGGGTGCACCATCGGCATGTGCTCATTCTGGGGGTGGGAAAAAGGAGGAATTAACAAAGTCCAAAGACTGGAAGCAGCAAAATGTCTCCTTGCAGCCACCACGGCACCCAATTTTCAGGTGTGAGGAGTTTCAGGATTTCTGCAGCTCCTCAGCAGGGCAGATGCAGGTGTTCTTATACAGGTGCAGGCAGTTAAACAGATTAAAGCATTAAAGGAACATCACAGAGAAATGCCTGTGGCATGGCAAACAGTAAATGTGGAGTGCCAAAAACAAGTCAAATTTGCAAAACAATGTGTGAAAATTCACTTTACATACAAAAAACCAAAAAAATTCCTCACCCACAAGTAACACAATTTCCAGAACTACAATGCTAAAAGGCTCTTTGTATTATTTTACTGGTGTCTTTGGAATCTAGGTCTAGTGGCACAAAATTTGATTAGCTTTTCTTAATCTCCTGCTAAAATTTATAGGTGAACAAATCCCTGTTGTCACAAGCAAAGGATATTCTCACAGAGCTTTGCTGTCTCCATTACTGTTGAGGGTTAGAAAGCGTGATAAAATTCTCACCACAGATTGCTTCCTCTAAAAGCAAAAGTTTCCACTAAGCAACAACAGAGTCATCTCACACCCTGCTGGTCTGAAAAATTCAACAGAGCACTGGAATCACAGAATGGTTTGGGTTGGAAGGGAACTTAAAGACCATCTCATTCCACCCCCCCTGCCATGGGCAGGGACACCTTCCACTATCCCAGGTTGTTCCAAGCCCCATCCAACCCGGCCTTGGACACCTGCAGGGATGGGGCAGCCACAGCTTCTCTGGGCAACCTGTGCCATGCCCTCACCAACCTCACAGGGAAGAATTTCCTCCTAATATCCCATCTAACCCTGCCCTCTGTGAGTTTGAAGCCATTCCCTCTCATCCTGTCACTACAGTCCCTCCTCCAGCTTCCTTGCAAGGCCCCTTCAGATACTGGAAGGCTGAAAAAGCACAACGCTTGAACTAATCATATAAAAGGAAAGATTGTTAACTAAGGGAAGCAGTTACCAAGAACGCCAGATAAAGCCAAACCATACCCCTCACACATACAGATATGCTGGGAAAACCCCAGCAATTCCCTCGGTGGCCTTTACCTTTGGAAAAGGAATCTCTCTGCTGTGCAGGTGTGCCAGTCACATGGTGGGAAGGAGAACAGCGCTGCCCTGCAGCCAGGAAAGGGAGCTAAGCCCTTCAGCCATCCATGTCCTGAGCGTGGCACAGCAGAACAGAAGCCTCAGCAAACCATCCCCTGGCAACAGAGTCCCCGTGGTACTTTAAAGGCCTGCAGCAAAACAGAAATCAAATCCCTGAATCACAGAATCAATTCGGCTGCAAAAGACCTCCGAAATCTTCGAGTCCAACCTGTGACCGACCACAGCCAGCCCAGAGCACTGAGTGCCACCTCCGGCTGCTGCCTGAACACCTCCAGGGATGGGGGCTGCACCACCAGCCCCTTCCGATGTTCAACAACCCTTTCAGCGAAAAAACTCTTCCCGACGTCCAACCCAAACCCCTCTGGCACCGCTGGAGGCTGTTTTGTCCTCCCCAGTCGCTCCCTGTGCAGGGGAAGAGCCCGACCCCCGCCCTGCTCCAGCCTCCTTTCAGATGGTAAATCATCCCAAATCGGTCCAGCTCGCGCTGAAGTGGCTCTGGCCTTTAGAGCAACACGGGGCTCTGCCGAGCGGATCCTGCGCAGCGATAAGAGCGCTTTGCAACCGGATCCCTCCTGTCCCTCTGGCGGGATGGAGGCGAGAAAACACCCGCCTTGCCCCGGGAAGGCGCAGACAGCGCTCTGAGCGAGGGAACTGCTGCAGGGGACGCGCCAAGCTCGGCGGAGCGGCAGCGCCTCCCCGTTCCCGGACACCGGCGGGGCCGCCGAACAGCCCCACAGCGCCTTCGCTTTCACGGCTGCAGCAACGCCCACCTCAACAACCCCATCCACGCCAATCCCTACCCCAATCCCAACCACTCCAACACCAACCCCAACATCAACCAGCCCCAACCACCCCAAACCCAAGCCCGGCTACAACCCCAACCACAACCCCAATCACCCCAACCCCAAACCCAATCCCGGCTCCAACTCCAAGCCCAGCTCCCCCGGTTCCAACCCCCCCAAACTCCAACAGCTCCCCCAACCCCGGCTCCAATTTTAAGTCCAACCTCTCCAGCCCCAACCCCGGCCCC
>VWZG01012370.1:1889625-1900637 GCA_013396735.1 Grallaria varia | reverse complement strand
GGGCCGGGCCGGGCGGGGACAAAGCGGGCGGGTACAAAGCGGGCGGGCCGCGCTGCTCGCCGCTCACCTCACGCCGCTTCCGTCGCTCAGCCCCTCGCTGTGTTCCTCTGTCGCTCGGTGTGTCCGTCGCTCGGTTGGTCGGTCGGTGCCGCCCCGAGGCCGCCGCGTCCCGCCGCGTTTCCGGGCGCAGTCGGAAGCGGGCGCTCACCGCGGGAGGGGCCTTAAAGGGGCGGCTGCCGACGGAACCCCTTCGGCGGCAGCGCTAATTGAGGGCCGAAATCATCAAATCCCACCCCTACAAATTCCGCGAGCGGCCGCAGCTGACGGCGGTTTGTGAAGCGATGGGAGCCGCGAGCGGGCCCGGGGCGCTCCTGCGCCTTCCCGCGCGTCCCCGGTGGGGCAGGGACGGGGCTGGTCCCTGCGCGGGCCCGGCCCCGGCGTGTGAGGGACCGGAGGGGCTCTGACACACCCCGCGGCTCCCAGAAGGCAAAGACATCGCCCCCCTGCCCTCAGCCCCTCGGGGACGGGCCTGGGCGCGGCCAGGGCTGGGTCTCGGGGTGCTCGTGGGTCCCTTCCCAGCTCGGTTTGGATCCTCGTGTCCTTACACGAGGCAGGGGGTGAAAAAAGGCAAGGCCCTGTTTGATCTTCGGCTGCTGCCGCCGGAACGCTCCTGGGCTTTGAGGTGTGTCTGCTGCCAACACAGCCCTTGGAACTCTCTCTGTCTTTGGTAACACCACACAGCCGAGTTTTTCACTGTAGCACCACTCAGGCCACGGACACGTCAGGGAAATGCTTGAAGAGACTCATGTGCTGGAAACATGCAGGTTTTCAGGGGCCTCACAGCACTTTCTGCACCTGAAGGATCTGTCATGCTCTTACCTATAATGCAGCCTGCTACACAAAGCTTTGTCAGTGTTATTTCACCCTTCCGTCAAGTCTGTTTGTTTTTTAAACCTCTGCACAGTTAGCAATAATATTTAAAGATCCAAATGAAACAACGGTCTCCCTGTGCCTGTGTTTTCCCATGGGCCTGGGTATGAGGATGGCAAAGGGAAAAGCTGCTTCCTTGGACCATTACTGAGCACCTGGGAAAAAATGAACAAGCCCTCTCCTGCACGCACGTATTTCACATGTGCAAGTGTGTTACACATTTATCCCAACAAGATGCAGGTAAGGAATTTCCTCAGTCCACTCCCAGGGCTTCTGGGAGGACAGGCAGAGCCTTTCTTTTCTCAGCTCTGTTTTCCCAAAGCAGCCAGTGCAGTGATGGCTCCAGGTTTACAGTTCTTGTCCTTTTCTTCCTCTCCATTTTGCAGAGAAAAACAAGTATCTTTTAACAAGTCTTATTCTAAGAGTTTCTGTGAAGGAGCAACAGGCCACGTGCCCTGCAGTGACTGTGTGAGCTTGAATGCTCCTGGCTCAGGGACAAGGGAGTGAAAGTGCCTTGGAAAAATATTTTGGAAAGGTCTTTTGAAGCCCAAACATGCAAGATAATGAAAGTAGAGAATGAGATAGCAGAGTTAAAACAAGACATCTATCTCACCCTAATAAGCATTAATGATAGCTGGACTGCAGGGTGGGTGACTCCCCTGGAGCAGAGAAACCTCTCAAGGTTTGAAATCTCTTACCTGAGCCTGAGATCCTTCATGGCCCAAAGAGATCCTTATTTAAGTGAGTGACAGCCAAAGAAACACTACTAATTCATAGGGCTGCTCAGTAGTAATCATAAACTTTACATATATGAACCACCATGTGTGGGACAAAGCCTGGATCCAGTCACACCCAGACCTCTCTCTTGAGTCTCTGAGAGTGGACCCCTTTGAGGGCATCTTAACCTTATGACTCAGGAGGAGGGTCTTTATTATTACCCTTTGTGGCTCCAGACTCTTTGTGAATCATTCTAATTTGATTTTACCTCCATTTTCCTCTGTATGTCTCCTCCCTGCAGTAATTGATAAGGTGAACTTTACCAAACTTACTGAATCTTGGTAAACCACTGTTAAACTTGGAATTCCAGTGAATTTATTGAACTCTGTTAAATTATTCCTTTACCTCAAAAAAATGTATTACTGATTGTCTCTTTTGAGTGAGGTGCATTCCACTCATCCACAAGAGTTTTCCTTTAAAGCAAAGAATAAAATGAATCTCATTATGGAGGAAGAAGTTTATTTCTCCACTCCCTAGTCTGCAAACTCTACAGCCAGGCAATCATTTGTGCTCGAGCCTGCAGACAATTCAGAGATCTCCATGTTCCAGGTGTGAGGGATTGCTTTAATATTGTTTATTTTACTATATCATATGCAAGTCTATTTTACTATATTATATGCAAGCACACTGTGTGGAGTGTTGGGTAAATGTCAAACCACAGGGAGGAAATGGAGTTGCTTGTGTGTTCGCCAAGAGGTGACAAACAGAGGAAGACATCTTGCCGAAAACATTGCTTCCAAGAACTCAAGAACTGACAAACAGAGGAAGACGTCTTGACCGCAAGAACTGACAAACAGAAGACGTCGTCTTACCGAAAACACGTCACGGAAAGCGGAACTAAGAATGAATAAAAGACAACTGTTTGGACTGCTTGGGCGCGGGGGAGAACATTGACCCTCCCATCGCCCAGCGCGCGCGCTGCTTTTGCTCATATTCTACTCGCTGTAATTAATAAATTTTAATTGGACCTGACAGTTTGTGGTCGCAATTTATAACACAGGGAAAAAAACCTTGAAAAGTACAAACTGGTTAGATGTAAAAACCCAAGTTTTTCAGCTTTTAACCTTCAAACCCATAAAGCAACAGAAGTCAAAGACTTAATGCAAGGGGACTGGTGTGTGTTTTCTTCCCAACCTCCCCCCTTTCATGTCTTGGCTGGAAAACTCACCCTTGTAGCAGTGGCTGATTTTGGGGGGTGTGTCCTGCCTGCCTCACAAAAATCCCACTGTTTTCTATCTTCAGAGAAACTAAAGCCAGAAACAGCTAAATAGGGCAAGTTGTTATCTAAAATCCTTTGCTACATGTCACATTCCAGACCCTCCCTCAAGGCCTTTATTTCAAGCCATTGAAAGTCCTGGATTTTCAATAACAATTACTGAACTTAAAGAACTTATCAAAATGACCCTCAAAAAGCAGAGACTGAGTCTTCTTGCCTTACTTTGTAATGCAGCATATAGGAAATACAAACAAGCCAAACAAACACTTTACACAGTAAGATAATTTTGGGGTTTTATTTTACATTCGGTCAATTTACAAATAATCACTCTGGGCATAGAGATAAAAATATCATATAAAAGACATGATTACAACCTCCATCTTATTGCTTAATTTTCATATTAAAATGTAGAAAGTCTCTGTGGCACACTAAAAATATATCTATGCACATGTATATATATTTACATTGTTATGTCTGTATATTCCAAATATTAACAAAACATTTCAAATGCATTGTTTTGGTGCTACCATGAAGTGACATTACAATTTATGAACAGTAATAGACAAAACCCCTTTTTCTCTAGAGGGTTGAGAAAAGTCTAAGTCTACATCAAAAATAAAATCAGGTGCTTTTAAGAACAACATACCTGTTAAAAAACAACTCAAAAGTTGTGCTGTTTCCATCAACACATATGTCTTAATATTTAGTTACTACAGAGATTTAAAAGCACATTGAAAACCTTTTTCCAATTCTATGACTTTTAAATAACTTAAAAAAAAAAAAAAAAGTTTGGAAAACCAAGTACATTCATAAAGGGAAAGCAGCAGTTTTCAACTTCACCAAAACCAAAGCAGTGAAAAAATAGTTATTTTGAGACATTTAGAAAAACAATTAAGGTTTCTAAAACCAGAGCTAAATGAAAGTAATAAAAAGTGGCACAAAAGCTCTAATTAAACTCTGTCTTCAATATGAAAGAAGAAAATCAGATGTGCCCATCTTGACTTTTCCCATCACTCTACAGCCTGTGTACCTGCAGTTGTTGAGCTGCACCCACTTTCAACCAGATCCATTTGCAGTTAAAAATGCAAATTAGAAGTTGCTTTTAGGACAGTCAATTAATCACTCTCTTCGCTGGAGTCAAAAATGTCACTGAGTCGGAAAGCCTTTTTCTCCTGACTGGCTGATGAATTACCAGAACTAAGGTGTTTCTTCTCCTGCTTTCTTAACTTTTCTTCAAATTCTGGGAGCTTGTATTCAAACAGAAAATCAATAATTTCTAGCGGGAAAAAAAAGCAGTTTTAATTGGATCTGTAGGGGAACAGGATCTCACAGACAGAAATAACGTTGTCAGTGCTAAAGGCACAAAATACAGTCATAAAACTTTTAAAGCCAAAAAATTAAAAAGAACAGGTTCACTCACAAGCACTGCACAAAGATGACATTGAAAGTTATAAAAAAAAAACCCATTTGGTAAAATAAGTATAAAGCCCAAGATATTAGCAAATTAGGGGAAAGCAACACCCTTAAGGAATATATACAAACAGCCAGGATACTGACCAGAAAAAGTCTTTGTTTGCCAAAAAGGGACACAGGAAACTTTTAGCCTATAGAATAGTCCTTGAACAATGGCGTTAGGGACATCTCTGCAAAGAGAAGAGTTCAAAGAATTAGTGGTGCAAGGAACCATCACAAAGCATAGTTGTTACTGAATTACCCATTCATTAAAGTGATGCCAGTCAAACAATATCTTAGCTTTTTCCCATTTGTTGATTAACACCTGGAAGCAGACACACTACACAGCTCCAATATTTGGAATGCTAAGGGCTGCCTGATGTGGTTAAAAGCAAGTTCTAGATCCTACAGGGAGAGTTTCCTGCTCAGTGCTATACCAGGATATACAACTATGTTATCAACTGAACATATCCTGTAGTTGCAGACATCCGAGAACTTTGACTCATCTGCTTTAACTATCCTTTCAATTCATAAAAAGAGGGAGAAAAGATTTACCCAATAGCATCACTGAGTACTTCCCAGTTTACTTCATTGACATCCTCCACCTTCATTTCATACAGCCTGGGAATACAAGACAGAAGCAGTTTGCAGGCAGAATTCAAGACACAATTCAATGCCCCCAGCTCCCTCAGTCACAAGTCACAGGACATTTAGTAAGAATGGTTGGAAAACACATAGTAAGCTGCAGACAGACTGCTCTCCCCCTGGCAGCTTTTATAAACACAACTCAGAAGTGCAAAAGGTACAGAAACATTCCAGTGCCCCAGAACTGTACCTTTTAATAAGGGTGATCTTGTCCTGTAAGGATTTGGTCCCTTTATGTAAGTGCTGCACTTTGGACATCTTCTTTGCTAAAATTGAAGTCCTTTGAAAACACACAAAACCAGGTTTTTATCATTATAAGAAATTCAAGATGCCATTGCTGTCATAGAGAGGGAGAAATAAGGCATTGCTATGACAGCAAAAAGAAAATTCACCCCACCTAGCAAAGAGTTATTTGTCTCAGACACATTTGCAACACCTCTTCTGTAGTCTACAAAGTATTACCTGTCCTACCAAATGATCGTGATGGCACAAAACACAACTTTTGCAGAAGAAATACTCCCCAAAACACATTTTATTATCTCAGTTGAATATAAACACTTACCATTTCTGTTTGCATTGTCTCCAATAGCGACTTCCCACTTTAGTTTCAATCTCAGTCCATGGTAATTGCTGGCACAGTTTCTCACGGTCAACCCAGAGATCCTCGTTTGACTGTTCCACGGAGGAAGGAGACCTTGCATCTTCCATTTCCAGTTTTCTCCACATCACCTCCTTCACTGCAAGCTTTAACTTCTGGACCTCTTCCCTTGCCCAAGGACCATAATTAATAGCTAAAATTGAAAACCCACCAGATTAAGGGATAGGTTATCATAAAGGATTAGGAAAAAAGGCAGAAGAGCAAATGTTTCACTTTGCATTATTTTTATTTGCAGGATCATCTTCTTAACACAACTCCTAGAAACTCTTCCGCATACCAGACTTGAGGGTTCAGCCTAAACACTAAAGAACAGTCTGATCCCTAGTTTTTATCTTCCAAAACCTGGCAGCCAAATTCCTTCTGCCCTCCTTGTGAAAGCATCTATTTGGATATCAGTTCTGTTCTAATAAAGAGCTACATTTGTTCCACTTCTTTTCCCTTCTCTACCAGAGACTATTCTTATCCCTTCCATATGAAAATGCAATCACTGGTCTGAAGGAAAGGACCACCGCTAAAAATTCATTCATTAATTTAAAAAAAAAACAACACACAAGGGATTTTTCCTTCATGTTTAGGGTACGTACAATGTACGTTCTAATAACTTCCCAAACTGCATACACAAAATGATTTTTTTTTTCCTCAGAATTACATACCTGACTTGATTTCAGAGAATTTCATAGCAACTGAGAGGTTAGAACGGGACATCAACTCAGAAATTTTCTTCCAGTTATTGCCATGCATTGCATGATACTTCTTTAGCTGTTCTTTTTCTTCCTCAGTATACCTAGTTGAGGAAAGGGGCACAGCCGTAAATTCAAACCATTTCAATCTCTTCAAAGACCTGTAACCTCTATAGGTGATCAGTCTTTCTCATCACTACCACTTCAAATCAAACTTCAGCACAGAGCAATCAATAATCACAATCAGAAAAATGAACTATCAATTTGGTCATAGTAACTGGCATAAATAGGAGACTTCATTTATATCAATTTTTAATGCACGAATAATCAACAAATACAGATATGAGCATTCAGAAACTCTTAAATTACTTCCTTACCTTCCTTTATAATTATTTGGGTCAAACATCTTCCTTGCTCTGTAATATATCAGCCTCCAGGGTCGGGGTATGCCCTCAGCTAGAAGGTAAAGGACCATTTTTAAGAAACATTTCTCACACTGGTGAGGCCACTTAAAAAAAAGCCAAAACAAAATAAAAACCAAAACCCACCACCACACATTTTCATGACTGTGCTGCCAACACATTTTCTCCCCTCAAAAGAATGTACTCTGGTAAATAACTGGGTACATGCCTGCACATGTGTGGGTGAGTATCAGAAACTTCTCAACTCCCAAGCATAAACCTGCATCCTTTCTCAGTTTCTGCCCTCACTGAGCTCTGCACCTACCACCTGTTTATGTGCTCTAAAAACAGTTGACAATTTCAGACAGGACTTAATCACAGCTGGCATTGATAACCTTAATTATAGCCTAACAAATAATGCACTTAAAGCCATCAAGCCCAAACACAAGTTTGAAAGTCTTTAAGTGTTACTGGTCTTGATATCTTATCTCTAAACTCTTCCTACCCGAGACCAGAAAACTGTGCAGATTATCAACTACATCATATCACCAGCATGTTCTATTTTTTAACCAAATTTAGCAACATCAGTGCTTTTCAATAAAAATTAGTTTAGAAATGTATCAGCAGGTTGTGGAACGGAACACTCATCTGTTTGAGAAGGAACTTAAATACTTACAGATTTTTTCACAGAACTGATGCTCTACCTTGAGGCGATTGATAGACTCTCTCTCATCTGGATACCTCCAGGTAAACAGGAGTTTTTCAGCACTGTCTATTCCAGTGATTGATAAGAACTCGTCAACGTTCTTCCGGATTTGATTGTTTTCCTTCTGGGTAAATCTGCCAAATTTGACAGCAATACCTAAAACAGACAAAGGTTAAAAAAGCCAAGTCAAACCTCAAGTACTTTCAGGTATAACAAAAGATCCACAAATTCAAAAGGGACAAAAAAGAACCAAAACAAGCTGGGAATGAGTAGTTTACACACACAGTTTGGACTGTAATTTAATGATGAGAAAGTATGTGCTACAAAATAGGAAATACGTCAGTTGGAATGAAGTGAACCACTCCATGGATGCAACAGACATGACACAAATAACTGTTTTCTCTCTGTCAAAGAATTGGCACAGTTGCACAGTCCATCCTCACTGCAATAGTATTTTAGAGAGCTCACCTTGTTTTTTAAACATTTTGAACCTTGCTAGGTCTCTTCCAGCCATCTTCCTGATTGAACTGTCTGATATATTCTTCACATGAGGAATAAACTCTTGCAATTCTTGTTTTGCAGTATCCAAATCGATGAATGAAGACATGACAGAGTCCATGTATTCATCATCCAGACTGACTTCATCAGAGGCTGCCATTTCAGCAAAGGAACTGTTCTGGTCTTTCCCTTTATTTGATGCCAAGGGTTCTGGGGTCCTGCTATTTAAAAAAAAAACACCAAACAAACATAAAACAAAATACACCACTAGACCTCCAAAAGAGAGACTTTCGTTAGGATCTCTATGACTAAAAGAATGAACATGTTCATTAATTAAAGAACAAGGAATACTTCACATGTCCACCCCCTTGTATTTCCAGTCTTTTAACTCTCACACGTGGACATACTGAAGAAACAGTGTCTCTTGCTACCACTGGCACGCAGATTTTTTCCACCTGTCCACTTATTGTGGGTTCTAGGCATTGTAAAAGCATCAAGAGCTACTTATGTGAGCATTTATTGGCACAGAACATTAAATTCTTCAGCTGACCTGACCTTACTACCTGCTTGGCTTAAATCACCTGCTCACTCTAAATACCAAATTTAACAAAAGAACTTCCTTCTTTTCCCCCCCACCTTATTTTTTTTTACAAAGTAAGAATTGTTTGAACACATCTACAGTTTTTAAAGAGGAGAAAAGAGCCTACATTGAAGGCAAAAGTCGTATATTCTTACAAACTGTTATTGTATCTCCACAAGATAACTAAACTTTTAAAGCAGGTCTCTAACATCTCAATATGCTGTGCAAGTTTAACGTTTTTCTTTAAAATACACACAAAACAGAACAAAGAAAAATCTGTGGACCGAAATAATATGAAACATATCTGGGGAGTGAGGGAAGGGGAAAAAAAAACCCCACACACAAAACCTAAACTTACATCTCATCAGACTCTGAAGAACTTTCTTCTGTGACATAAACCCTGCTTTTAATTCTCTTTTTAGCATGTGCTGGAGGTTTTTGAGCTCGATCAGCTGCTTTACTGGGTGTGGAAAAGTCAGCAGGTACCTCCACTGAGAGCTCACTCGTGGCAGAAGCAGCATCAGAGACCCCCTCCTCTGCTGGTAAAGGCCCCCCTTTATCCTTCCCTGGCCTGTTTTGCTCTGGACATAACAATGACTGGTCTGTAGTTCCCTCTGTGTCCTCCTGCCTGTCCTGGCCACTGCTGCTTCTTTTCTTCTTCCTCTTCTTCTTGGCTTTCTCTTTGTTGTTTTCACCTTGACTTTCGGGGGGAGGCGCCTCACACTCCTCGTCCACCTGAGAGAGTTTCCCTTTTCTTTTCTTCTTCTTTGGAGGTTTTTTAAGGTAGACATAATCCACAGAGGTGTCCTGGCTGCCCCCAGGGCTGTCCTGGCTCCCTGACACACAGGTGCCATCGCTGTGCTCGCCCGTGCTGTCCTTACCCTTCCGCTTCCTCTTCTTCTCCCGGGAAGCCTCTGCTGCATCTCCATTGCTGACTCCCTGCTCCAGCCTCGTGAAACCATCAGCTATGCAAGCCTGCTGCTTCTCGTCCTTGCTCCGGGCTTTTTTCTTCTTCTTCTTCTTCCTGCCCTCCTCACCCTGTGATGCTGCGTTTTCAAACAGCAGAGGAGAAGCCCGGCCGGGCTCGGGGCCTTCTGCACTCCCATCGTTCTCCTCGTGGTTGTTGCACTCCTCAGGTTTCCTCTTCTTCTTCTTCCTCTTCTTGAGGAAAACCTGCCCTTGAAAATCATCTGCATGTGCTTGTCCTTTCATTTTCTCTTAGATAAAAGACAGGAGTTTTATTGAGGTGCTGCAGTTTTATGTACCATTACACACATCACCCACCACCCCCAAAAAACCCCAACGCAAAGCACAAAACCCACCCAAAATTTTAAAAATTAAACACTCCATTTTATCTTGCAAACACACAATAAAGACACTTACTTTTCAATCCAGTGGCTTTTGCAAACTGCCTGTGAAAAATCGATGCCTTCTGTGTCGAGCCGATGTGCATCAGAGCTGCACTCAGCCCTAAAAGTGCCCTCCTGGAACAGCAAAAGACACAATTTAATAGGTTTGATGCTTATTAGCTTGGATTTGGAACAGCTAAGGAAAGTCAGATTGCTATGTTCAACTCTGCTTTCAGCACTGAAGCAGCAACAAGTTACAACTAACGGAGAAACAACAAACCACCAGTACTAAAACCTAATTATTTAATTAGAAGCTTCTGACTGGCGCTCAAACAGGCCCATGCCGAGCTCAGCACGGCCGGCTCTGTCCCAGCACAGGGCAATTCCTGCAGAAGGCGCTCACGCAGAGCAGGCAGGGGGGATTTTTTTAGCACATTTTCCACATCCAGCGCATAAAAAAAACCCACTTACCACGCAACGCCCCCGTCACGTTCTCAACAGGAGCCCTTGAATCTCGCACCCTCGGGGCAGCTCGCAGCGCTGGCCGCCACCGGGCATCACCTCCTGCCGGAGGCCACGTGGGCAGACACGGCACGGCTCGCACCGACCCGCTCACACACGGCTGATCCCAGAGCCCGGTACCGACAGGCCCGGCCCAGGGCAGGGCCCCGCCGCGCCCCCCGCCGCCGGCCCGGGACTACCGTGGGCACGTGCAGAACACCCACAGCGCTCTCGGGGCCTCTCAGGGACCCCCAAAGCCCCTCAGGCCCCTCCGTGTCCCCGCCACGCCTCACGCCGCCGCCGCCTCCACGCGGTGTCCGCCCGCGCCGCCTTCCCCCCCGGNCTCCCGCCCCCGCCGCCTCCCCGCGGTGCCCGCCCGCGCCGCCTCCCCCCCCGGGCCCCGCCACCGCCGCGCCGTCCGTTCCGCCCGGCGGAAGCGCCCCTCAGCCGGACCCGTGAGAGCGGCGCACCGCCCGTTGCCAGGAGACGGACGCCACAGCCGCGCGCGCCCCGCGGTCTGTGAGAACAGAACGGGAGAGAACCCCGGGCTAGGGACCGAGAACCCCGGGCAAGGGACCGAGAACCCCGGGCTAGGCACTGAGAACCCCGGGCTAGGGAC